>OX463755.1:69438745-69887200 GCA_949824845.1 Rhingia rostrata | reverse complement strand
GCAGAAACCGACCTCAATCAACTTTGAGTGCGCAACTGGAGACAGTTAGCTAAGGACCGGGTTAATTCGAGAGGCATGTTGGTTGAGGCCCAGTTTCATTCCGGACTGTAGCGGCACTAAAACAAAATAAAGATTCTCTACCAATATTTCAGAAGACGTTCGTCTGTTGTCAATAAGTGTTATTTTTTGTCGACCAGACTTTTGAGATTCATGCTTTACATGTGACGTTGACGTTGTGAAGGTCGACTGGCTCTGTGGCACTCTTTGGTATGAACTTTGAACGTGTATTTTGCTACTTTAACTTTAAGGCGATAGTGTACACCGTATATTTCGTTTCGATTGATTATTGGTATGTTCTAGATTAAAAGCTTGCAGAAGCGGTTTTTTCAGATTCAAAGTATCGACGCTTACTGTGCCTTATTCTTCTTAACAGCAAAAATTTAATTCTAACAAAGCTTGATTATAAAAGTCAGCTTATTCTCATAATCCTTTCAAATGTGTTAATGGCTTTTAGTATTTTGTAATCTTACAACCCTCCACTTGCATTTTCCAAAACGAATAATGCTCCCTATTAGCAGCTTGTGCAAACTTTTCTTATTTTTTTTTTCTGTAGAGTGCAACTTTTGTGTATGTCAACACAAGAAATTAGGTAAACGGTGTCAGATGCAGTCACATAAATGCATCTGTTTTGACACTCGTCGGAGAACCACAACATATAGGGGTGCTGTAACGTATTGTACTCCTTGGAGACATCTTTTTAAAGCATTTATTCTCATTTTAAAAACATGCGTCTGTCATCCGGAGGAATAACACAAAATGTTTCTTTCCAGTTTCAAACCTATTCATTTCAAATGAGAGTGTGCATTAGTCTTTTAGTCCTGCAGGGTATCATCCTGCATTAGGGGATTCTTGTTTTAATTAAGAAATGTACTAGGTAGGTGCATAGTATAGCTTTCTTTTAATGTGGTGGAAAAAGCTGGGGAAAAGTGTTTTATTTTTTTTTGTCAAAAAATCGAGGTGGCTGGGAAAAGGATGTAAAGATGTGGCTGAAAACGACAAGAAGGTATACATACGAGTGAGTGGTTTTTGACTTGTGATAATTGGGTCAGCGAAACATTCATTGTTAAACGACCTAAGGCGGCTTAAAATATGTTGACATTTGTATTTCAGAAGTTTCATAATTGCAGTGACAACAGGGGTGCAGTGGTAAGAGCGTTGAACTGTCGCCTCAGAGTGCTTTTTCTTTTAAATGATAGAAAATAAAAAAAATACTGTCGCGCCTTTTCCCTTTGGATTGACAAATCTCTCGAGTTATATGAATTTTTAAGCAGAACGGGTAAAATCCGCCATTTGGATTTATAAAATGTTTATATTTTATGGATAAAGTAACATCTGGGTAATATCGAAGGGTGTTAGGCAAAGAAATTCCATCTGGGATTAGTAAAAATGGTATCCAGAATAATTACATTACATATTAATGTAATTATTAATGTAATTATTAATTTCTCGATTGATATTATACCCCCAATATGTAAACTATGAATCAATAGACTATGTCTGCTTTAAGATCGATTGCAACTGATGTAATATGTTCCTTCCGTCCACGAGTAGGAAACCGCTGGTATAAGCAATAATGCCAATAGATGGGCGAAACCGAAAATGACCTTCCAGACAAAGCTGCAGGTGAAGCTGAAAACTGCCATTGAACTTTATAGGTGAAGCTGCAGGTGAAGCTGAAAACTGCCATTGAACTTTATAGGTGAAGAATGGGTATACCCATTCTTTACTTTACTTTACTTTACTTTACTTTACTTTACTTTACTTTAACTTACTTACTTACTTAAACCAGAAGCGCTCCATCTTGACAATGCTGAGCAGATCAAACATCAGCAGCATTATCGGTGTCCTTACAGGACACTGTCCGATTAGCCTACAGGCAAGAAGACTAGGCCTCTTCAAGAACAGGAGGAAAGTATTACTAACCTTCTATGCTTTTGTCAGAAACCTCCTTGGCTACATAGTTAGCTCAATTAGGTGAACGAATAGAGGAAAGTCGATAGATACACGTGGTACCAACCACAACGGACCATTATGGTCTAAGTGTGCACGCGTATCGCGTGCGGCCACTACAACCTGGACTAGCCTAACCTAATAGCTTCATAAGGCCGCTGGTGTTGGTTTGGTGGAATGGATCCGTCCGATTTGCCCGATCCACAGAAATGGAAACCTTCTATAATGCTCCAACGACGGAGGCTTAACATTGCTTACAAGATCGTAACGGCAGTTATATGATAAATCCTGAAACCATTTACCAACCACATGATTGGCCCTTATCACAGAAACGTTTGATATCGAAAAAAATGTTGGCAAAGTAATGACGCATTGTCGTGTGACAATATTCCTTAAATCTGTGTCGTGTGATCCATTTAACATCATTCTTGAGAGGATTGTCCCAAACCAACACCAGGAGTACAATTTTCTATAAATCTAAGCCGATCGCATTGACATCATTGGTTAGACCCAACATGATGTCACAGGCACGTTTATCAGATGTATTGACAAGGAAACAGAAAAATTAGTTTAGCAGTAAATGAGGGTAAGACCAAGTACTTGTAGTCAATACGAAAAGAAACACAATGTCGACGAGTTGGGCAGAACGTCACCTTTGACAGAAACAACTTTAAGGTACTACGGGATTTTGCGCACCTCGGTTAAGCTTAAAACTCTCACTCGGAAATAATACTCGGAAACGCATTCCTAAAACCCCCCGGCTTGCTCCCAACAATGGGAATTCGGCGTTATTTCGCTCGGCATTATTTTACGGCACCGTTTTTATGGTCGTAGAAAATTGCAGTGATTTTCGGGCATTTTCAATACTTTGAATTGTTTTCAATTCGAAGAGAAATATCAATAAAGTTGCTCGGGTTTCGGAAAGATTTCAAATCTTTATTTCATATCAAATTGGTAAGTCAAATAAAATGTACCATGTGATTGTTTTGCGCGAATGACGTTTATACATGATGGCGTTCAACGACGAGTTGGTGTCTTGGAATCTGCCCCCATCGCAGATATTGTATGAATTTTTTTATATGTACGATTTAATATTCATCGCAGAAGAGAGGTAGGTCTAAAACATTCTGGATTACACAAATGCAATAAAACCAAGATTTAATCGCTATTGGTTTGAGGTGAACCGAATCTGCGATTCGGGCAGATAATATTTGAACTCGAAATGTTGATCACTGAGCGATGTGGTAAAGTAAATTTGTGATTCGTCTTATCAAACTCGCCTTACCAATCTCACAAATGAACAACAAGAAGTATAGTGATATACCAAGATACATAGTTCAAAGCTACTCGCTGGCAAGTAAATACATTCAAAAATTTCTGAGTCAGTGTGTGAAACGAGTCTGACTTAAAATTCATTTTGCTTCTTGATGACGACAAATCATGATTTGATGACTAAGACATTCGCCTATAGCCGGTAGTGTTAACTTCTAATATTGAAACTCATGAGTTGCATTAATCATGCAAACTGTTTAATATAAACATGTGGTTTATGTGTCCATTCGATTTTAAGAAATGCGCTAGTAAAATTCGATATCCGTACGTGCGCGATTTTTCTAATTTGTTAACATTACTCATATTCGCTGTATGTTCTAAGGTTTTTCAAAGAGTAACGTATGAGTAACCGTTCAATAGAGAACTTTGAATAGAACGACAAAAAAAATGCATAAAAGTCCAACGGGAAAAACGTAAAAAGTATAATATTATCGAAAAATACCTTATCTCGATAAGAATTTTAAGTAAGTAATTAAAATCAAAAAATTAAAATCCTTAAAACAAACAAAATCGAATATTGTACCTTTCCTCAAAACAATTAGTGTTGCATGCAGCAGTTTATCATTCACTAGATATCATTTTCAACCTTGACTTTTTCTACATTTTTATGTTTCTTATTCTAGTATTTCTATTCCGCCTAGTAAATTCGACTTAAACATACTTCAGGATGAAAATGTTACTGGTATGGATGTTATAACGGGTGATCCAAGTAGAGATACTTTTTTCAATAGCCTTTTTTGACAGATCACGTGTGAGTCGTGTCATGCTGTCATGTTATTTTTGTTTAGTATTGTTTGGCATTTCATAATGGAAAGACTTACGCGTGAACAACGTTTACAAATTGTTCAACTTTATTATGAAAATTCACGTTCTGTGAGGAACGTGTTTCGTGCACTTCGCTCAATTTATGGTCAACATAATCGGCCTACTGAGCGTACTATTCGCAACACCATTACCCATTTCGAGACCCAGCATTCATTATTGGATAATATTCGACCGAATAGACCACGTCCAGCACGCTGTGAAGAAAATATAGCGGCCGTAGCTGAGAGTGTACACGAAGACCGTAGAGACTCGATTCGGCGCCGTTCGCAGCAACTCGGACTGACGTATGGAACGACTTGGCGCATTTTACGTCAAGATCTTAAATTGAAAGCGTATAAAATACAGCTTGTGCAACAACTGAAGCCGCTCGACCTTCCCAAGCGACATCGCTTCGCTCTATGGGCTCTTGAAAAGTTCCAAGAAGATCCGACGTTTTCGAGGCAAATTTTGTTTAGCGATGAGGCCCATTTCTGGCTCAATGGGTATGTAAACAAACAAAATTGCCGCATTTGGGACGAAGAGCAACCTGAAGAGATTGAAGAACTGCCACTTCATCCAGAAAACACAACGGTTTGGTGTGGTTTGTGGGCCGGTGGAATCATCGGTCCATATTTCTTTAAAAATTATGCCGGTGGACTTATTGAGAGAACATATCGGTGAGCACATAATTTCACGTTTTGGGCCGGTCGATTGGCCACCAAGACCGTTAGACTCTTTCCTGTGGGGATATGTAAAGTCAAAAGCTTATACCGACAAACCCGCTTCGATTCAGGCCTTGGAGGAAAACATCACGCGTGTCATTCGCCAGTTACCAGTCGAAATGCTCGAACGAGTGATCGAAAATTGGACTCAACGGATGGACCATCTGCGACGTAGCAACGGCCAACATTTGATAGGCATAATCTTAAAATAATAAATGCCAAAGAATGTTCTTTCAAATGATAATAAACATTCTCCATTAAATTTGAATTTTCTGTGTTTTTTCTTTTAAAAAAGTAGGGAACCTCGAAATGGATCACCCTTTAATATAAAAAATACTCAGACTGTAACTTGTTCTGTCAGGAGAAAAAATATCCTTCGTGCTAAAGAGTTTTGAAAATCTAATGAATGCCAATATCCTTGATTTGTTAAATCACAACTTCAATACGCAAAAAAAAACTACCACAGAAAAATCTCTTAACGATTCAAATCGCACACTTGCTGGTCTTATCGACATTGGAGGTGCTTTGAGTAATGTGAAGATACGTGTTGTCAGAAGTAATGTAAAAACTGTTACACTAACAAGGTTTTAATATGTTTACATTAAGAGTATGCTTACCTACTTTTAAACAAAAACGAATCAAAGAAATACATATCTCGAGGTCATTACAAGGAGAGAAGCCTTTAAAAGCTGAGTTTTAACAAAAGCACCCAAAACCTTAATAGTAAACTTATGTTTTTACATAAATTTTCAGTTTTGAAAACTTGTGCGTAGGCGTCTCGAAACCGTAGACGTGATTTTATTGAAGGTACAAAAGATAACGTGTTCGAGGTCGTCTAGTGCAATGAGAACTACACCTACTGCGATGCTGGAAACCTGGGCTTTTCATAGTAGTGAGGGGGGTAGAGTGACGTCGCTTTGTTTTCAAATACGTCGTATTACTGTTTTGCTATTCTGAGCAGCTACTATATGATGACGGAACTAGAGTGGAGACTATTCATGGTATATACATCTATAAGACAAGTTTAAATAAGTTCAACGCAGCGTGAACTTTTTGAAGCATGTAACTAGCAGTTTGATGTATTTGAAATTAGCATTTCAATGAAGACCGGACATGTTTATAACAAAAATATGCTACAGCCCAGAATGAAACTTGGCCTCAACCAACATGCCTCTCCAATTAGCCCGGTCCTTAGCTAACTGCCTCCAGTTGCACACTCCAAGTTGGTTGAGGTCGGTTTCTACTTCTGCGCGTCACTCATTGTGAGGTCTAATGCGGAGTTTTTTTGAATCTTCGTCTCCAAAGCCCGTCAACGCAAACGGTACCGAAGATTTTGCACAATCCTCTCAAGAATCAAAGTAAAGAAGTCGCATGACAGTGCATCGCCTCTCCTGTTTTGGTATCGAATGTGTCGGTGAGGTGGATATCTTAGGTTTTTTCCAGGATCTGCCGAAGTGTGAAGATTTGATCAGCTGTGGACTTTATCGGTCTAAAACCACAATGATAAGGGCCGATCAGGTTGGTAACGTTCACATATTACGGCAGATAGGATCTTTTAGGCGATCTTGAGGAGAGGTTCCATTCTTCAGGCATTTTTTCTACCGATTAGATTTGGCTTATGAGTTGGTGGATGTTACTAACCAAGTCATCTCCGCCGGCCTTATAAAGCCTTGCGAGAAGGCCGTCATTTTCGGCAGCCTTATTAAGCTTGAGCGCAGATATTGCTATCCTTACTTCACTCAGGTCAGGTGGTTTGCAGTTTTCGTTGTCGTTGCCAAGACCCTATACAGCCATGACGAATTTGTGATTCAATCAATATTGATAAGGCAGTGTCCCCTAACAACGGAGCATACGGGATGCTACATTCAGTTCAGAACCACTTTATAATAACTTCTCTAACACGGAAGGCATTATCTCTGGCAAATCCGTCCCCGGCCATTGTATTTTGTATATTTATTTTCAAAATGGCCGTTCGTTAGTGCAAACGATTTTTCGACAGACGAGTTGGCCCTTTAAATTCGACTATCCAACGTTTCGTTCGGTACGGGGTCCGTAAGCTATCAGCCAGCCCTCGTACTTAAAAGAAACACGAGATAGGCCGAGAACATAAACCCTCCCGGTGAAAGTCTGCAGGAGAACTCGAAGCAGTCGATTTCTCGCCGGGCAAAGGAACTCAGCCTTTCGCGGACATCAACTTGTCGAATTTTTGGGCTGCACTTCTTAAAGCTCAATTCACGAGACAATGCTCAACAGACAATGCCGTTGGTTCGCTGACTGGCATTCAGAGCGTTTGAAAGAGGATTTAACTTTTGGGTGAAAAGTCGTCTTTAAGGACGATGCGTAATTTTGAAGCAATGGCTATGTTAACAAGAAAATTATCGTATATGGATGCGAACTCACACGAGGCTTACTAGGCGGCAGGACATTTTCAAAAACATAGTGCTTGGTGTAGATTTTGATCCGGTGGAGTCTCCGTATATTTTTGAAATCGAAGTTGGTCACGCCATCACCATGGACAGATAATGGATAACTAACTTCGGCCCTACAATCCACCGAAGATTACAAAGCCATGCAGACGACGCATTGAGAACTACGAAAAAGGCTGGAAACTACAAAAAAGACTAAACCTCCCTTTTAAGACCAAGCCACCACTGATGCCAAGGCATTTCGACTGAATCAACCTGTTCAGAATCAAAGTGGAGAGAAGCTGCCATGTTACAAGCAGAACTCAACAAGGCGGAAGCCTGTTTCGTAAAGTAAGTAAATAAATTATTTAGCTGTTAACAAGTAGAAAATCGTTTCTTTGTACTTTTACTAGTTCCATGAAAATTTGTTTATTACATTTTGGCATGGCATTTAAACAGAATTTAATACGTGACCTATGTTGACGAACCGTATATTTTGAGAAACATCAAACATGATTGTTTAACATACATCCATGCATCTGTTAGTCAGTAAGATTTTCCTGGTAATAATCTCGATCCCATAATTCTCTTAGTGCAAGAGCAGTTCCATTTAAGCGCACGTGTCCTACTGACTAATATAAAAATCGCAAGGGTGACATTACCAGCATTGATTTGTCATCAGCCCGCTGGTACGGTGTTGCTATTTTTAGCAATTTTCAACAGCCGTTAGATGACTTATTCTATTTATCATGTAGATGTCTGCCCTTTAAGTTAGATCATACTATGAATGCATACCAGTACTTGGAAGACTATAAATTAAAACATTTGAAGCTCTTCTGGGACCTTTCTGTGTTGCTTCAAAGTTGTCTAACCAACAATCAACTTGTCACAAATGTCACTTAAGATTTCACTGACTTTCCCTTTTTACTAAAATTCCAACAGTGACATTCTACAAGTAGCACCTCTTTTATTAGCCCTTTTGTGCATTAAGTAAATACTCCTAAGCACACACACCACTACTTATGAAGTCATAAAGCATTCTCTAGGTCACTCGAGCCATATCTTCACCATTGCACCAATCAACCAATCCAAATGCAACATTACCTCTTAATGTCGTAAATAATGAGTTTTAGGGCATGGCATGGGCCGTTCCTCTTTTAATTATGAGAATGAACGAAAGCATTAAAGGTCGATCAGGTGTTTGGAATGTAAAATGCATTCATTTCGCGACTGGGTGGTGTCCTTTTGAAGATAGCGCGCTATCTGCAGGTATTTAGAAAGTGGCTGATCTCATCACTTGCAAGAGGACGCATGTCAGACACCCTGAACTTGTGATTACTTGTTAATGACATTAATAATTCACATTGAGTCCATCTATGGACTCTCTACGTGCGGCAATTCGAATACGAAACGCACCCACTTCATCGGTTCGGGTACCTTTGGTTTTTGGGCACACATAGACAAGACGAGAATCTCGGTTTATTATTCTTTTTGGAATTATAGGTATGTCGGTTTTCAGAAAGACCAATGAATTTGCATAACAACGCACTTATTGGTGATTGATGTCATAGTGTGTGGTGGATTGTATTTGGGACAATATGGCTAATTTGCAGACGGACTATTAATTCTTCGATCGATAACAGAATCAGGTACAAGTCACATAGGTTGGAGGCTACTTTACGATTTTTTTTATAGATCGATTGCTTGCAACATTTCCTCGATGAATGAATTAGATTCTGGACTTTTGGGGATTGAATAATATAATTTATATGGTGGTCATTAATTTATTGACAGTTTTCAATGAGTCAATCGATTGCAAATAGAATCACAATAAGGCGCCCCTCCCGTGATGGTAATGGAGAACTATTTGTATCGTTAAGGGAAGGAAGTTATAATACTTAGCAAACAATAAATTATTTTCATTTTGTTGGTTGGTAAGTTTATTACATTTTTGCGAGTGATGTAGATATAAAGATAAAAAGAGCTAGGCCCGTAGTTTCAAATATGAAATGTTTATTCCCATACTTTCTTATCTATCTTGGGTTTCTCCGAGTTTCCATAGTATTGACATAAATACCAGACATTTCCGTTTTAAGCAAAAATCCGGTGAAATATACTACAGGCTCAGTTAAAGTAGGAGAAACAGCGGATTTGTAATAAGTTTTAAAACTTTAGCAAGAATTCTTATGCGTCGAAGACATAAGCGAAAACAATGTAACAATCCGCCAACATAAACCGTATATGCTCATGTAAGCTTCTAGACGAGCGAATACCAAAGTTCAATGTTAAAATCTTGCTGGGAAATTTAAACAAAAGGCACGAAATATTTTACAAGTTAAACAGTGTAGGGTAACACAACCTACAAATATCACGTAGGGCAACTAGTTGATTTCGCTGAGAAGCGAAATGCCAATATAGCCAGCACACTGTTTCCCCACCATGATGTCCACAAGAGGAGATGGCGACCTCCAGATCAACGAACGGTTAATGCTTCAGTATTTTTAATGTCCGAACATTCACACTTAATTACTTATAATGACGCCATCAGTTCAGGGTGGACCAGGGCCTCAACCAACATGCCTCTCCAGCCAGCTCGGTCTCTAGCTAGCTGTCTCCAGTTACGCACACCAAGTTGGTAAGGGTCACTATCCACTTTTTGGCGCAATCTGAGTTAGAGTCTTCCTCTGATGCATTGTCCTTGCGGAATGGTCTCAAAGACACGACGGGCTGGCTGTCCCAGCCATCTCAGCCGCTGTATTCGAAGCTTTTTGACCACGTCGACGTCGCTGTAGGGCCCGTGAAGTTCATCGTTGAATCTTTTTCACCACACTCCATCGATACGAACTGGACCTAATATTACGCGAAGAATCTTCCCTTAAAAGCGAGTGAGAGAATTTCGTCAATGTCAAAGTTTCCCTGTTTTTCTTAAGCTAATATTTTACTTCTTAGGTGCCTTCTTATCCCAAAAAAAAAACAGCGATTGACAAGAGTAATTATTCGCTTGATCTCTTGACTGACATCGTTTTGTGTGGTAACCGCGGAACCTAGGTAGACAAAAACCTTGACGACTTCGAAATTATTGCTGAACATGGTGTCGTTGTTGAAGAGCCACCGATGTAGACAATCCTTTACAACCAAACCAAACTTTGCCGCCGCCGATTAAATAGATGCAAACGCGTCACTAACAGCTCGTTGCGTTCTTTCGATAATGTCAACATCATTCGCATATACAAGTAATTGCATTGAATTCGTAAATCCCGATAGAAGTGACAAGGGTTTATTACAAAGTAGAGAACATGCAACTTTTCGTCCGTGGATTGGATAATGTCGAAACCCTAGAGGTTTTCCAAAATGACATAATTGCTTTTGTTAAGACTCGGCTCACCCAGTTGAAGGGATTGACTGAAGATTTTATTCTTAACTGTGAAGGCATCGTTTGGAGAGTAAAGTTTGCTTCAGCAGTCTGTCATCTTTTGAATTGGATTTGACTGTGACTCTCGGTGGTGAAGTGCACGGTTCTTTGGCTCTTGCGGGTAAGGTGAACGTACAGACCCCAAAAATAAAGAAGCAAGAGAAGAAGAAGAAGACTGGACGCGCAAAGAGGACGATCCAATACAACAAACGTTTTGTCAACTTTGTGGACCCAACGCCAACTTTGCTTAAATGTTGATTATTAGTTAAAAATTAAAAAACATTTTTTAATTAAAAAAAAAAAGGCTTTTGAAAAATTGTACCTCTGGTGCTGGCGTTTGAGTTTTGTACATTTGCTTCAAGTACGATTTTAAATAAAGAACACGATAGCGTGTCACCTTGTCTTAAACCTTTTCCGATATCAAAAGGTTCGATGGTGTTCTTGTCAATTTTGACGAAGCAGCGGGATTTATTCAACTTCTTCATGCACAACCTGACAGGTTTGGTAGGGAAGTCGAAACATGACATGGCTTTTTACAGCTCGTCTCTGTATACCCTATATTAGGCGGCTTTAAAATCGATGAATAAATGGTGAGTACCGATTCGAAACTCATGAGTTTTCTGAGGACCACATACGCATTCTTAGGATATCAACAATAAAAAGATTTGACATAAACTGAGTGCCAGGTTACAAAAAGCAAATAAAATTTAAAAAAAATAAACTGAAAATAAATAACTTTAGCTAAAAAATATTGTGTTCATTTTTGCACACCTCATAACAACTAGAATAGAACAAAATTATGGTACTCACATTAACTCGACTTTTTGCAATTTATCCTCTGAAGTCCTGCCGGTAGCACTAGATGAAAAAAAGGAACACAATTAATCCTCATCTTACTCTACAGTAAGTTTAAAAAAAATTCAAAGAAAATAAAAGCAAAACTTCAAGAAAATGTATCAATATGATATAAGATGGTTTGCCGATGGAGCTGTTCCACAGAGGAATCAAATACAGCTTTAGCTGGTCTTAACAAGGGTCAGGTTGAGAACTGGATGTGTTAAAATTCCATTGAATTGATTGGTTTCAATTGGGTAATATTCGCCGAGCAGGGTTTTTGGCCTATCGCTATCGTTGACTGCCGTTAGTAGCGGTTGATTGGCATTTGATGTCGCTTTGTGGCAGTGCTGCTATACACGAACGGTCTACGGTTCACATTAACTCTTCTTTCGGAGCTGTTGCGACGGGATATTAAATTTACTCGCCCACAAGTGTGAGATCAGGCTTAACAACAGTAAGATGGCTCATACAACCTACCTCACAGTGAAAGAGAGAGTTACATAGGTACATACGACCCAGTCGTGCGCCCACTACTCGCTTAACTAGCGGAATGTAGGAACGGGTATTACCCAGGTCAATCTCAACATTTGTAGGCATGGGATATCGAATGATCCTTTCTGGCACGAGTACGATAAGTGTGTCAACAAAAATGTATAATGGTTTTTAGTAGAGGGGTTAAAAATTTTTTTTCTATACGAGGGGGGTCTATCTCCAGCCGCTTTTGGCGATAGAGGAAATTTCATAAAAAATTTTATTAAAATGAAAAAAAAATTTAAAAATATAACGCAAATACTTACAATTAGGTTAAAAACCTTTTTTAAAGCCAATACTTTGTTTTATTAGCAAAATTGTAAATCAAAACGAATCTTAGATTACTTTTTGAAGAAAAACAGATTTTAAACTCAAAGTTTAGGAAAAGAGGTAAAAAAATTGTAAGTGTAATTTTTCAAAACTGTAAAATAATTTGTCTATTTTTTTTCTGATGTTCGTTGCTCTAATCGGCAGCACTAACAAAAAAAGTATTATGCAGGTTTTGAAAGCCAAAAACCTGTCCTTTTATCCTAAGTTTAAATTAAATTATCGATCAATATTTTTTTGAAAAATTCACATACAAACTTAAAATTTTTATAAAAATTGTAAAAAAAAAGGTTTCGACGAATTTAGTTCAAAATTGTAAAATGAAGTTTTTAATTTGATTTTTGTGGTCAATGCTTATTTCATTTCTGAATCGAACACAAAGAACGGTATGATTTTATGTCTTCTAGTTTTTGAGAAAATTGAAAGTTAAATTAATTTAGCGTGAGATGAAAATGCTGCGCCCCTGCTTGAAGTAGGATTAGGGATGAATGCGATTTTTTTGGTGTGTTTATGTAAAATTTAAAGCACTTGATAATGCACATGATATAACCGAACAAACGTTCCACTTTTGTACCATTATTTGTAGTGTAGTGTAGTTGTTGATATTCACAAAATTAATTCTGTGTTGAACCTTAGTGCGAATCGAGTATTATTTTTTTCTGAATAAGAAATGGCAGCTAAGCACCCTCTAATATATCCTTAACTAAATAATTTTTCTATATTTTGTTCCTTCAGGGATTTGTTGTCGACCAACGAAAACAGCATCACTTTTTTAGAACAAATTGGCCTAATTCCCACTAAAACGTCAACTTATCCATTATGTTGCAAATCTACCTCCAAGTGCATTCTAATGCGTTCTGGCTAACGCTCAATGGTTTGCTGTACTTAACTTACGAATATTAACATTAATCTTCAAAGTGAAATACCTACCTACCAAAAATCTAAAAACTATAAAACAACATATTGGAAGGCTACAATCCACTGTGTGGATCGTTTTATACCCTATCCCATTCCATCCTTAAGACAAATGTCCTCAAAATGTCGGCTTTTTGCCGATGAAATATAGAAAATGTCATTGTCAGAACATATTGTTCAGACAGTTTATCAAAATTATTTATGGTTCGACAAAAAACATCGTTTTTCGCCTGGCTATGTTATGAACATAATGTATAGGAATGGTTTTTGTATGAAAACGCCTCCAAAAAGTGGGCGCGGGTAAAAATGAGATATAGAATAAATGTTTATATTATAAAAACCAATTATTTTGCATCAATATGTTTCTCGAAATATTTAAAATTTTACCGAAAAACGTTTTTTACTGAAAACGCCACCAAAGAGTGGGCGGGTCAAAAAAACTTTGTACAAACAAATAATAGAAATTAGGATTGTCTACAATGGGTTTTTGTATGAAAACGCCTCCAGAAAGTGGGCGTGGGCAAAAATGATATTTGGAAGATATGTTTATATTACCGAAATTATTATTCTGCATCAATTTTTTTCGAAATGTTTAAAATTTTACCGAAAATTTTTTTTACGAAAAAGTGGGCGTGGCAAAAAACTTTGTATAGACAAAATATAGATATAAAGAGTGTCTAGATAATTTTTGTTTTTCTTAAAAGAGGGCTTGGCAGTGGGCGGATTTCAAACATTTTTACACTTGTTCTGCTGGGAGCAACAATAAACACGTGTGCCAAATCTCTAGCTGAGTCGATTTAGCCATGTCTGTCTGTCCGTCCGTCCGTCTGTGTGTCACCGATTTTTGGGCCTTAAATTTTGAGCTACAGTTTTTAAATTTGGTATACAGACTCTCTATCCAGCGAAGCAGAACATGTGTAAACATTTTTTAAATCCGCCCTCTGCCACGCCCCTTGTCGGAAAAACGTAGTTCAACGCCAAACCGTTAGAGATACTGAAAAAAAGTCTGAACAACATATCTATAAAATCATGCTGTCTATATTTTGTTCATACAAAGTTTTTTTCCACACCCACTTTTTAGGGGCTTTTTCAGTAAAAAAAAACGTTTTTTGGTAAAATTTTAAGCATTTCGAAAAAAATGTTGATGCAAAATTGGTTCTATTAATATAAACATTTCTTCCATATATCGTTTTTGTACAAAAACCATTTCTATACACTACCTCATAGCATAACCAGGCGAAAAACAATGTTTTTTGTCGAACCATAAATGAACTGATTGGCGCCAAACTTATCTTACTTTCTCCTCCTTTTTTAATACAAAGTGACCGAAATAAGTAAATTACGAAATGAGGAAATTTGAAGTGTATATTCTTAAGGGAAAAAATATTTACTTTATTTAATTTTATAATCAAACAAAAGAAATGTTCCTTGAACACAATCAATTGTGTTTTAAGTTCATCGTTAATGAGTTCCAAATTTTTTTTTCCTGCGAAGTAACTATAAAGACAGTAAGCATTTTAAGCATAAAACGACGAAATTTTTATTTTTAACTACCAAACTGTAACGCGGTACTTCGTAGCCACTTCGGTTCTCAATAAAATCAAAAATTTTATTCGGCATAGAATTTATCAAGTTACGCAAAACTTCATCGTTGGAAGTTATTTGTGCCTTGAGTTCTTCCACATTCCTGTGCTGCCACCTATTCGAATAAATTTTTCTGGCCATGATCCCCCACATGTTTTCGATTGGGTTAAAGTCGGGACTACATGATGGCCGTGGTAAACACCATGTCCCGCTGACTTCAAACCATTCGCGAAATGTTCTTGCCGTATGAAGGGGAGCATTGTCTTAATGAAAAATAAAATGTTTCACCCGCCGGAATTTTTTCCAAATTCGTCCAGGGCATAATCCAGCATCTTGCATTTTGTACCATTGCTTCTGGGTGGTACCCACATCAAAGGGATTTTCCATGAAATCCAAACGCATCCTAAACCATCACGCTTCCACCTCCGGAGTTCCGGCTCATTTTCACTGCTTTATCGTCTCGCAAATCACGCCAATAAAAACTGAAACTGTCTGGACCGTCTAAATTAATTTTTTTCCATCAGAAAAAATAACGGATTCCCACTCCCGGGTTCCATGCCATGTGGTCTCTGGCGAACCTTGGTCTGGCCTCCTTATGATGCGGCTGCAATAGCGGCTTTTTCATAATTATTGGGTATCGAAGGTTATGATTTTCCTTCAACACTTGCTGCACTCTTCTTACACCTACTGGAAGGTTCAACTTGCGCCTTATCCGACCAACATTCAGTTTATTTCGCCTGGCTTCATGTGAAATAAAATTTTCTTCGACCGCTTGGTCGACCAGATCTTCTCGCAGAGCCATAATTTTCACCCGAATTGACAAATTTACAGACAAAGGTAAGGGACCGTCCTATCTTGGTAGCAATTCACCGATTTGATAGGCCGTGCTCTTCATGAGTTGTGATTGTTGCCGTTTCTTCCGAGGTCAAATGGCTTCCGCGGGGATGGCTGAATTAAGATTCAATTATTTTCATTTCGAGTCGCAAGAAGTGGAATTTACCTATGGAATTACCGCTTGAATATTATAACTAACTTTAAATAAACAAAAAAACTGCAAAAAAAACCTTAATACTTTAAAATTAAACACAGTGCCTTTATACTTATTTCGCCTTTGTTGCACCACTTCTTTGAATAGTCATAACAATTCAATCTGTTTCTAAACTGTTCTTCTAGACAACGGTGGATTATTTTTTCTATTGGAGAGAGTATTGATTTACCTAATTTTTGGGTAAACATTAGGTTAGCGTAATGTGAGCAGTTTAGTCGCTATATCAAATTGAACAGTTTGAGAATGATTGTCTTTTTACTTATGTCGGTCACTGTATTTCTATGTCGTTATAAAAATGCCCTGGCAAATGCCAGCTAATGAAAACTTCTTCCCAGTCTTTACAAAAAACACGCGCCTATACGAACGCTACTTCGTGTCAAAGTTTCAAAAATGAGAATTTTCGGAGGTCGACAATTTTGATGCAATGAACATTATCTGAAATCACGCGATTGTCTGAAATTACCCTTGTATTAGTTTTAAGTTGGCTTACAAATCGAGCGTCCTTATTTAATGAACACGAGTTTCTTTAAATTTAATGTGCTGCGTATTATTATTCTATTATAGAATTACTCTTCAGGTTCACAAGCTGTTTAAATTATCTAAACTTAAAAAAAAAGTTCAACTATAATTCTGTAGTCAAAATGACTGGAGCCGCAAAATGCCCTCAGGGAGTTGTTTCTTTTTATGACAAGTCAAAACATTCCCAATAAGTATTTTTTATAAATATAAACTAACCTACAGCATTAGTCACACACAGCAACACTTAAGAAAGGAAATTTTCTCTTAAACTAAAATGCCGGTTCATGTCTCTCTTTCACTTTTCTCCTCCATATTCTCTTAAATAAAATCTCCCCGGCAAGTGTAGTCAATAAAAGTTAAGGCTAAATAACCTTTCTGTGATGTGTGGTTACAAACCACTTTTCCACAAAACAAAACTCTTTCATTTATGTTGAACATGACGATGAAGATGCAGATGGTTGATTTCTTAAATTGGATGATTCACCACACCAATTAAATTTTGAGAATAAAATTGTCACAAGACCCAAACCACATATTAACGAATTCAAATTTATCAACAAACTTTATTGCAGGAAGGGGAATTTTCTTTTTATTTTTGTCATCTGCCCCTCTTGAAAATTTCCATCGAAATTCATTTGTCATTCACTGGAAGATTCACTTGCGCGCGTTTGCCTTTGGCCACTCAATTCTCACACTCTCATAGAATTGGCTGCGCTTCGAAATTCATTCAAAAATATTCCCTTGCGGCGACTGGTTGCGGTGATCGTGAACAGCGCATGAGTTTAAAAGTTAAATACAAATTTTCTTTGATATTGAGTTACCTCATAAATTAATAAAGAATTCAATGAAACGGTTCTTTTAAGCAAAAAAAAATCACTTCATTACGTCACATCCAACTGATAAAAATTCGCAAACGATCATTTTTCAAAAAAGCGATTTAAATAAATTAGTGTCACAAACTGCAGATCAAGTTAATTGTGTAACGATCCGCGATACGTTAAGGAAGTGCAGTGCCAGTGTGTCTTGTGTGCTAAAAATTGCATAAAAATTTCAAGTGGAAATTTAACAAATTGGAATAAATTTATTCAAACAAAAGTTTTAAATTTAAATTTTATTACAATTTAAAAATAAAATAAAATAAACAACAATGGAGCGTAAGATATTCTACCACATCTTAGCTGGATTAATTTTCTTTGCTGCTTGTAATTTAGGTAAATGTTTGAAATTTATTTGTTTTACGAAAGTACATAGTGAATATTATTTTAAATAACTATTTTTCATTTGAAATGATAAATTTGTTTGATTATTTGGTATTTCCTAACGACTTCGATATTTTGTGTTATAACTGGTTTGGGTCTTAGTTGATGGATGTTAAAGTTTTAAGTTGGTAGATACAATAAAATTTTTACTTTTTTTCAAAGCTACATCACAATTTTTACCACCAAATTGCATACTTGTGATTTTGCATTTAAAACTGTTTCATAGTTTTTGATATTTTTTAAACTTTTAGTGACCATACATAAATCAGTGAATTCCTCGAGAATGTTATGATCACCTATCGAGAACCTGATCGATCTCTGAAATTCGTTGATTTGATCCTATTAAGGTATTTTTAAATTTGCATTTTATTTAGCTGGAGCTAATATGTGACTATATTTGTGTTGCTATTTCTTGTGTATATGAATTAAGGAGCAATTTGTTTGGGATCAGTAGCGCCTTATGCATTAAGTGGTTTAAAATCAGAGGAATTACATTAACATAACATAACATTACAAAGCATGTTATATTTTGATTATTTATTTTACAACAGCAAACTTCTTTTTTAAACACGATAATTCAAGAATCAAATGAAAAAGTTAATACACAATTAGTCTACTAATCCTTGCCATGTATGTCTGATTTTATAAAAAAAAAAACAGGGACCCATATTTCTTCAAAGCTTGTTTGTTTTTAAGGAAAATGTTTATGTCAGTAAGAATGCATTTTCTGGTAAATATTTTCTATATAATGCTTGGAAAAAGGCTTTCGACTAAGTTTACTAGAGATATCTAAACTTTTGAGAGCAAAGTATGTTGTGATTTTATTAAGTTTACACAGGTTTAAAAATGCAATTTGACTTGTAGACATGTAGCAATTAATATAGGCCTTAGCTGCTTTATATGTGCAATAATCATTTAACAATTAATGAGAAATTCATTATATTAGCTATTTAGCGTTTGCCTTCTAAGTATGGTAAAACTTGACATCAAGAAAAACTAGCGAAAAAAACCGACGATCTAGCTGATTTTTCTGGTTAACAGGAGATTTCGTCATATTTGCATATTAGCTTTACGACACCGATGTCTGATTTTTATAGAAAAAAAAATTAATGAGGCTTAAAGCATTTCTAACTTGAAAAAAGAAAGAGGACATGCGCATAAAGGACTATCATACAAAAAAATAATACTGATCGTGATAATAAAAATATCGGACAACGCAGTTCATTCTCATTGATTCCAAGCAGTCCAAAATAAATTCATTCGATTTGCCTTAAGAGGACTTCTATGGGATGATCTTCACAATATGTCGAATTAAACCGCTGATTTAGGCAAATATCTGCTAGTGGATTCAGCTTGTAGCTAAAAAGCACTCTACGACTCAGACCTGATGGTATATAAAGTCATCGATTTTATATTTATTTTCTGGTACTTGTCTTGAACAACCAAATTGGAGAAGGTATACATTTAAAATATTTAATTTTGAAAAGCCTGAGTCACATTCGTTTGTCGACTCAAATGCCAGTTTATTACGTTAACATTGGGTTCTCCAATCAGATACTGATTGAATACGGAAAACGATGTAATTTGAGGATCAGTAATTTCAAAAAAGTAATTTATATCAGGTCTGAGTCGTAGAGTGCTTTTTAACTACAAACTGAATCCACTAGCAGATATTTTCCAAAATAAGCGGTTTAATTCGAAATATTGTGAAGATCATCCCATGGAAGTGAATTTCAGCAAATATTTTAAATTGTACTGAAATATATTAAAAAATTAAAACAAATATTATGGATTTTATTTATCAATATTGAGAACGTATTTTTCTGCACGAAAGACATCCATCCGGCTGACAGCAATCCATTTTCAAACGTAATAAAAAATCTACCTGCCACTATTTCGTTATATGCACAATCTACACATGAACTCTCTTTCTCAAATGATCATCACTAAAGACTCTTCAAACAAAGCCAGCTGATCCACACCTATTTACACTCAAAAACTGAAAGATGAACCCTTTGAATAGTTCCCTTCGGTTTTGGTATCCCATCAAGCACCTAACCATTACCTATTTATATGAATCATCTATTGTTCTCACCTATTTGTAATTATGCTTGCTCTTTTCACTGATGATGCGTGTCCCCATTGCGTACTCTAGGGATAAACAAGCTTCACATACATCTCCTGAAAGACCGTACCCATTTGTGGAATACAAAAAAAAAATGTAAATGGATTCCGGATTGGTTTTGGTTTCATACGTCGTCGTCACGACAAAAGGTATTTGCTCTAGAACAGAAGGAACCAAGTTCAAGGTTAACGTATAAGATTTATTCATCTGTGTTAGAGAAATGCCAGCCTCTGTCATCAGTTAAGGTTAACCATGGCGGTACTCAAGTATGAATTCGAAATCAATGCATCAAAGATGGAATAAAGGAACAAACTATACGTGTAAAGTGAAGCCTGAGAACCGTATTGGATTTCAGTACGTGGAATCCACAGTTGTCGTCGCCAATGTCAGAGTGGGGATGATGAGGGTCCACCGTATTGAAAATGCGCGGCATGTCTCCCGCATATCACACCGCTTGATAATGATAATTTACCGCAAATATATAACATGAAGACGTCTGTAGTTGTGGTTTGATTTTAAGATAAGTAAATGGTAGATTCGTTGACAATTCTAAAAGGATATCTGTGACTTCATTCCTGTGTATTTTTTTTTTTTCATTAATTTATTGAACAGAAATCGTACTTATTAAAGTAATATTTATAAATACCTTAATATATATTGATCGCATTTATATTGTCGCTTTAAATAACCGCAAAACATTTGTTAGTAAATCCACATTTCACACTCTGCCAACTGTCATACAAAATAGATCAAACATTTTTTAATACTAAACTTGGATTACCTACATTTAGTATATGTACAACCAAACTGAAAATAGCACATTAACTGACAAAAAAAACCTTAAGTGAAAGAATGTTTTTAGAGTCAGAATTTCCTCTTGCGAAATTCTGAACACGAAAATCCTCTTGCAAAATTCTGAACGCTTTGCACATTATGAAGAGATTTTTGTAATAGACTATCTAAACCAGACTTCAGAGGAACGCTTAAGCTGTGCTCTTTTGGCTCTTAATTTCGTTTGGACAGCAATATATTTATAAAAATATTTTATATTTAAAAAGATATATATCAACTGCATTTCAATCAAATCAATAAAAAGCGTATTCAGCACTTGGACTTCAAAACATCAGACAACATTACTCGATTCCACACTGAAGTCAAATACTAGTCATTGATCAATTTATGCAGCAATTTAAACATATTGATTTATGTATCAATTAAATGAAATCCATTAGTCAATGGCTACTGAAATCAGGAGACAACTTTTCATCAGACGTGATCTTTTCTAAGCACTAATAGCGTAAGAAGGAAACGACGAAGCTGTTTCTACGATTTTTTTCTGCGGGCACCACTAAGCACAACCATTTAATGGCATTGTCTTAACGATCCAGAATAAGCTTCACATCAATGTTAGACACGGGTCTAGACTAGCCGGGCCTGTTTCTTACAATTGTTTCGATGATGATCGTTTTCAAAATTGTGCCATTGGGGTCCTGATGAATCAAATTATTGAGTGGAAAGATACTTCAGATTGCCATATCTGCTGCATCGAAAAATCATCATCACGAAGATCAAATGTATAAAATTAACTATTTTGTGTCATTAATAATCTGACTACATTAAAGGATTTTATTAGTTTTCTTATTTCTTGTGTCAATTGCATTAAAATGGTGGTAACATTTTATCCACCGGCTTATTATTGACATTTCTGCAGGGGTAACCAAAATATTGGATTTTTTTTGTGTCAATTGGATTAAATCGGATTTTTTTTTTACAATTCTATTTTCAATAATTTCCCCAAAAAATTGAAACAAAATTCATTTCCTTACATTTTCTTGTATTACAAAAATAAAAAAAACCCTAAATTATTTGTTATTATCATTAAAAAAAATTGTTTTATGATTTGTGTTCAATTGCTTTTAATTCGGGGTTACATTTTATCCACTTTTTCAGCAGGGGCAACCAATATATTAGCTTTTTGCTGTGGCAATTGGATTAAATGGGATTTTTTTTACAATACTATTTTCAATAATTTCCCAAAATATTTGAAACAAAATTCCTTTCTTTATATATTCCTATCTTACAAAAAAAAACAGTAAAAAATTTTCAGAGAGATAACCAAAAAACACGAAATTATTTATTATTATCAATAAAAAAATATTTTTGTATGATTTGTGTTCATAATGAATGATATCCATCCTACTTTATTCAAGTTAATCATATTCACATATAAAACATAGCAAAACGAACGAAATCAGAACATAGTTGTTACCATCCATTTTCAAAAACCCACTTTTAGTTTATTTAGATTTAAAATAAATGTTCTTTGCTTTTTATTTTATAATCTGAATGATTTTCCCGCCACATGTGAACACTGCGATAGTGACAATTTATCCACGAGTGTGCTTTCCTTCTCTCCCACAGCTCAGTAGGTATACCAAATGTCAAAAATTAGCCTTTGGATAAATTTTAGCAAGCTGTTGAGAAGGTTAAAATTTTGAAGTCTCTTTTCACCATACTAATGTCAAAAATTATCCACTGGCTAACATTTTAAAACAATTGACACACGGCCTTAGAAGACAATCAAGAGAAAGTCAGATTTTAATGAATCGAATGTTGGTAAATATGGATCTCCTATGAACCCGCGGAATTTATTTTCATAATAACACAAATTACCTGCACAGACTTAATATATATTCTGAGCTGGCAATGCTTGGTTTCTAAAGAGGCATTTATACTCCCGATTGGCTTCTGCTACTCTTGCTATTAACATGGTTATTTTGTATGAGAAGTTAGTTTTTTTATTTCTAGTAGGAATGTGCATAAAATAAAATCAATAAAGTCAACAATACGGGGCAACATCACAGAAATCTCATCAAGTGAATAACTTATTGAAAATTAACTTTTACGAAGGCATTATTTCGCTTAAGGATACTCTCCATTGCGATCTCCTCCTTTGAGAAATGTTGTTACCTGTGGAGTTTTTTCTCCGTGGGCTGGTGGCAATCTCAAAAGACATGATGAGCACGTGCCCAAAGTAATGTGAGACTTTAACCCACAAACACATCCTTTTTATACCCTATCCCTAGGGGTATATTAGTTTTGATACATACTTTGTAGCATAGTGAAATAATTCAGCTAAATATACCTCAAATTATATTGATCGACTCATAGTCGATAGCTGAGTCGATTAAGCCATGTCTGTCCGTCCGTCCGTCACCAATTTTTGGTCCTTAAATTTTGAGCTAGAATGATGAAGTTTGGTAAACGTGTTTGTTGTTGCTGCCAGCAGAACAAGTGTAAACATTTTTTAAACCCGCCAACTGCCACGCCTTCTTTTCATAAAGTTATAGTTTTAGACCAAAGTGTTCGAGATACTGAAAAAGTTTCTGAACAACATATCTAGACAACCATAATGTCTATATTGTGCTCATACAAAGTTTTTAGCCACGCCCACTTTTTGGGGGCGTTTTAATAAAAAAAAATGTTGGTAAAATTTTAAACATTTCGAAAAAAAACGTTGATGCAAAATCATTGGTTATGTTAATATAAACATTTCTTCCATATATCATTTGAACAAACGCCCACTTTTTGTAGGCGTTTTCATACAAAAAACATTTTTATACACTACCTCATAACCAGGCGTAAAACGATGTTTTTTGTCGAACCATAAATGATTTTGATAAACTGTCTGAACAACTTGTTCTGACAATGACATTTTGTATATTTCATCGCCAAAAAGCCGACATTTTGAGTATATTTGCTTTAAGGAGGGGATGGGATATGGTATAAAACGATCCACACAGTGGATTGTGGCCTTCTCATATATGTTTGTATTTGCATTGCAACTAAGTATGCGACTTATCTAGCAATTTTGTTTATCACGTGTAATGAATGTTTGGCAGGCAACTTTCCTTTGAGAGTTCCTGCTTTTGATGAAATTTATAAAGCGGTTTATTATTATCGGGCCAACCTGTGGAGTAAAACAAAGAATATAACGGGTAACTATGGAATATTTCATCATCTATAGGTATGTTGCATCAAATTTAAAACTACCGATTTAAATGCTTTTTTTTTATAAATTCTGGTAATTGCTGTTGACTAAAAGCTGCCTAATTAATTAGTATCCAATGAACTGTTTCAAAACAACCCACTCAAATGAAAAACGCATTGACTTGCCTTAGTAAATCAACCGCCCTCGCACTTTTAACCTCTTTGTCATAAATTGCATCTGGATGCACCTCTTCAAACATACATGACAGCCCTACCGCATTAATATTCCCCCTTTTTAATGTAAATAATATTCTACATAGTTCGATACTGATATGCTTAAAGTGGCTTTAATTATCGTCTTCAGAATTGTAAGCGTTTGAAAGTCCCCGAAAATAAATGATGTCTCTTATTAATAAAAATAAATGTCACCCGCACATTTAGTTATACCCAAAAATAGCAGCCCCTCGTGCCGACTGAAATGACCCATTTCATAATGGTGTATGAGTCATCAAACATGATTCGATTTTTTTAAACTATAATTGGAACGATGACTTTGCAAACTCCTGCGTCCCAAAGGTACCCAATCCGACAAACTGATACATAGCGTCAGCCGACCCTCATGACCAACATTTGCATAAAGATCACATCATTTGTCGTGTTATCAAATTTTATTTGGCGAATATCAATTCGCGTTAGTCATTCACAATCGCATTCAAATGGGGGGCGTTTTAACACGCTGCGATTTCTGTCAAAAGATATACACAGTTGGTTTTAGATTCATTACTCATAATAAGTTCGACTCTACACGACTTAGTTGTCCATAATTTAATGAGAAAAGGAGTGCCTCTTAATTGCATCATTAAATTACATGCACACACACACATACAGCAGACACTACATAGCAACTCTACATATATTCAAAAGGGAGTTGCAACTCTATATAGTTCTTGGTCTGGGGTTAGACGGGAAAAATTGGGTGTGCACAATATTTCAATTGTATCGCATACACTTTTGCCCCATGTCCGCATGGGCTTCAAGACTCTCCCCATGGAATGTGTTGAATTCATCGTGGTCATATATCAATCCGCGAGATGTTTTCGATATAAATTTATCATTTTTCTCGTTTCCTTTAACACAAGTCGGCTGCCGAGTAATGGGGGTGCAATGTGGCCGGGGCCAGATTGGGTGCGATGCATTCGATTTGATTGAAGATATGAAGGAAAGTAAACAAGACGATATAGAGAAAAACCAGAGAGAGAAAGTATTTTTCATCGATTGGCAGGAGTTCAATGTCAGGGAGATGGAAATCCAAGCCACACATAGTGGAATATGAATCTATCAATCCATCTACACCACACATGCAGAAGCAGTCATCATTTTGAAAAATAAAAATGCTTTCAAAAACCAACCCCAAAAAAATAGATAAAATAAATTAAAACATCTTTCAACTCGACGAGTAGTAACGAGGGCCATACCAATTTATCAATTGATCGATTGGGTATGATGGACGAGTTGCGGGAAGATACACATGTATCTCTTTTTTTTTAGTAATTTTTTAAAGTTTACTGCCTGTTGAAAGAAACAATTATGATCGATTCAAAATCAAAACAGTTTAATTAGCAAAATGCACGAGCACGATAGTGGTGGCGGCTGTTTTTTTTTTACTGCCGGTTTTTATTGGCAGATACATTTTAAAAGAATTTTGATAGTTTTATCCACTCTTTGAACTGGATCCGGCACAAGGCCAAGGTGATGCTTTTAGCTTTTAAAAGTCGTAAGATAGATCACCGAAAATGGGAGACTATAAAACAATTCTTTCATGGGGATACATATGATTTTTATGGAGGTATGCAGGTATACTATGTTAATGCACTTGAGATGATAAATTCTTATGAAATCGAAAATACACTTGTGACGATAAATTCATCTAATGTCTGAAAGTCAAGTCAATGCCGATGATTATGATAATGAACGAAATTCCAAATGTGAGGTTATGACTATTTTTGTTTTAAAAATAAAAATTAATTTAAACCTCTATGTTTGGAATTTAATAACTCGGGAGCTCTCTTAATGGCTCTTGGATAGATTTAGGCTTTTATTGATATTGTGGGCTGTATTTAAAAATAAATTGGGTAACATGAAAGGTATATAGACACATTTGACATACAGTGCTTTGGATTGAAAGAGCGGTGCAAGAAATTAATTTTAATATTGTCCAGCAAATTATTTCAAAAACATACTCTTAAAGTTATATGCGTTCATTGATATTATTTTGAAGTTTTTATAAACTAAACATGTATGTAGGTACATTGTTGAAAAACAAAGCGAGTCGAAATACACTAACATACGAAATTATGCCGAAACTATTCACATTCATTGTCGACAATTTTAACACAGTTCTCTTTAGATGCAAACTTTTTATTAGCAAAGAGTCTAAACTTAAAAAAAAAAAGTTTTTTTTTAAATCAAATAGTTCCAAAATTTGGGTAATCGCATCTAACATATGGTGAACGAATATCGTTGAGTGTTATAGTGCTTAACACCGAATCGAAAACTGAATGAACTTGATGCTTTCACACCGAACTCTGACCAGGTTTCGTTTGACATTTCAATCAAATTTTGCAGCTAGTATGAAAGCTACAAGATTTGATGCTTTCACACCGAACTCTGAACAGGTTTCCTTTGACATTTCAATCAAATTTGGCAGCTAATATCGCAGCTGCAAAATTTGTGTGTGCAATCATATTAACTAAATAAAAGTGATTAAATATGTTGAAATTAATATTAGCATATTTTTTACAAGCCACAGTTAAGTAAAAAATACATTTGTTTTGACAGTGACTTCATCAGCTGTTTTGTGGGACTTGTGAAACACACGTGTAGAATCTATGAAAAGGTGTGTTCGTTCCAACAACCTTCAACGAGATGACGCTTTTGAAGCGGTTTCGAGACGGTTTTGGCGTAACCTACAGGTTTTTGAAAACTGGTATGGAAAAGCTCCGGTTTTCGATGAAGGTTTCAGGTATTTTTGCGAAAACTCAGTTTTCGGTTCGGTGTGAACGCACTATTAGCTTACTTCTCTTGCCACTATGATATACGACTATCCTAAGAGCTACTAAGAGCTGTTTGCTGGTAAAAGAGGTAATGATGCAATTCTAATGCTAAACAAAATATTGGTGAAAGTGAAAGTTGCACTGTTCGTGTTGTTTCTGCATTTGCGTTTCTTGTCAGTCGCTAAAATGTAACGATTCTAGCAATGATTTCCCTAAGCTCCTGTATTAAAATGACAGATCTCCTACAAGTTTTCACTGTCCCAAATTTTGTAGACTTGGAATAGTTGTAAAAAAAATCTTAAAGCTTGTAAGCTGGATTTCTAAATAATTGCTAAGCATGGAGCTAGGCAATCTCCGGTTTACCCACTCCAAACTCAATGATTACAGAATCTGAAAACATAAAAATTAAAAACATTTTTCATCTTCTCGCCTTTTTCCAAAATATTCCATAAATCCCACTAATATTTTCGATAGCCAATAGGGCCGTACCGAGTAAAAGGTGTGTTTTTTTTTAGAGGTATACAACTTTATGTTTGCCTAACTATTTTAACTTGCGTGCATTTTATCAGCTGTTAAGTGATTTATTTTTAGTTTGTTTTGGCATTTCAAAGTGAAAATAATGACTTCCAAACAACGCTTCGAAATTCTGAAAATTTATTTTGAAAATCATCGATCTTTTCGAAATACGTATCGGGCACTACTTCCATTTTACGGTCAACATAATGGTCCATCAAAGCAAATAATTCGATTAAGTATGGAACGTTTCCGCATCACGTTTACTCTAAATGATAATACGCATCCACAGAGACGTCCAGAAGAACTCATTGCTTCTGAAGAGCGTAGCGTAGAGGAATAGCCGAATCAGTCCATCCGCCATCGTTCACATTAATTGGATATGTGTCCATCAACTTTATTGAAGATTTTTCGGAAAGATCATGGTTTGTGTGCTTGCAAAATCTAACTCGTGCAAGAATTCAAGCCACATGGTCACCTACCAAGGCGTAGATTCGGTGAATGGGCATAAATCAAGATTTCCGTTGGTTCCAATTTTCATAAGCGAATTTTGTTTAGCGACGAAGAATACTTTTGGTTGAATGGATACGCCAATAAGCGAAACCGCCGTATTTGGAGTGATGATAATCCTCAAGTGTATTTTGAGACACCGTTACATCCACAAAACTGAATGTTTGGTGTGCCTTATGTGTTGGTGGAATAATTGGTCCATACTTCTTTAAATGGCTTGAACGTGAAAGTCAATGGTGACTGCTATAGAGCCATGATTACTGAATTTTTCGTTCATCCATTAAACAACCATGATGTCCAGGAGCTGAAGGTTCAACAGGACGGCACAACATGTCAGAAATCTCTTGCCACAATTGATTTGTTGAAGGAAAGGTTCGGTGAGCGCATAATTTTGCGTTTTGAACCTTTGAATTGGACTTTAAGATCATGTGATTTAACTTGGTGGACAACATTCGCCGCGTTATTGCCTATATACGGGTCATAAATGTCAAAAAAAAAGTAATCGAAAATTGGGCCTTCAGATTTGACTACGTCCGAGCCAGACGTGGCGGTCATATGCCAGAATTCATATCTAAATTGAAGCTTTTAGATGAATAAGGAGTTAAGTGACATTTGCATAGTATCAAGATACTTGTGCTTAAATTTTGTGTAACTTGTGTAGCTTTGATTGCATTAACAACTCAGACTAGTACCTGAGGAACAAAATAAAGTATGGATATACGGTTTTCTAAGAGAAATGTTTTTATTTAACCAAAGTTATATGAAAGTACATTTTTTGTTTTCCTGAAAAGGTAGTTTAACCCCTCCTTCACCCAAGCGCTTCAATAGTAATGACAGAAGATTATCTTTCAAACAAAATAAATTTGATGACAATTTAAAAAAAAAATCGTCTATGTTTCATTCCATTTCAAAGCTTTATACCTTAAAAAAAAACACCTACCATTAGATCAGTTCCACATAGTTACCAATCCACCCGATAAAATTCTGGAAACCGGAGGTTTTTTTTTGGTGGTCTTGTGCGTTGGACTATCAAGCGTGGGTTCCTAATTCGAATCCCTAAAGTGCTAAGACCTAAGTTTTTTCGCTGCTCCACCTCTTGCGAAAGTCTGACAAGTATCTTAGTTTAATATTGTCATGAGAAGCTCCTCAAATTTGTCATTAGGATTCAGTATTACCCAGGAGGTTTTTCTCTTTGTTCAAAAAAAAAAATAATTATTTCGAACATACAATTGAAGGGAGAAGTTAGGTTTGCGGTCATTTATGGGACGTTAACGCCAGGTATGTGTTGTTTGATTAACCATTATAACTTCCTTACATTGACCTCATTCCTTAATTGAGGGCAAGATACAGAACCCTTACCGGGAAAAACAAAACATTTCCTTTTGGATTTGATCGGATGAGAAGGAAGATTAGGAAACAGAAGTGTTGGGTACGGAAAAGAGTCGGTGATTTGGAATTTTTCCCGAGTAGATATATAGGTAATTCCGAAAAGAAAGTAATGCGGGTAATTGAGTTATGTAGGAAAAAAAATATGGCCCCATATGACAAGACATTTAAATGCCAATCGCAGCTACCAATGGTGACCGTGCCACAATATATGTGCAAGATGGTTGACTGTAGCTATTTGCGTCGGAGTGTCGTTTCTATACAGTAGCGCTAATCAGCACCATAGCAGACACAAACATTTGTTATCCTGAATAAGAGGTATGGATGTTTGGTCTAGTGGTAATAATAAATATCGGGAAAGGTATCGTTGAGATTTCGTTCTTCTGCTTCACAGCAAATTAATATTTATCTGTCTTTCAAAGGTTACTAACAAAATAAATTGTTAATTCGACACAAATGTCGAATTGAAGAAAAAAGAATAATTTGCCATGAAGAAATTAAAGGAAACACCGAGATTGTATGCTCTCAATGTAAAACATGTTGTGCTGTCTAGTAGCTATAGTAAACATTTCAAAGCCTTATCATCTTGTCAATTACATTTCCGTGACGCAAAATTGATTGCAATTTGACTTTACAGCAAAAAGTAGAAAATCACGTGTTTTCTATCATCGACAGCATATTATAACAAAAAGTATCTACACAAGTGCGATGCATTTCATTTGCTCGCTAAATTCAAATGTAGGTGCGCAAAAAAAACAGACATGATATTTCGAAAATTTGCATGCATTTGCGATTTCTATTGCTTTTTTCCTAATTGTTTTCAACGATCATCTTACACTAAAGTCAGGAAATATTCAAACTTCCGTAAGGCAGGGTGTTTACCTACACATTTGCATAAAGCAGAATTTTGTTTACTTGCAATACGAGGCGCTACCTGAGTACAATTCTGAACATCGAAACATAGAAGTTTAATGCAACGTACGCATATTTACGTTACGTAAACAGCATTGCCGCCTCGAGGAAAATTTCGCGTAATCAATTTGAAATAAATGAGACGCTAATGTGCATAAATTGCTTGTTCATCGAGTGTATACTTATCTTCGTGATCTTGTTATGAATGAGACGGCAATCATTCTGGCATCTGATCTGGTTTTTTATCCAGTAGCATGATACTTTAACTACTTCATTTAAAAGTCAAAGTGATGTTGTTGAAATGTTGTACGATTTAGTTCAAAATGTGCTTTGAAGTTCACGCCCAGATTGGTCTACATGAATAGTATATCCAGTGCGGTTTCCAATAAACACAATTGTTTTTTTTTTTTTGTATAACAATTTGATTACATGTTCATGTAAATTGGTTCAGTACACCATGAAGCGAGTCTATTTTCGTGTTAACTATGAATTTTGAACGCTGTGCTAAATATTGACATAGAATTCAGTTTGCATCGAAAATATTTGCTGAATTTGTTTGTATAACGATAGAGTAAACATTCCGCAAAAATACACTTGGGGGTTAATGAGTCAATTAATGAGTAACGCATTATTTGAATATCATTTGCAATTCTAATATATCTACTCCCTATATAGTTAGTTATAGTTATAGTTTTAGAGGCATTGGGGTAGATTGCTTTGGTTTTAGAATTCGGTCCTTTGTAAATTCATGCGAATCATGGGGATTTTTCTTTAGCCAAGCATTCCGAATTTTATGCCTGTATTTGCTAGCCTCAAAGATGAAGCTTAGTTTTAATTGGACGAACCGGAAAGATATACCTATAAAGATTTCCTGATTCTTCTCTTCCATTTAGCTCCTGTCGAAATCAAATGGCAATAGACCAGTTTTGTTGCGAGCTTGCCTATTAGATAGAGGAAGTGCAGGTAGGCTAGTCTCATCATCTATCAGAATCCAGCGATGATACCTTAGCATCAACTACTGATTCATTTTAACGGATGATTTTTTAGCGTGTTTTTTTTTAAATCGAATAAAACACTCAAATTTGCATCAAATAATTTTTTATTGTAATCGATAAATAGGCCTTTGCCATTCACGTTTTAAAAATAACTTCATGTAAATGTTGTCCGCGGCTCCGTTTCAAATGTTCCATTCGGATGGTCCAATTTTGCGATACTTTTACGAGCAGTTCGGCCTGTATTCCTCGAATTACACTTGTTATTGTAGGCTGTAAATCTTCAATCGCGTTCGGCTTGTCCACATTGACTAACGACTTTACATAACTCCACAAGAAATAATCAAGAGGCGTTAAATCGCATGATCTTGGCGGCCAATACACAGCGCCATTTCGAGAGATAAGCTGTTCACCAAATTCATCGTTCAATATTTCCATTGTTTCACGAGCTGTGTGGCATAAGGCACCGTCTTGATGAAACCACATGTCAACCAAGTTCAACTCAGCCAACTTGGGCAAAAAAAGCCGCGTATCATGGCTCGATATCGTTCGCCATTGACGGTAACGTTTCTTTGTAAAATGGCATCATCGGTCCAGTTTGCTACAAAGACGACCGATGAATGATGATGCCATCAATCCATAAACCATTAACCAAACACCAAACTATCGTTTTTCGGGATACATCGGTAGTTCTGTGACGGTTTTGCCAGAAATGACCCTCATCGTTGAACACAAATTTTCGTTAAAACAGAGGATTTTCATGGAGCTATTCTAAGGACCATTCACCAAAAATTAGACGTTGTGGTAGGTCATTCGGCTGCAATTCTTGCACAAGTTGAATTTTATAGGCTTTTTAACCCAAATCGACACGTAAGTTGCTGAGAACGGCGACGAATTGACATTTCACGATCTTCATTAACGTTGGACGCTACGACTGCAATATTCTCTTCGGTACGCACTGTACGCATGCGAGTCGATGGTTTAATGTCCAACGAAATAAATTTGGTGCGAAATTTGGTGATAAAAGCATGAATTTCTGATTCACTGGGTCGATTATGACGACCATGATATGGTCGTAACAAACGGTGCACATTTTTCACAGAGCACGAATTTTGATAATAAATTTCAATAATTTGCAATCGTTGCTCGTTTGAAGTTTTTTGCATGGTTAAATGACAGAGTATACTGAAAAAATTTCACTTCGACAGATTACGTTTTGACGCCATTACTAACCAATGCTGCCAACCTGAAAAACTTAACTCTTAAAAAACCACCCGTTATTACCACAAGATGCATCGTATATTACCTAATTTTTGTTTTTTTTTTGAAAACCAACAAGGTTTTCCTTGTCTTTACTTCCCGTTCACAAAGCACATTCTAAAGAAAATTGGCAGATAAGCTTTGAATTACTTTTTTACTTCGTAAAATCCACGCAGAGTTTCTAATTTAGTGCAGTTTTCTAGTAGTATCTTCCTAAAAAAAATTGCCTCGTTTGCCCTTCGTAAAATTTTAACACCACACTACTGGTGGTTATGAGTTTTTCAAAAATCGAGACGACAATGTTAGGAATGTATAGGAATTTTGAAGTTCTTTTCGATTGCTTTCAGGATAAGTAATCGAATTATTATGTTTCAAAAAAGATGGGAATATAGGATAGACTATCTCCTAACAACTAAGCCACTGCATATATATTTAGTGCATTTTTAATGTTTCCAATGTTTTGTAATTGTGTCAGTCGTCCAATACTATTCGGTTATTGTCTCGTTACATTGATATTTAGTTGAAATTTCTTACCGTCCGAATTGTGTTTACCCTTTTAATGTTGTTTCCCACTTTCAGCTCAGAATTGTCTGTAATACAAAACCTCGTTAAAGAATTAAATTGTTACGAAAAGCCCATTCATAAATCACGTATACATTTCCATTTTCATTTTCAAAGCCGCATCATACAACAAAAAAAACATTCAATTATATAAAGATAAAAAAAAACAATCCGCCTTCTCCACCACCTCTTTAACAATAAAACACGAAAAATTAATTTTAAATACGCTGCTGACACCACCACATCCATTCAGCAGTTATCCGTTTTCTATCTGACGTACGACATTGATTTGTAAATTGCCCACGACTGTTAAACAATGAATCAGCTAGACTTTGTTGAGGAAAAAAAAAACAAAACACAATCCAAACAAACAACAAATCTTAAAACAAAAAAAAAAAGCGCATCGCCTAATAAACAACCTCAGCGATGCAGCATAAGCTTCATTCGAGCACCATCAGATTGAAACCATGTAGTCTCGATATTATGACGCAGCAGCAGTAATCGGTGCTCCCATGAACAAAGCCGACAAGCATGGTAACGCATGGTTCGTGCTTTTTTCTCAAACCAATCGACCCGTCCTATTTGTTTATTTTAGTCGATCTTGTTATGATAGTGTTATTGCTGAGTGTTGTGATTTTATGCATGAAAATCATTTTCAAGTCGCCATCGATACTGTGAGAACAGAATCGACCAAACAACTTTCTTGTACAAAGTTGTGACATCATCGTGCACTTATAAATTGATCGCGGTCATATACATGTGTGTTTCAATACAACGCGATTGAACCTTGATAATTATCATCTGCCGCCTCATAAACGGATACACAAGGTACATAGGTATTCATGGAAGAATTTATGCATCCATCAGATACATATGCCACTCGACTGCACTACTGTGTGTTTGCTTCGGAAGTTTCAAATCCAAATAAACAATGACGGCGGCCGGCGGCATGGTAATAAACACAAATGTGGCGAAAGATAAAAGCAACTCCGGAAATCCTCTCTACCACCGTCCATACACCATGGAGGGAGCATTTTGTTTGCGTTAATAACAATTCATTCGCAGTAATAAGCAACGCACATTGACCAAAGGCAGTCGTGCGTAAAATACGCCGTGGACATTTTTGAACAAATTTTTCGAAAAATAAAACAGTAGCGGGTCTTGTATCTACCTTTCCAGGCTACAGAGGGGGTATTGTTTAACTTAGGGTTTTATTGTAGCTGCCTTCACGGATTTTAGGTATGAAATTACATACATCCTTTGACGGACCCTACAGCGGGTGATTTATTTGTATGTTTTACGGATTTTAAAAATCGAAGTTGCCCCTTACAAATTTTTAAATCTTTGAAATCGCTGGGTGCAGGCTTAACCAGACAATATCGGATTTTTCTGCTACCCTAAAATGCCCATAATTTAGCGATGAGAACGTCTACATTTGACAGTATTTATTTTATGAATTATTTGTTGTAAGGACATTTCCTATACAAATTTGGACGTTAATGGCTATGTGTTTCTGACTTCATGGAATTGTGAAAGGAAAGTCTTTTAACTATTTTAACACAGAATTGTACACCATTTATAATAATAACGGCTCAATTGAAGATGCACACAAACCAGAGTTGTACGAAACCACACTGCGATAAATATAGACGCACATTCTTCAGCGTTACATCGCAACCGAGTGTTCGGCGACATAATTTTGAGCCACACTTTCATAGTTGATCGCCTTGTACTGCGTACCTACAAGCGACCATGTTTCTTCTTTACGAGTCAACTGAAAATTCGGCTTAATTTTTGTTTATCGAGAATTCAGACCAATTCACCTAAGTTTTGGCGTCAGTTATAGAAATCAGCAAAATTCTGACGAAAACCGTGGAACATGCATTTGGAACTGAATTGAGAACTGAATTGAGAACTGAATTCAGAACTGAATTGAGAACAGAATGTGGAAGAGTATCTGAATGAGTGTTAATGAGTGGTTTTTAATAAGATTGTTTTTAATGTGATTGTATGCATACTCATAGATACAGCTTTCAATTAATTGAACACCTGAACGTTTTGTAGCATGTTTAGCAAATGATCGTTCACAACGTCTGAGCTTACAATTTTTTGGATTTTGTTTTCCAAAATAAGTACCAATTCAAAATCTTATTTAAAGAGCTCTGCGCAAATTATACGAGGAAGTAAGAAGCAATCCAATTTTCAAATGCCGTAGTCGTACAGATAAAAATATCGTCATTTTGGATTTAGAAGTAAACACTCGACTGTGGACCAAGTACATCGAATTACTGAATTAATTGAGAAAGATTTCGAAGAAAAGAAAATTTGCTCAGCCGTATTTCTTGACGTGTCACAAGTTTTTGACAAGGTTTGGCTTAGAGGCCTTCAATACAAACTAAGACAAGTTCTGCCTGAAAAATTATATAAAATCCTCCTGTCGTATATTCAGCATAGACTCTTCCGTGTGAAACTTGGAAACGAATATTCGGAGTTCAAAGAAATCATTTCAGATGTAACCCAAGGAAGCGTCCGTGGACCACTCTTGTGCTTCCTATTTACACGTGATATCCCACAAACAAACGATACAATGGTGGTAACGTTAGCTGACGATATTGTTGGTACAACAATAGAGGAATCAAATATAAGATTTAAAAACGCTCTTAGCAAGGTTAATAAATAGATAAAATCCTGGCGGATTGCACTTGACGAGAGCAAATCGATTCATGTAGATTTTTCGACTTCGAGTCGAGTTCGGGTCCCTTTTGCAAATGAAGCCAAATATATAGGAACGACACTCGATGCAAGTCGCATGTAAAAAATAACTTAAAAATAAATACAGAGAACTGTACCTACTGGTAGCTTGGGAAATATTTGAAGCTTAACCTTGATAGCAAGCTGCTGTTATACAAGCAAGTGCTGAAGCCGGTGTGGACATATGGTATACAACTATGGGGTTGTACCAATGAAATAAATCTAAACATTCTATAAAATTTTGAAAACAAAATGTTATGATGATTCGTCAATGCGCCGTGATACATAAGGAACGAGGATTTACGGAGAGATGGGTATTCCAGCGGCTAAAGATGAAACGAAAAGTTTTGCACAATAACATTAAAAAAACGTTTATTAGGACACGTTACAGAGCGGTCCTCCAATTTTTTGACGAAACAAATTTATCGCGACGTTTTCAAAGAACTAAGCCCTTGGGTTTGGTTCGATAATAACAAACCGCGCTATAAATTGCGGAAAAAGCAAGAACTCTCAAAGGAAATTGCTAGATAATTCGCATACTTAGTTGCAATACAAATACAAAAAGGGTGGTCGTTTTAGTGAGCAAAAATCTCACACTTCTTTGGGCATGTGCTCATTGTGTCTATGAAGATTTCCACCAGCCAACGGGAAAAAAGGTGATCCGGTTTCCCTCCATTTCAGATAAGTTGTTAGATTAACAAATAAAATTGAGGCCAAACAAAACACAAACCGTCAGCCTCTAATGCAACATGAAAATTTTAAGCTTGCTGTTCACAAACTTAATATGTTAAGAATATCGATCATCAATTGCGCTCAAAGCATTTGATTTTAACTGGATTCTACTGGTTATATTCTTTTGTTCTAGGAAGTATTTGTCGACAACATTTTCTCCAGAAATGGACCTGTGGTCGGCTATGTTTATACGATTTTAGACAGATGGGCTATTTTCTTTCAGTGTATGTCTAAAAAGATGCTACGATAGTTGCAATATGCCAGAAATCATTTTTCTTCATTTATGGCATCCATAAGAAAAATGTTGGCTCTTGTAATCAATTCACATGTATAACCACTTCCTATCTATCTTAGCAATTGCCAACATGGAATGGTATGTGTAAAAAGCTCTGTAAAAATAAACTGTAATCGATTGTAGTAAATATTGTCAAACGAGTTGGTTCAACTTGTGTGTGTTCATTGAACAATACTTCGTTCGATTTGGTCGGCTACTGCAGTTTATTTTTGACAATGACAACGATCGTTAGAGTCTTCATTTTAAACCTTACATTTGATCCTTTTGTTGTCATTATGTGTAAAACAAAAAATCAGACTTATAAAATTTGATTTGATTTGACCATCTGATTTTTAATCTGACATCATACCAAGGAAAACCCAATTTTCAAGGCAAGTATTTACCACTTCATGCCTTCCTCTAAAATCGTATGCAATACGTACAATACCTTCAAAGTTTCCATCCATACAGATACCATATAAAATGTTGTTCTCTAATCCAAATGTAGCTCAAGCAAGCGAACAACATTAATGGTGTTAACTTATGTGTTCCGATTTGATACGTTCCATAAAACACTTGTACTCATTACTAACCTTTGAGCTTTAGCCGTTTACGTTACCACAGAAAATCGTGAAAACTATGTAGCCCTCATAATGGTACATGTGTCAATCAGGAACAACGGTACACCTTGAGTAAACATAAATCAGCGTTACGCCTCGTTGCTTTTTTACAAGGCATAACAATTTGTAATGTCTTGTAAAAATTCACTGATCATTTTGTACTGAAAAGATTATATTTTCTTCACTTTATGAAACATATTATGGATAGTTGCCTAATGACAGAAAAATCATTTATCGAAATAACAGCGAACTAAAAGTTGAACTAATGCAGATGCCATGAGAGAGTGAGAAAATCCCTATTCAAATGGAAGTCACGTAACCAAAGTAAAGGTCAGTCATGTAACTGACAATCTACTGTATTAAGAAAAAAATTAAATATCTGGCTTTAATGGCCCATGCAAGGTTGCAGACCTAGCTTGTCCATTAATTTGTGTGTGCGAAGTTATATTTTAACTGCAATGAATGGAAACTCTAATCTAACACCGATTCCGAAAGGGAAATTTGAGAAGCTTCATATGAAGATTTAACCCTTTGAAATTTGCCAGAGAAAAAAACTTCACCATATGTCGTAACTTTCGGGATTTGATACAGGAACACCGCTCTTTGTAGTACAGCGAACTTGCCGATGGCCACTGCATAGCACTGTTATTCGGATTGGTGTCCGGGATGTATATTTTTAAGCGAAATCCCAACAGATGTCATAGGTTAGGTTAGGTTAGGTTAGGTTAGGTTAGGTTAGGTTAGGTTAGGTTAGGTTGTTTGGTTGATGAAGTAGTCGCTGTGCGTCTTCCCCATCACACTCAGGTCAATATAGATTGTCCATTTGTCCATTGTTACGTTGTCCATTGTTACTGTCGATTGGTGTAAGTCCTTTTTCAGCCATCCAGAAGTTGTTGCAAACCCGAAAAGATTAGAGAGAGGGATTTCAGATATATCCGTGAGTTCAAAGAAAAACCTCCTAAGGTTCTCCATCTTAATTGGCTGAGGCCTGGGGCCGATTTTTCTGTGTACACTGTCTTGTTCCGCAAGACATTCTTAATTGGCTGAGGACTAGGTCCGACTTCGCTGTGTACACGAAAAAAATGTGTACACTGTCTTGTTCCGCAAGCGTGCAAGTGAGTTTTTTTTGACAGTATCGTGTAGATACACAAGTGAAAAATGTATTCACTCTCTTTTCGGCTGTGAATAAAGCAGCGTAAAAAAAATTTGCGAACCGAAAATATTTTTCACCGCGATGGTGTAATGAAAAGGAATTCAGTTCACTCGGCTGACAAAAACTATTCATTCAGCACACTCAAACTCACTGCATGTTTCGGAATCGCACAAACGGCTATGGCTTATGAAGTGTGTACACAGGTAGACACTCAGGCTTGCGGAATTTGGCATCTAGGCAGTGGAGGGTATCCTCGTGTATTTCTTCATCACCGCAGCCTCTACAAGGGTCATCATCTGTAAGATGCATTTTCAGTTTGTGGCTTTTAAGTAAATTGTGTCCAGTAAGAAAGAATCCCTACTAGTATCGAAATCGGTTTCCTGTTTCATTGTAGTAGTATTTTATATTTCAAGTAGCTCTCATGCGAGCGGTAAATTCCTTTCGGAGTGGAATCATTTATTGATCCAATTCAAAAAAGCCGGTCCTAATCGGGAAACGTTTAATTATTTTCCAATTTGCAAAAGTTCGTCTATACCAAATCATTTTGAAAAAATTGTGTTAGAAAGTAGGCTTTCTTACTCCAGGAATGCATTTCACCATTTCAACATGGATTTGTTGCAGAAATATCTACAACTACCAATCTTACATTTTTTTTAGATTTTGTTCTTAATAAACTCGAGAAAGATTTACAAGTCGATGTAATTCACACCGGCTTTGCAAAGGCATTCGTCCGTCACTTAATTTAAACCAATAAATTGGAGAGATTAGGATTTCATTTGAGTATGTCGAAATGGTTAGTATCCTACTTGGAAGATCGTATACAAGTTGTTGTAGCTGTTGACCAAATACTATCAAAGCCCGTTAGGGTATCATCAGGTGTTCCCCAAAGAAGCCATCTTGGTCCACTTCTTCTTCTTATTCAAATCAATGATATGCCCGAAATCTTTTCAAATTCTCTTCAAATTATGTTTGCAGATGATTTAAAAATGTTCAGATGCATAAAATCAATACACGATTGTCTTCTCATACGAGATGGTGCTTAGTAAACCAATTACAAGTGTCCATGTTTTTCGTTTTTCCTTAGTTTTTCACCGGTATTCTTCGAATACAAAATAGAGAATGATGTCCTTGAAAGAGCATCAAAGAAAAAAGATCTCGGTGTAGTTTTTGACTCAAAATTAAATTTTATCAAACATGTTTGTCAAAGTAAACTCTATGCTTGGATTTATTAAATCCCTATTTAACGCTTATGTTAGGTTAATTCTAGGATACTGTTATGTGGAACTCATACCACAACGTTCATTCAAATCGAATTAAAAATATACAACCAAATTTGTTACTAGATTTGCTATATGGAAATTATGGTGGAACATCGAAACTCCCTCCTACTAAAGGCCAACTTCTGAGTATCCAGTCGCTTGAAAAAAGACGGAAAGTTTTTTTTAATTATGTTGATAAGTGATAGTTTATCACACCATATTAAATACCCTCTTCTTTTATCACTGATTGACCTTTATGCACCATCTCGACAGCTAAGGGTTAACTCTGAACTCAATGTTTTTGGCAATAGTCAGTGTTTTGTGTCCCACCAGCTGTTTTAAGGTCACATATTGACAGACTGCTTGATTAATGTTGGAGGCAGATCCCTTTCTCACCAGTTCATCAGCAATTTCATTGCTCTGTATGCCTCTGTGTTTGGGAACCCAGCAGAGCTTAACATTATGTCTGAAGCCAAGAACCTTTAGCTGTTCACTAAAACACTTCACAAGCTTAGATTTTATTTCGACAGCAGAGATTGCTTTTGTTGCAGCCAGTCAATGAAGATTTTGATTTCATCTGGGCATTAAGGTCACTCTGTTTGCCTCTGCTACTGCCAATATACCAACCTGGAAGACACTGCTGTGCTCAGGGAGATGAAATTGTCTCTTAAGCCTTAGTGTTTCTAAGAACACTCCAGCTGCAACCGCTACGTCCATTTTTGAACCATCAGTGTAGATGGATATGGTTTCGGTGCCCAGTTCGTTCCTCTGCTACTCCTCTCTACTTGGAAAGATTCAAAAGAATGGTCTTTGATAGTCAGGGTGGGGCAGCGTGTAGTCAAAAGATACAGCAGGTATCTGTTAAGAATCTGAGCATGTCCCTCTAAATTCATTTTCCAGCAGTTGAGCGGCTTATTTTTAGAGCACTTTTTGCTGCAGATTTTCGCATGTAAAATTCTAGAGGTTAAGAATGGGTTCTACTCTCGCCGTTGGTGTGTTCCTCATTGCACTAGTTGCGCCCACACATGCTATTCTTTGAACCTTTGTTATATTTTTTAGATGAGTGACTTTGTTTGTGGTTTGCCACCAAACAAGTCGTCCATATGATATAAAATACTTCTCCATGTTCGTGTGGTTCGGATCGACATCTGACATTCTGTTTGCAAATTTAACGCAACACTAATATGTGAAACAAATTCTGTGAATTTAAAGCGAAATTATGAAACATCAAGCTCATGTTCTTCGATAATTCGGTAGATCGTAACGAGAGTTTTAAAAATTATAAAGATGACGATTACCATTCTCTCGGTAATGAACATAATGTTAGACATATGGCTTTTAGGGCGGGCTCCGGTTGTGCCATTTTTCGTATTTGGATCGGCAAAACTCGTATAAGCGCAGAAACAATGCGATGTGGCAATTAGATGTCTTCAAATTAAAATATAAAAGTTCCCCAAATATTTATTTAGATGATTCTTTGTATTCTGTTATTAATTGAATCTTTGGCAAAATTTGTATATAAAAGAATTAAGAGCAAAAAACAACGTTTAATACGTCTCAAATGAAATTGGAATACTATATGCAAATAGCAAATTGCAGTTCTGCCAAATGGCGTCCTGAAAATGTCATATATCTTCGATAAATGTACATATTTCAATGTGAACACAGGTCTAAACTTGTCTGTTCTGGAAGCTTTTTGTGCTGTTCTGTCCTTTTCTGTTCTAAGTATAACTGCACTAAGCAAAGCTTAAATAATTTTTGTTGAATCATATAGACATTCTGGTCCTGACATATGTCTTCAACACATGTGGTGGTTTCTTTCAAATCATTTTTGTTTTTGGTTTTTTATTTGTTCAATACAATTAAAAAAAAAGCTCCAATGAATATAAAGTCTGCATTTCAAAACTAATTAAAATAAAAAGATACTAGCTGCACACATGCAAATTGTTATAATTAAAACCAAACATGGGTTATAGTCCTTTCCATGAGTACTCTATTGTGACCTATGTTTCATCTAACACAAACATCAAAACAATTGCACTCCCTTCTCATAGCCATATTACTAAAAAAACATTAAATCGATTAAGGCATAAATTGGGTCATAAACCCCGTCTAGATTGGCTCGTTATTCATCAAATATATAAACATAAACGAACATTTCGCCACAAATTTAAATGAATATATTGTACATGCATATATGTACATGTACAATGGTGAATCTCCTACCATGAGGAGGATATACCAACAACATTGCAAAATGCAAATCACAAAATGTACATCCAGTTGAATGGACTGGATTTTAAGAGGTGGCAATAAAATACTCGAGTTTATTATGTTAGACCTCCTGGACTGGACTCGGTAAATGCAATTACAATTTCAATGACCCTTCTGGTTGTTATGTGTATGTGTGTCGACGTGGAGTCATCCCCCCTCTTTAGGGAAGCAAATGAATATGACCCATTTTTTGTTTTGTTGAATTTCTGCGCCATTTGCCTGGATACAAGGAACAACGCCGCTACATTAGTATACGTATGCTGCCTTCGCGCACCGCATCGCCGACGTGTATAACAAACGACCTATTGTGGTCATTAAAAAAATGTCCATATCCACTCCATGTAGCCGAGGAGGAGGTGAAATAAAAATTCGCAAAAAAACACATTTCAGCACTACTACTATAAACTTATACTCATAGAAATGTTTTGGTTTCTAGGTATAGACAACCTGATTTATGCAAAACCTCTAACAAACCACTTGTGCTAAGTCTTTATCTGACCACCTCGTACCATAAGCTCGCGGAGATATTTGCATTTTGTACTGCGGATTTGCCCTAAAACACAATCCGCATCCGACTATGTGCCGGGTTTCCGGCTCTGCACTTTGACCGATAAATTACAAATTGGAAATTGTTTCACATGTCGGACCGGCCGGCGCCCCTCTTAGAGGCGGTGTTAGGTCAGACACACACTCGCCACTCGGTATCTGCACAGCCTCAAGTTGCTAGACCAGGACATTCCCGACAAATTTAATGAAATCTACAAAGTGATACGAGCGGTTTAGAGCAATTCAATTCGATTTTAAATTGAGAACCGAATTGAAATTAATTCCGAACAAGACCATAACGTCGACACAGCCGGCAGACATTAATTTCGCTCTCCGACCACCGCTCTCTGCGTCTGACGCTCTGGAATACCGCATGCATGCCAGGTCTGATTGTCGCTAGTGTTGTATCAATTTGGATTGAAATTGTGCAATCTGCACATGCACAGAACTCTGGTATCACGTTTTAGATTTCAAGCAACGCAGTTTGAGGGCATTGTTATGAATCATGGAAGGAGTTCAATTGATTATATTGGATGGAAGCACAATACGAGCTTATTAATTGAATTGCAATTGAAATTCCAAGGCAGAAGTAAATTTACCGAAACAAGTGAGATGCGGCTTGATGAACAGGCAGACCGACATACAATTTATAGAAACGTGTATTTTCGATAGGAAATTGGCCATTGACTCCTTGGTTTTGGAGTCATGTAGTCGGAAGTTTAACGATTTATTTTGATTCTCGATGTAAATCATAAAGAGAATTTCTATCAATTCGTTTGAAAAATAACGTAATAAATGTGTCCCAATGAATTACATTCAATTCTCAATATCTAAAGGTTTTATTAGTTCATGAATTGTAAAAGAACTTTTTCAAAAGATCAGATAAATTGAACTATGTGTAATCAACCCTGTTAAGCCTTTCTAAAAATGTTTTCTTAACTGTAGCTTCTAAGCGATTGCGTAAACTCAATCAAGCCAGAGTTTACTTACTTACTTACGTGTTCCTACAGTCCGAAATGAACCTGGGCCTCAACCAACATGCCCCTCCAATTAGCCCAATCCTTAGCTAACAGCCTTAAGTTAGGCACTCCAAGTTGGTTGGGGTCGGTTTCTGCTTGTGCGCGATTCTCAATGCGAGCTCTTCCTCTACTGCGTCCGACGTCTGGCTGGGAATCGAAGACTCTGCGAGTCGGAGTATTGTTGTTCATTCGTTCTTTATGTCCTAGCCATCTTAAACGTCCGATGCGGAGTTTTTTTTTGACCAGAGGAGTGTCGCTGTATAGCTCGTATAGTTCTTGGTTAAATCTTCATCTCCATAGCCCGAAGATTTTTCGAAGAATTTTCCTCTCCAATCGGCCAAGGATTTCATCATCCGCTTTGAGACGGTCCATGGTTCAGCGCCGTAGAGCAGGACTGGGATGATCAGGGTCTTATATAGGATCACCTTAGTAGTTCGAGTAAGGGCTGTACTTCTGAATTGCCTTCTTATCCCGAAGAAACAGCGGCTGGCGGGAGTGATTATTCGTTTAATTTCTGACGAGATGTTGTTGTCAGTGTTAATAACGAAGCCGAAATAGACAAAGTCCCATACTACCTCAAAATAATATCTGTCAATGATGACATTCTGTCTAATTCTTCGATGTTGTGTGTCCTATCGTGTTGACAGCAAATACTTCGTCTTGCCCTCATTTTCTGCTAAAACCCATTTATGCCGCTTCCTTCTCTATACTGTTGCTATAGCGTCACGTTGAGTGCTACCAGTGATGTCAATATCTTCGGCGAATGCTATAACTTTTTGGAAGATGGTGCCTCTGGTGTTGACACGGGAGTTTTGCACAATCCTATCAAGAAACAAATTGAAGAAATGACATTACAGCGCATCGCCTTGCCTAAATCCTTTTTTGGTATCAAATGTGTCGGTATGGTCGTTTCCGACCCTGATGGAGCAGGGATAATTTTCCATCGTCATCAAATACAAACAGACGAGTTTGGACGGTATACCAAAACAAGACATGGCTCTGTATAGTTCGTCTCTATAAATGCTGTCTTATGCGGCTTCGAAATCAATGAATAGGTGGTGGGTATCGATTTGTACTTCTTGGGTTTCTTTCCAGGTTCTGGCGAAGTGTAAAAATTTGAATGGTTGTGGACTTTCCTGGCCAAAAACAAACTTGAAAAGGCCGATCAGGCTATTGGCAAACGGTTTCAGGCTTTCACATATTACGGCAGATAGGATCTTGTAGGCATTGTTGCGGAGGTTTATGCCTCTACAGTTGGAGCAGTTCAGAGTTTCTCCTTTTTTGTGGATCGGGCAAACGATGCTGAGGTTGCATTCTTCAGGCATACTTTCATCATACCAGATTTGGCTTATGAGTTGGTGGATGTTACTTACCAAGTCATCTCTGCCGACTTTGACAGTGGGAAGGTCATCATTTACGGCAGCTTTATTGAGCTTGAGTTTGGATATTAATATCCTCAATTCACTCAGGTCGCTTGGTTGGCAGTTTTAGATGTCGTTGCCAATAATTAACGGTTCGTTCTGCCTGACAGCAAAAGCTAGTATTCTTGAAAACAATCAATCAATTCAATCAATCCATTCAACCTTTTATGCAAATTAACAGAGTTGATGCCTTTGGAAATCGAACTGAGGCCCCAATATTTTCTTATACTTTCCCCTAACTGAAACTCAAGCTCAACGGATGCTAAAAGTTTGTCTTATTCATTAACACACGGCTGAGGTGTTTATAGATCGATCTTCGCCTGCACCTCTAGTTGTATAAGCACCTTTCCTCATAATGCTTTCAACTTCAGCCTTATTGCAGAATGATTGTGTGTCGAGATTTGGTTGTTAGTCACCACCAGCAAACTCAGACCATGGAATCTGTCCAGCAATTGATTTAAACTGTTTTTAATTACATTTTCGAAAGGATCTTCAATTCAGTAGGCTTAAATGAGGACGTCTTTTATATGAGAAAGGCCACCGCATATTCATTTGGAAATGGTCATTTATTAGCTGGATTGTGTGAATTTTTCTAGATGTATACTTATTCATCATAAACGCTGTACGTCTGTTACTAATGCAACATTTACAAAAAATAACCTTCACATACTTTTAATACTCCGCTAAGCCTTAAAAGCAATTAACTTCTATATCTCAACGTCAAGGAATGATGAATTACATAGTCCAATTAAATTCCCTAACCATGCATTAAAAAGTCGGCTAATGTACTCCGGCCCTACACGTGCTACCAAAATCGATTACTATTCCTATTTTATTCACCGCCTCCATGCCACCAAATTACCACTTATTCCTCCAAGCAAAAAAAAATCCATCAACAATTTTCACCAAGGTGTCGCCCTTGGAAAACACCCTTGAACACCCAATTCCACTGACCATGACAAAGCCTTAGATCCGATTTGATATCCTAATCAAGAACCACCCATCTAGCAGAGAAGAGCAGATGTCCAGCTCTTTCGACCCACGCACCATCCACAATCAACATTTGTTTGACCATAGCTACCCTATGACCTAACGAAGTCAGTTACAATGGGCACCCGTATAGGATAAACGTAAATACCTCTGACAGATGGCCTACGTACACATCCGCATTCCTCGCATTTGTTGGAACAACTCTAGTTAGAGAATATAAATCCGCTCAGACAATAGCCGCAACAACAATGCATCGTCCTCCACGTGATGATTTTATTTCTATTATAGGACCCTCTGCTTCAATTGCTGCTGCATTCTGCCAACAATTGCAACAAATAATTGCACACATAGAGGATAATAATTCAAATGTTCTCCATACCATTTTTCAAAAGAAACGTTTTCACAAGCAGATAGTTATATAACTGCACAGAAGTATATTATGCTCGGTGATAACACGGAATTCGCTCCCAACAAAGGGATACCTACAACATCAGCTCAAGAGCACGAGTTGAACGGATGTGAGGATTGCTATTGTTACATATAACGGAAGTAGCTTTTTATCCTTTTTTTGTGTTGCTCTGGTATTAATCTTCCTTGAACTTTAACGTACCTACTCGTATTCGCTTGTTGAGGGTTCTTAAACGACAGACGATGACTTTTCGCTTTGAATGGTTACGATTAGCTGCGGTAAACGACTAGACTAGACAACCATTTTACGACTTATACGAATTACCATTTTTACTTATGAAGAATCCTTTGTTTAATTTTCAGCTTTTGCTAGCCCTGTAGCACAGCCCGACCAAATTGATTCCATGGATGACATGCAGAACGATGACTACCAATACTCAGACGATGAAAGCAGCCCTAGCAGTCATACAAAATCAACTATGGCCAGCCCCTCCTCTGGAATGGTACCGTTCTTCACCGAAAACGATTTAACCGTTTCAACTATCATCGGAAAAAACGCGACACTGCAGTGTGCCGCTAAAAACCTATCAGGTACGATACGAGCAAATGGTCCATTCACAAACAAAGCTAACCTCACATTTCTCTTTTTCCAATAGAAAACAATGTCATCTTGTGGTATAAAAACAACAATTTACTGACCACCGGTAAGGAAGTCTTGAAACCCGAATACGCTTTGGACAGTAGCAACTACGCGTTGACCGTTTTGAATGCATCCCAAGCCAGCCAAGGTGATTATTTTTGCGAAGTCATACCACAAAAGATCCGCCTGCACACAACATTGGTGGTCAGTGAGCATGCCATCGAAGCCATCGTCCCAGAGAGTTCGAAGTCGTCACAGGAGTCTTTATACTTCAAATCGACAACATCGCTGTTTACGTCGTCTGTGATTGGAATTTTCTTATTCTTAAGGATATAGGATGTGTATTGCGTGTACTAATGGCTAGTGGTTAGAATACACATTGTTAATTGTATTTTTTTTTTAATTCTAATTTTCTCTTTCGAATAAAACTAATTTTAATTTATTTAATTGACTTTGTTTTTAAATGGTTGATGTTGTGGATACATTTGGGAAATCGTTTTTCAATTGGAAAATTTAGTAAGTATCTGCGTACTTTATATGTGTCAATGGCAGCTTTACGATTCGAAGTTAGCTGGTTCACATGAAGGTGGATACTTGAGAGGATTGTGTAAATCCAACACTGGAGGCACAATCTTACATAAATTGGTATAACTACCAATATACGCCGACGATATTGACATCATTGGTCGGACTCAACGGACTGTCATAGCCAAGTTTGCATAACTTTGAGTAAAGTCTTTGAAATTCAAAACGGTTTACAACAGGGGGCGGTGAACTCCCCGATATTGTTTAACATTTATACAAGTGATCTTTTAGGTTCCCTCAGTCACGCTATAGCGTACGCAGATGATCTGGTGGCGTACAGATCAGGTCCGAAAATCGGAGTCCTCAACATACTTTTGCAGCGTGACTTCGATCTCATTAAGGGATATTGCGAGGATTTGAAATTGAGGATCAATTTCCAAAAAACCGAAACAATTCTGTTCAGGACCCCAGTGCAGAGGGCTTCTTACGATACCAGAAAAAACTGGAAAAAAATTGTGTATCATTGGACAGCATGGACGGCCGTTGGCGGTGAGAAGTGAAGTCATATACCTTGGAATCTGGCTTTACAAGTTTCTGTATTTTAATAAAAACGTGGATGCTTGTCTGGCCAGGGCTAGGGGGGCTTATGCTCTGACAAGAAGATTGTTTCATAGCAGTCAACTTGATTCAAGGGTGAAAGTCATTTGCTACATGGCTATGATACTTCTCAAAGTTTTTTTTGAACTTTTCTTTGAAAAATAAAATAAAACATCTACTATATAATAAAATAAAAACCGACAAATTTAAGCCTAAAGGCACAGTATACGATATAAGCTTAGAGCGCCCGCTAAGGGCCGATAAGTTATTTTAAGAATACATGTTATTTATAAGTTAGATTTAATCATTTTTGTCTAGTCTTAAGTTAATATTTTAAGTCAATAAAAAATGAATATAAAAACTAAAAAAAAAGTAACAGCCAAGTTTACATAAAGAAGGAAAATGGATGTAGCAGTAAATGAGGCTAAGTATATGCTGTCACCACGAAGGGACACACAACATCGACGAATTATACAGAACGTCACCATTGACAGATATAACTTTGAAGTGGACTTTGCCTAATTCGACAATACCTCGTCAGAAATTAAACGCGGTTTCTTCGGGCTTAGAATTCGATTCAGTAGTAAGGCCCTCTCTCGAACTACTAACGAGATCCTGTATAAGTTTTACTTTATGGCGCTAAAGTATGAACCGTTCCAAAAGTGGATGAAGAAATCCTTGGTCAATTTGCGAAAAAAAATCCTTCGAAAAATCTGTAGTGGTATTTGGGTTGACAGGCTATGGAAACGAAGGTTCAGCCAAGAGCTAAACGAGCTGTAAAAAAAAAGCTCCGCAGTAGAACTAATGGACACCAATACTTTTTCTCGTAGAGTTTCCGATTACCAGGCAGCCGTCGCGGTCGCGTCGGACGCAGTAGAAGGACCCCCCAACATGAAGTGTGCATCAGTAGGCAATTAGGGAAGGACCGGTCTTATTGGAGAGACATGTTGGTTAAGGCCCAGGATGTCTTCTCTTACTACTTTTGCATTGAAATCTCACAGTACGATCCTAACATGGTACTTCGGAAGTCGCTCATAGGTTTTGTCAAGGAGCTCCTAGAATCAATCTTTAGCTATATCATATTTTTCCTCCGTCGCGGAGTGAGCTCATATAAGGCGTATGTTGGCCTTGATGCAAATTGTTGCAATGCGTTCGCTAATGTCTTGGAGGCATAAGACTACTTATAACAAATCCTTATCCGAATAAAAGCTGTTTCTGCAAACTAAAACACAGTCCGTAGCAGGTGTCACAGTTTTTTATTCTCTTTTTACTCGGCCCATTCCATCGTATTTCCAGGAAGGCTGTAATGTTTGCTTTGTAGCTGTTTACAGCTTCCGCTAGTTGTTCGCTTGCATATCTCCTCTTAAATATTCTCAAATTCCAGGATATGAACGTTGTTGTTTTTTTATTAGACACCCCTAGGGCATGGGACCATTGGGCGCTGCTGTTGGAATTTCGGTTCATCCGCCACCAAATCTGTTCAAGGGACATTGAAATGCCTAGATGAGCTATTGTCCGATTATGTCGAAGCAAGTTCGTCTAAGTTTGCCTGGGACAGCGGGCCAGATATTCATTTTGTGCCATTCTGACCTGGCTGTTTATAGTGTTGCTTCTTTAGTCTTGAGAACAGTACCCGATGCACTTGGAGGTAAAAATAAGCACATTTGATGTGTAGTCACAGTTACTAGGCATTGCCAAGTTTAAGCCAATCAGAGTCTACCCTCGACTCAACCATCCGATTCTGATCATCAAATGTAATTTGAAGTATTCTTGCGTTAATTTCCAAGGAATTGCTTCCCCAAATTACAAAAAATACAAATTTTTGGCGCAACAGGCTTTTTAATGCCCAGGGCCTAGATTTTTTCTCACAACCATTCATGCAAGATGGCGAGACCTCCTGTCTTATGGCGAATCCGAATAGTTAAGTTGAGATGAGCTTTTCATGACAATTGATACTACTCGGATGACTTGTCAGGTCATTACGAGAGGAGGGTCAGTGAAAAATCATTTAGGTGTTGCTACGGCTGGGAATCGAGCCCAGACCGCACGGCAGCTCATCGCACTAACCATCGTGGCACTAAGCCCGTCAACCTTTTATAGAAGATATTTAACCTATTCCTGACCACCAGCGTTCGTCTATTCCACAGGTGTACAGAATTACTGACGTAATCAAGAAACCATTCGAAGAGATAAATATATGCTGAAGCGTATATCGGTAGTCTCGCAAGCTTTTGAAAAGGTATGACATGATGGCTTAAAATGCATACAACGACAAGTTCTACCAGGCCGCCTATAGGATATCCTAAAAACATAACTCGAGAATAGACTTATAGGTACACATGAAAAACAGGCCGCTGTACCGTAAGGTAGTGTAATTTGTCCGCTTCTCTACCTGTTATATACTCCTGATATACCGAAAGAAGATGGCACAACTCTTGCTACTTTGGCCAATGAAACCGCTAAAATAATCGAAGAAACACCTGCAAAACGCATTGAAAAAAGTTGATAAATGGACGAGATATTGTAGGATCGTCTTCTCGTGATCGTCTTTTAAGGAAGCTAAGGATTTACAAATTTTCCTCAACTTGGTCCAAATGCATTTTAAAAACAAAGACAAATACCTTGAAATGACACTCGACACAAAGTTGAAATGGGGTTCACACTCGAGAATGAAACGTAAAGAACTTGATAAGCTACTTGAAAAAAATTCCCAGCTCAGTACCAGCTTACAGAAGTTTTCCTATAACGTTGGTATACCTATTACAAACGAAAACATCAATATCCGTTGGGATCTCGAAATACCTGCCTGTAGAAAACTAGAAGTTTCACGCGAATGATATTGACGATTTGGGAAAATTAATAGCAATATATTGCACCGACTAAAAAGACCAAAACCTTGGACTAGCAATAACAATGAAAATTAACCTGCTAAGTGTTTTAAATTCGAGGTAGAAAAATTGCTTGCTAAGATTTATCTTTATCTTTGGCATTGAAGTAAATGAGAACAAGACTAAGTACGTGCTATCAACAAACAAACAAGCATCTGTCCACCGCCTAGGACAAAACGTCACTATTGATAGCAACAATTTCGAGGTAGTTAATGAGTTCACTTACCTCGTGGTAAACATAGACTCCACGAATGATATCCTAGTGGAGACCCAGCGAAAAATTACCGTTGGAAACCGTTTCTACTTCGGTTTGACGAAACAATTGGATAAAAACTTCTAACTCAAAGGACGAAATGTGTGCTCTACAAAACCCTTATCCTGTCAGTTCTGCTTTATGGCACTGAGTGCTGCGCGATAAGCAAGAAGGGAAAGCTGATACTGGACTCCTTCGAGAGCAAAATTCTTCGGCGTATCTTTGGTCCTGTTTGCGAGGAGGGCAAATGGAGGAGAAGATTCAACCGCGAGCTCTATGAGCTATACTAAGATGTGAATGTAGTCCAAAAAGCAAAAACACGTCGACTACATTGGCTCGGCCACATCGAGTGATTGGACAATAATCGTCCAGCTAAGTAGATCTTCGAATCCCAGCCCCCAGGTTCGAGATGGGAAGGAAGATCGAACCTCCGTTTCAAAGAACAAGACATCGTGGATGCATGAGCGCTTGGTCTAGAAAACTGGAAGCAGCGATCCCAGGATCTCAAGCAGAAACTTTTAACGGGTCAAGAGCCCGAAAAGAAAAAAAAACAGAAGAAGATTTATCTTAGTTGCAGTTACTAATAATTTATACAGAAGGGTGATGTATTTAGTCAATAACAATCTGATAATGCTACGACACTGCCTAATATGTGTCTATCAACGATGTTCACAGTTAACAACAAAATAATATTGTTGGCTTAATGTCAAACATGAAATACCAAAAAACTTAACCCGATAGGTGGTGTTTTTTAATTTATACGCGCGAGCCACATTATTTCAACTGAACCATAAATCCGAAAACAAAATAAAACGTAATTTTAATTTTGTTGTTAACAACAAATAGAGATTCTGACTATAATAGGGGTATTCAATTAAACTGATAGATTTACGCATTCCGTAATTTTATAAATTTACGAGTTACTTTAAATGAACATCTCTCGGATACCGATTGCTTAATTGAATTTTTGTTCTCAAAAGTTTTGTTTTAATTTTTATTCCTACCTCTGGCATGGTTTCAATCAAAACAGCACAATGTGTGTAATTTTCCGGAGGTGATTTCCGAGCCGAAATTGTATAAATTTACGTGCCTTGCGTGAATAATTTTTCATGTAAAATTTGCCATGTCATTTATGGGCTGGTAATTTTATAAGGTCTACTATATTTACGGGGGTTTAACGTGTTTAAGTGAGTACCCTTAATATGTGATTGTTGGTGTTAAATGAGCTTGAAGTGGGGAAATATTTAAATTTGATTGTTTCGCGTCGATACAATATAAAATTTTGTTATTAATGAACGGCATTCCATTCCTTGGTGAACTGCACATAATGATCGAAGATCTCGTCGGGAAACTGTACCAATCATAAGCCTAATCACATCAGCCTCTGAGTTGATAATCTCCGAGTATCTGCTTCGGCTGCAAGATATGCTACAACACCCGAAAGACGATAATTGAGCTCAAGGAAGTTGGATTCATTTACTATGACGGCGATTTTATGATTGTTCTAATGACAATTTTGTGTTTTTTAGTCACAAAAAGAAACGCCTGCCATTGTGTGCGCTAAAAATAACGTTAAATTGGCACCACATCAGAAACGTCTAAACTAAGTTACCTTTGCAGAGCTGAAATACATCAGCTCTGCTGATACGTCTCTGTAAAGCCTCAATAAGTTCTGGTGTTGAGTATCCTACTTTGCTTACTGGATTAACTGTAATCTATCCAAAGAGAAATATTCCGCATTTTCGACGGTTCTTTCGCTACTTTAAATCTCCAACATTTGGCTCAGAGAGTTTGTGTATACGATCTGTCCCTTTTTTACAGGAACTATATCGCCTGATAGAAAAGAAGAGCAACTCTTGGATGTTTTTCAAACTTTCGCAAGAGGTACGATAGAGAAAAAAAAATTAGGGGTTGTTACTTTACGAAAGTGCCGAAATTGTAGCAAAGGCGGGACACATTTTCAAAACATGGCAGGGAGAAGAAAGTATGACTTTTATACCCTATCCCAAAGGGGTATATTAGTTTTGATACATTTGTAACATAGAGAAATAATTTAGCTAGATATAGCTTAAAGTATATGGATCGACTCAGAATCGATAGCTGAGTCGATTAAGTTTTTTGGGCCTAAAATTTTGAGCTAGAATGATGAAATTTGGTACACGTGTTTGTTGTTGCTCCTAGCAGGACAAGTGTAAACATTTTTGAAATACGCCCACTGCCACCCCCCCTTTTGATAAAAACATAGTTTTAGGCTAAACCTTTAGACTTTGAAAAAGTGTCTGAACAACATTTCTAGACAATCCTTATGTCTATAATTCGTCCATACAAAGCGTTTTCAGTAAAAAAAAGTTCTTCGGTAAGCTTTTAAATATTTCGAAAAAAAATTTTATGCGAAATCATTGTTCGAATAATATAAGCATTTCTTCCATATATCATTTTTCTATACACTACCTCATAGCATAACCAGGCGAAAAATGATGTTTTTTGTCGAACCATAAATGATTTTGATAAACTGTCGGAACTATATGTTCTGACAATGACATTTTCTATATTTTATCGCCATAAATCCGAAATTTTGGGGATAATAATTTTAAGGATGGGATGGGATAATAAACGACCCGCACAGCGGAGTGTGATTTTTTTAAGAAAAAAATAAAATAGTGCGCAACATAAACGACAAATGACAAACTTATTTAAAAAAGAAGAATAGACTACAAAAGTTTTTTTTTGTTCTGATTAAAAATGTGATCAGTGGAAATGTATGTTAATCTCCTAACATTTTTCAAAGTGACAATTCCTTTGGGACGGTATGAATTGGATTTAATGAAACGAAAAATCATCACGATGACAACAACTACGATGTTATCAACATTCAAACATTTTCCATGATACGTTTAATTTTCTTTCCCCATTTTGTGTTTATAGTTAGATTTGTACATGAAGGAGGATATTAAAACAAGGAAGCTTGGACAAATTTTCATTCCGTGAAAAACTCGTAAAAAACTTGGTAAAAACCAACCGGTCAAGGAGTTCATTAATTTCAGATGTATCAAAAAAAGTGGGCTTAATAATGGGCGTGTCCAATTTATTTCCATAAAAAAATATTTTAGATTACTACGAACATTTAAATATCCACAACTACCCGTCCAAAAAACATCACTTTACGGCAAATTGTTTTCTCTTCTATTTAACAAAAGCAAAACAGAAAATTCATTTAACATGAACGGCTCTAACGTTTGTTAACGTATTTATATAATTATATGATTGTTTTACCTTGAGAACTCTAGAGACCTAAAAACATTTATACAAATGAAAGAAAAGCAGGACATTTAGCGGGACTGTTGTGGTCGCTGGACAGAGACCTCAAAACGGTACTGTCCCGCTAAAAGCGGGACATATAGTCACTTCACGACTTTCGGGATTCGTACTAGGGACCCCACGTTTAGTATAAGTCTGCATAATGTAAACTTCTGACAAAACAAAAAAAAAACAGATAAAGATGCTGCAATAGTGACGGTTACAAGTGTCACAAGTAGATATTGATGAAACAGCATACATATAATCGAAGAAATGTGCTAGCATCCACTTGCAACCACAGAGGTGAATTTTCTATAAGTTCGAAGGATTTTGTCAACATCGTCAGTCCTACTAGGTGAAGCATTGACCGTACTGAAAGCGGGTGAAAAATTTCTTTGTAGTTTTTTAGTGAATGATCTTAAGACGAGTTTGAGTTGATGAACTATAGAGACCAAGATTTACTCTTTAAAGAAACGGCAAAAAAAAACCTGGTAGAAAAATTCCGCATTTGATGATTAAGATGGCTTTTACATGTGGAGCGATTCCCTTAAATAATCCGGCCGCAGAGTCTTTCACCCTTATTGTAAAGATCAACTATGAATAAATAATTGACATTTATCAATAAATTTTATCAAATGGTATTGTGACTAACTGGCAATATCATTGATCCTTTGTGAAACGAATCAAAAAAATCGGTTTTCAACTTTTCAATTTTTGTTTCAATCGTAGGTTTTATAGTCGACAAGTGGGTGGTGATTTAAAAAAAACAACAAAATTGTAAGTTTCAAAGGTATCAAGCTCGGATTTAAGTGACATTTCAGATTATTCATCATTTTATATTATTTATGGGCTCAAAAAAAAGGCTACCGGTTGTGCAGTGTCACAAGTTTTAAAATGTTGGTCACTGCTCGAATGTTTTTACAGAGCTTCAATATGTTTCATATTTCTTGCTATTTCAACAATAGCAGCATCATAAAACTGCTTTTTTATCTGTCTTCCATATTAGTACTCTGCCCTAGTAGATGAAAAACAGCATTTTTCCAGTATGTTCTTAAAGAAGCAAACCTTTCTAAGGTCATGGAAATGCTGATAAACTGTCAAATATTTAATCACGAAAACTCCTCAATGACCGGCAACACGGCTTTCGTTGATCCATTTATGATGTGGTGACATATAGCCCCAAAAAATTAAACCAATCTATCCACCTCTTGCCTGCAACTTCTAATTCACTACAGATTTCCTTAACTTCTCAACTATTTCGATCACTACCGCTAAATTGAGTGGAATTTTAATGCTCTCTGCTGTCATCAAAGTGAAACTAAAATTTGCAGCCACTAACCATAAATGGTATTTACATCATCGAAACCGAAATATTTTTCATGCTATCGAGCAAGTACTATCGAGTACAGGTTAGTAACGACATTCGTTGAAAGGTCACAATTTCAGAATCGCTAAAAACGCACTGAATGCCTAGGTTTTTTTAATAAAAGAAAGAAATATTTCACCTCTTCTAATCTGGCCTCCATATATAGTACTTATACAATATAATACTTCCCAAAACAAAAATATCATTGCTGCTACTGGGTATCATACTAAAGCGAGCGATAAAACTGATAATATATTCAACCGTAGCGAACTCGTAACTCGCGCTTGAACATCGTAGGTATATTTCTGTTTTCATCGCTATCATAACAAACATTCAACCGTAATACTCGCCATTCCATGAATGGTAATCAATCTACCCCCCTTCGGACGTACTATGAAAAATTGAGATTCATTCCTAAATCGAACAATACGAATGTGGAATACTTTACCAAATTCAGTCGATCCTCCCCATTACAATTTGCAGAAGCTTAATACCAATGCACATCGGTATCTCCTCTTTACTTCTCCAAAATTTCCTTAATGCAGCCGCTGTGCTCAAACACTATAAGACTCTTAACAAACCTTTTAGCGCGTGTTAATTATAAAAAAAAATTTTCTTCTTCAAAAAATAGTTGTTTGGCCTATAAACAAAAACAGACTTTTGTCAAACGCTTATCCAAGTTTAGAATAATAAAATAGTACTAGATTTGGCATAAATTTACTTTAGCTGCCTTTCACTTTTTGCACATTTTTTTATTAACCTATTCGTCGCCACGTGAAGTGCAAAAAGTGAATGGCAGCTAAAGTAAATTTGTTCCCTAGATCTTATGATCTCTGTTTCAGTTGCCAAATTTTATCAATCGTCAATCGGTTGACAGTTGATGTTCGCAAAAAAGGGTGTTTGATTCTCAGTCAGCTTGACGTGTGCCACAGCGGACAGTTAAAGTTAAAAACAGAAAACGGCATAATTGGAGAGGCATGTCAATTCACCCGGACTATTGTGCCGCTTAAATTAGTCATCTGATCCACTCGCATATTTATACAAACGGAAAAGTTTTTCCCAAGTGCATAGATATTTGGGATCTATGATCAATAGAGAAGACAGCTGTGATGATTTTATCAAATTTCTCGTAAGTGTGGGGTGTATGAATAGTGGAAAGGCGTCAGTATATCCTGCGACGTAAAAAAAAGTTCTCTATAAGCTGAAAGAGGTGCTTATTACCCCAGCTGCATAAAAACACGCAAATAAGTTAAAATATTAGATAATGCATAAAAAGTAGACATCGAAAAGTGCAAATTGAATGCATCTGAGATCATGAAGCTTCACATGTCAACATGAGTCAAAAATGTAATTATCGAATAGGAAGTTCAATGATCAGAAGAACCCTGACAATACTTTTGAAAATCGAATCTGTAAACCATGCAACATCTGCATGTTTAAACATATTACGCGTTTTGGTTACATATGGCGAATGGGGACAACTAAGAATTATCACTCGTTATCAACATATAAAGCTCTTCTTCCTCAGATATAACCCCTGATGTATGGAACTTAACATTATCGCCAAGAAAATATAATTTATTTAACAAATATTTAGTTCAAAAAGCTAACTCACTGGACTTACCGCAAAATTTGCTGCTTTACTGCCTTCAATCCAGTTGCATAATATGGAAGGTCAGGTTGCCTTCCTATAATTCTTCTTCCTGAAGAAAAAAAAATTGCAATTTATTATACAAGGGACGATGTATGATCATACTTCTATGGTACTTAAGGGATATTAGGTTACTGCTTTTATTTTACTGTTGTCTATTTGATGTTCCATGAGATTTCTTTTAAAGAACTAGTTTTCTTTATTCCATAAATTTTTATGAACATTATTTTTTCTTTTTCAAATGATTAATTAGACTGCGAATGTTTGACTCTTTTTTGTATAGTAAGTATTTTTGTCATAGATGAAGTGATTTTTATTTGCTTAGTTTCGTGCAAAAAATCAAACACGAGGTTTTTATTAGATTTGTTCCATTTTCAGGACCTTCAAGAGCTTTTATTGAAAGAATATCGGAGTGTAACTTCCGCAGAAAGCTTAATGTCAAAATATCTCCGAAAAACGTGTGTGTTAAATGGGGTCTGACTTGACTGGGAATCAAGAACTATGGTAGTGTTGGTGCCAAATCGCTCTACTTGTCTTAGCCATCTAAAAAGTCGAATGACATTGCTTTTAGCAGGTCTATGTCCCTCTGTCGGATGAACCTAAAGGATAACGCAGCGCTCAATCCCTTAGGGGATACTGATGGCCCCGAGTCCTAGGGGTATGTAATACATTGGAACTGGCCCTCCAGGTTTGGGGTTTTGCTTTGGGTAAACTACCCACGCATGAAAAAAAAAAACATTTTACGAAGAAACCAATATTCTCGAAAAGGACTGATTTTATTCTTGATGACCATGCCAAACAAAATAAGGATAACGACGTTCGTAAATAATCGTGCAATAAGACAACGTTAAACTAGAGAGGTGCAAGCGAACTACTAATGGAAACCCCTAACTGCTACAAAGCAGACATTACAGCCATCCTGGAAAAGACAGCCGGGCAAAAAGAGGATGAATAACTTTGACATCTTCTACGGACCATGTTATAGTGAGCAGAAATAGCGACTATTCGAATGCGAATTTGTTATAAATGCCAGACTTAGGCAAAAAGTCTGATACTTCCAAGATATTAGCGAACACATCGTAACAATTTGGATCAAGGCCAAATTCACCAACATAAGCCTTATATGCGCTCACGCCCCGATGGAGGAAAGACTGTTTCTACAAGCTCCTTGAATCGTTGCGATTTTAACGCAAAGGTATAAAGAGCAGACATATTTTGCAGTATTTTCGGAGAGTACAGCCTACACGATAAGACGTCTGGTAACGGACTTAAGCTAATTTACTCCGCTACGGAACGAAATGCCACAAAGCCAGCACACGATTTCCTCGCCACGATATCCATAAGGGGATATTGTGGTCTACATCCATCTCCATCAACGAATGATGAACGATGTTCGCATGTTTTACCTAAGTGTAAAACTTCAAAGCCAAGGATACAAGGCTCGAACAGAAACCTGTCGAGATAAACATGGAAATATAGTATCTGAGATACAGTCGATACTTCTGTAGACTATTGAACGGCGATGACGAACAACATTCCGCTCTCAGGCCAAACGAACCATTCAATATTGGCAACGACAGTGAAAGCTGCCAACCACCCGACCTGAGTGAAGTGAGGATAGCAGTTTCTAAGCTCAAGCTTAATGAGGCTGCCGGAAATGACGGCCTTCCCGCTAAGCTTTGTAAAGCCGGCGGAGGTGACTTGATAAGTAACATCCAACAACTTATAAGCTAAATCTGTTCCGATGAAAGTATGCCTTAAAAATGAAACCACATCATCGTTTACCCGATTCACTTAGGCTTAGGCCAAGGAAATATCCTGACCGACACATTCGATACCAAAAAAAAAGGATTTAAGCAAGGCGCTTTCATGTGACTTCTTCAATATGATTCTTGAGAGAATCGTGCAAAGCTCCCGAGCCAACACCAGAGGCACAATTTTTCAAAAATCGATGTAACTAATATCATACGCCGACCATATTGACGTCATTGGTAGGACTCAACGTGATGTCATAGCAACGTTTTCTAGTATAGAGAAGGAAGCGGAAAAAATTGGTTTAGCAGTAAATGAGGGCAAGCCTAAATATATGCTGTCAACACGAAACATCGACGAATTGGACAGAACGTCACCATGGACAGATATAACTTTGAGGTAGTACGGGGCATTGTCTATCTTGGCTTCTCAATTAACTCCGAGAACAACCGCTGTTCCTTCGGGCTAAGAAGGCAATTTAGTAGTAAAGTCCTCAATCGAAGTACTAAGGAGATCCTATAAAAGACCCTAATCATCCCAGTCCTGCTCTACGTCACTGAAGCATAAGACGTATCAACAGCGGACGAATAAACCCTAAGTCGGTTTGAGAGCAAAATTATTACAAAAATCTTCGGTCCTGTTTGCGTTGATTCAAGAACTATACGAGCGACATGTCCCTAAACAAAAAGCTATGCATTGGACGTTTAAGTTGGCTAGGCCATGTAGAACGAATGGATACCAATACTCGGCTCGCAGAGTCTTCGGTTCCCAGCCAGACGTCAGACGCAAGACCTCGCCTTAAGTGGCACGCACAAATAGAAACAGTTCTCAACCAACTTGTAGGGCACAACTGGAGGTAGTTAACATGTTGGTTGGGGCCCAGTTTCATTCCAGACTGAAGCGCCACTTATTTAAGTAAGCACTTCCCTGTACAATTCTGAAAGTTCATAGCAGAATCGTTGTCTTCATAATCCGTTAACAAAAAAAAAGGAATTTCACGTAAAAATGTTCGCCCAAGACATCCAAGGTTTCCTATATCCGCTGTTTGATAGTCCATGTTCAGCATCATCGAGCAGGACGTTATACTTAACGTGAGCATGGTACTGGCCCGATTTTTAACTTTTGTATACTTTTGTAGAAGGCATGGACAGGTAATATTCTCAATTTTATTTTAAACCTAAAAATCGGTGACATTCAGATGGGCAGAATGGAATGGCTAAATTGTTGACTCAGCTTATGACTCTTACTCGATTTACTACTAAAGTATAAAACTGTGGATTTATATAATCACTGAATAGGTAATAAGTATATTCTCAAACTGCAGTTTAACTGGGCCCGATAATAAGGTTATGATAACGGTATAGCGTTTCATTACAACAGGGTGCGCTTTATTCTCTAGGTCGATTTTGTTTGGTTGCGGTTTTGAATAACTTTGTTGGTTTAATCCATGATCTGCCAAAGTATGAAAAACTAGTTTATTGTGGACTTTTCTGATCTGACGCCGAGGTTTTTTTTGCCTAATGGTTTCAGGCCATCCCTTATCATGGTAGGGTCAATTTCAATATCAATATGTCCCAGTAATTTCGTTTTACTGATCTTCTGCCTACGTTGATATGAACAGAACCAATCTTATTGTAAGCTTTGTTAATATACAGTTAGACCAGGTCTTGACCAGCAGTTTGGATATCGACATCCTCACTTTAGTTCTGTCGGGTGGTTAAGGAATTCATTCTTTCTAACTGCAGAAGTTTGGTCACCATCGCCGATTGAGTGATTCTCTGTTGCTCATGCGCCCTTTACTACTTACCAGCTATCCATAACACCTAGCCCTTACTGCTAGTTTGTTTCTTATTTGTTTTGTCTGGTACAATCTAATACCCAGCCTAGCCTAACGTCTATTTAAATTGTTTTTGAAATTACAGCCCCTTGAGTAGTTTGGCTCAAAACAAAACTACCCTTTCCCATATCCCAACCATATATGGATAGAATGATCGATTTGCCTACCGTGTCAAAGGGACCCTTGCTCACGCGTTTATGCAAATTAAATTAAATGAATTTTCCACGTTTCTAATTCTAATTCGCATTTTATTCAAATAAAGCATTCAAGCCACGTAGGACTTATACTATCAAACCTATATGACAATTACAATACAATATTCAATTACTTAACAAATAGTTTCATTATGTGCGAAGCATTACACTGAAATGGCGCTGTGGCCCTTTGGAGGTATCGCAGATACTTCCACGAAATTTGTTACCTCAAAGGGCTCTTATCGTCATCTCTGGTCTAATTTTAATTCGTACATATTCGTCATTAAGTGCGGTGAAAGTGAATTTCCGGCGTTACACAGAAAAGAAACACCATGCACGACCTCCGTTCAATTAGGGTACGTTCTCACTTTTTCTTCCGTCGACCAGTCGACACGTTGCATCAACAAAGTTATTTGATTATTCGCCGATATGACATTTATAGCGGTTGGATGCACCTGCTTTGTTTTAATATTCATTTCTATACTAACACTGACAAACGGATTCGTGAGCTGAATGCAATGCGAGTTGAAATTGTTTGTTTCATTCTTTTGTGCGAGTACTTAAATTATTTTGAATTAAATTCAAATAAATCGGTTTATGTTCGACCGTAATAACGAGAGTGTGGAGATGTTGTCATAATTTTGTTTATTGCTAAATGTGTTCAAGATGACAATGAATATTACTTTCATAATTCAAATAAACATACAAATGGCACATAAACTTTTGAAAACGATATTATAACCAAGATAAATTCTTTTTGGCATCGTAAAACAAAATTATTGGTAAATCCCCATGCAGTTAATCAGAGATAAAAAAAAAAGAAATGAAAAAAATAATAGGAACAGAGTTGAATATTGAAAACAAAACAGCAAGCCAAACAGAGGACCGATGAGTGGAATTAAGTAGATGGGTTTTGATCAGCATTGTCACTTTGGTACATTTGGGAAATGGCACCAATGCCGCATCGCCTACTTTTTGGAGGAGTTTTCTGCAAATAATGTTTCTATTACTAAAAAAACGTTCCTTTAAGGCAGTCGATCAAAAATCCCGAAAAAGCAGGCTTTTTAGGCATGCTTAAGTTGCGCTTCAGTCCGGAATGAACCTGGGCCTCAATCAACATCCCTTTCCAAATAGCCCGGTCCTTAGCTAACTCCCTCCAGTTGCGCACTCCAAGTTGGTTGAGGTCGGTTTCTACTTGTGCGCCCCACTTAAGGCGAGGTCTTCATCTACTGCGTCCAACGTCTGGCTAGGAATCGAAGACTCTGCGAGCCGGAGTATTGGTGTCCATTCTCGTTCCAGCCATCTTAAACGTCCAATGCGGAGTTTTTTGACCAGGGGCATGTCGCTGTACAGCTCGTATAGTTCTTGTTTGAATTTTCGTCTTCATAGCCCGTCAACGCAAACGGGACCAAACATTTTTCGAAGAAATTTTACTCTCAAATCGACTAAGGATTTCTTCATCCACTTTTGAGACGGTCCATGCATCAGCGCCGTAGCGCAGGGCTGGGATGATCAGGGTCTTATACAGGACATCCTTAGTAGTTCAAGTGAGGGCTTCACTACTAAATTGTCTTCTAAGCCCGAAGAAACAGCGGTTGGCAAGAGTAATTCTTCGTCAGAGTGAATAGCGGAGCCGAGATAGACAAAGTCGCGTACCACCTCAAAGTTATATCTGTAAATGGTGACGTTCTGTCCAATTCGTCGATGTTGTGTCTTGCCTCGTTTACTGCTAAACCATTTTCGCCGCTTATTTCTTTATACTAGCAAACGTAGCTATGACATCACGTTGAGTCCGACCAATGATGTCAATATCGTCGGCGTATGCTAGTAGTTGTACGGATATTTGTAAAATGGCTCGTGAGTTTTGCAAAATCCTCTCAAGAATCAAATTGAAGAGGTCACATGATAGCACATCGACTTGCCTAAACTCGTTTTGGTATCGAATGTGTCGGTGGGGTCGATTCCGACCCTGATCGTCATCTTAAACAAACGGACGAGTTTAGGCAGTATACCAAAACTAGACATGGCTCTGTATAGTTCGTCTCTATAAATGCTATCGTATGCGGCTTTGAAATCGATGAATAGGTGATGGGTATCGATTTGGACATCTTGGGATTTTTTCCAGGATCTGCCAATGTGTGAAAATTTGATCGGTTGTTGACTTTCCTGGCCTAAAACCACACTGATCAGGGCCGATCAGGTTGTTGGTAAACGCTTTCAGGCCTTCACATATTACGGCAGATATGTAGGATCTTGTAGGCGATGTTGAAAAGACTTATGCCTCTGTAGTTGGTGCTATTTAGAGGGCCTCCTTTTTTGTGGTTTGGACAAAAAATGGTGAGGTTACATTCATCAGGCATACTTTCTTCCGACCAGATTTTGCTTATGAGTTGGTGGGTGTTACTTACCAAGTCTTTCTAGCCGGCTTTATAAGCTTGAGTTTAGATATTGCTATCCTCACTTCACTCAGGTCGGGCGGTTGTTAGTTTTCGCTATCGATGCCAATATTGTATGGTTTGTTCTACCTGACAGCGGAATGTTGTTCGTCATCGCCGTGTAACAGTCTGTAGAAGTGGTTCTTGCATATCCTCAGCATCGACTGTGTCTCAGCTACGATATTTAATTGCTCACCTCGACAGGATTCTGCTCGAACCTTGTGTACTTGTCTTTGACCTTTTACACTTTGGCAAGACTTGCGAACATCGTTTCTGGAGTGCACCTCTATATTTCCTCGATAGCGCGCTTTTCTTGCTCTTTTTTCTTCTTTCTGAAAAGCCGGCGTTCTTCCCTTTTTCTCTGCCTATAGAGCTCAACGGCAGCTCTCGTCTTCACCTACAGCTTAGCTTTGTGGGCCTCTTTCTTGGCTGCGAACATCTGTCGGCATTCCTCATCAAAACAGGGGTTTCTTGCTGGTTTCTTGCGAGAAACCTAGCACATCAGTTGCGGCAGATCTAATGGCTTGTTGGCATCGTTGCCATTATTCTTCGAGATTCGATGGTGGTAGTATTGTGTTAATCGAGAGGTTAAGAGATACGCGTTGCGCGAAGGTCCTGGCGGTCTCTTGCGATTGCAGTCTTTCCACATTAAATTTTTTTTACAGTATTTCTGGATTGTTGTGACGTAGTGGATATCCGCATTCTTACCTTGGCTGCAACAAGGTAGCGGTCCGAGTCATTATTAGCTCCTAGGAATGTTGGGACATCCAAAATACTGAATACGTTCCTCTTGTCTATCGCAATATGATCAATTTGGTTGACCGTTTCTTGATCTGGAGACCGGCATGTCCCCTTATGAATATCATGATGAGGAAACCGTGTGCTGGCTGTTGTGGCATTCCATTCCGAATTAGCCTAAGTCCGTTACCAGACGTCTTGTCGTGTAGGCTATGTTTTCCGACAATACTGCTAAAGTCGTCTTCTCTTCCTGCATTTGCCGTAAAATCACCCAGCACGATTTTAACATCGTACTTCGGTAGTCGCTCATAGGTTTGGTCAAGGAGCTCATAGAAACAATCCTTAGCTACATCATCTTTTTGATGCGGATTGTTACAATGCGTTCGCTAATGTCTTGGAAACATAAGACTTCTTGCCTAAGTCTGGCACTTATAACAAATCCGCATCCGAATAGTCGCTCACTATAACTCGGTCCGTACTAGATGTTACAGTTTTTCATCCTCTTTTTGCCCGGCTCATCTCATTAGTTTAGGGCTTCCGCTAAAGCAGGCTTTATATATGTCTTTTTTTTCCTTAATTGGTGCTAAGGTGTTTATAATGCTTTTGGTGAAATTTGTCTTGGTGCAAACATAAATGTTTGTGAAAAAAGCAAGGCCATGGACCTAACGAGTCTGTTGCCTTTTTTAATCGTCATTTTATTTCATGATTCTACATCCTCTCCTTCCTTATGCGCATAACCATCCTTAGCCTATACTTTGGGAGGGATGGTTCTACTACTTGCAAAAATCGCTTATATCGGTCACATTGTCTAACACATAAATATCCATTAGATTTCACAATAAGGGGTCTAATATGACGTTTCTCTTAAAAGGATTCTCATTACCCTCGATTAATTAGCATTGATTTATTTTTTATAAAAGTACCGAAACCCACAAATGGAAGAAAAGAAAAGGAACTCTAGCAGTATGGAAGGGATGCAACAAATTATTATTATCCCAAAGATTCCGATCCTTCTCTACCTATTTCACCCTTAATCAGGTTGCGTTGCGAATTTCAAAAATTATTTCCATTTATAGAGAGAAAGGTCACTGAGTGTACGCACTCTGCCTGTTCGATATTTTTTTTTATCAGATCGATCCCATGAGAATGGTATCAGTTAAAACTAAAGGCAACAAAGAAAAGACGATCTTTTGTCTTCCTCGAATTTATAAAAAAAAAAATTATATAAATGTATGGGTATGTGATATGGTGATATGTGCATTGAAAGGGATTAACATTTCATCACGAATTGAGAAATGTGTATGTTTACTTTATAAACGAGCTAAAAGGTCGACTTCCCTAGTTTATTTTTTTTAAAGAATTATTTCCCCACGGGTACGCCTAAGATATCAATGGCATATCAAGTAGACAATAAAGAATAAAATACCAGACGACGAGACGTATCTACCGATGTGCAGTAACTACATATTCATGGAATTAAAAATCAAATATCTTTACGTGACATTTGATTCTCTGTAATATTGATTTATTGATTCTCAGGTCTACGAAGCGGTGTGCGTTATGGGAAAGGTAGGCAAGCACTTAATTTTAGTTAAGAAATGAGTCTTAGCCAATACTTAGGTCGAATTGTGGGTTATTTGTATGTATGCATTGTATTGTGTTTAGGACATGACTATTTTGTTGCAAAAATAGCTTTGGCGAAACGAAGAAAATGACTCCCGTTCTCAAGTGTTTAAGAATCCTTTTTCGTTCAAAAGTGAAGAGTTAAGGTAATTTAAGAGTTTATTGCCACGTAAATTTCAAGCCTGTCGTAGTAATACTTTGATGAAGACCCGTTGTGATGCCCAGGCTTGTAACCCCTGAACCCTCCCGTGACTTACAATAAAATTATATAGTTCGTTCTTTGAATTGTTCTTAAGTTCTTTAAATCTTGGAAGTCATATTCTTTTCGAGGTCTTAAATTTTTAGATACAGGGACGGGTAACGAGCCTCCGCAGAGGTCATTTGTGTTTAGATTCAGTTTTTTTTAGTAGGTATCCTAACCGATTTCGTGACTATTAGCTAGGGTTTCCCTGCTTTCTGAAGATTTTGCTCATTTTATACTTGCTTTAAATTGCCCATAGCTTTATGGTTATGAAACAGGAATATAGAACGTATCTTTTTTTCCAAATCCAGTTTCATTTTACGTAGTGTATGGCAGAGTTATGTCTAGCAAGTTCATTCAGCACAATTTTCTGTCCCAAAACCCAGCATGGTTTGACATCACAACACACAGCTATAGTCCGAGATTCTGATTGATTGTGACAATCCAAAAGCTTGGGGCATACAATAACAACCCAGATTCAACCATATGAGTAATAATAAGTTATAGAGATAACATCTTCCACCTGTTTTGCATCCAATTCTTCATTGATGCGAAAGGAAAACGTAAATGGTCTTTTAGAGTCTAAATTAAGTGTAATGTAGACTGTGGTTACTTCACTTTTCATAAGCAATCCGAAGATTTTTGCATTCCCAATTAAACTGATTGACTTAATTGACGGTCATACCATGCCACTAGTTGGATTATAAAAATATCAAGAATAAAAACACTTAGCTACGATTCCAGCAAAGCTGTGGAAGAGGTATTTAATGCTCACGCTCTGGTATCCGCAATCGTTTGATCTTAAAGCCAGGAGTTTGGTCTTTCTTCTCGCCTTGGATTCAAAGATTCTCTTAATTGGTTAAGTGGGTGGAGCATTGTTGTAGTCTTCGTGTTTTTAACTTTTGTAATATAACCACATCTTGGTACAGCTCATAAAGTTCAATGTTGAATAATCGCCTTCCTCGCACACAGTTCCATTTTTTTGTTCGAAATTGCTCGGCTTTCCTGATTATTCTCCAGCACTCGGCGCCGTAAAGTGGGAGTGGTAGGATAACGGCCCGGTAGATTGAAGATTTCGACATAGGAATAAGGGTTTTGATTTCATTTATCATTCGCTAAACCGAAAAAGTGTAGGTATCCTAGGGTTAGTCTTCCTCATTTCTTAATTAGGATGCCATTCGTGGGGTCGATGTTGACTCCATGGTAGATGAGCTCTTTAACCATTTCAAACTGCTTGAACAGTGGCATTTTGTCCATTTTGTGTCCCAGCAGTAATATTTTTTTTTTTTGGTAGAAAAAATATGCATGGCAGATGAGCTCTTTAACGACCTTAAAACGCTTGAACAGTGGCATTTCGCCAATTTTGTGCTCCAACAGTACTATGTTTGTTGGTAAAAAAAAAAGTTATAGAACTACGTACAGTGCGCATCACAACTAAAAATTTTGTAGCCGTTTCAGTTTTATACGAGAACTATACGAGCTGTACAACGACATATCCCTAGTCAAAAAAATAAGCAATGGGCGTTTAAGATAACTAGGACATGTAGAACGAATGGACACCTATACTCCAACTCGCAGAGTCTTCGAATCCCAGCCAGACGTCGGATGCAGTAGTGGAAGACCTCGCCTTAAGTGGCGCGTACAAGTAGAAACCGAAATCAACTGGAGGCAGTTAGCTAGCTGGGTTGAGGCCCAGGTTCATTTAGAACTGTAGCGCCACTTAAATAAGTAAGTAAGTAGTAAGTCGAGCTTTTTCTGTTATACGGTAGGTAGCAATCAATCCGTCGTCCTGACTAAGTAAGGGAATATAGATAAGCTAATAACTACCCCCTAATATTTTAAGTGTACAGGTTGTAAAGGTTGCATTGATGGCATTTTGTTGGCTTCTGCAGTTTGATTTGTATTAATTCAAGTATCGGGTTTTTCAACAGGGACGCTACAAAAGTTGAGCGACAGGGAAAGCACACGATGCCATATTTCTTGCCGCTCTTTCGACAGTTTTCTTCAGTAAGGTTTGCCATTTCATGGCGATCCAACAACGAGTCAAAATTATTAAAATATACAACAGAAATTCGGAGTCAGTGGCCTCAACGTTAAGAGCGCTACGTCCAATTTATGGTCGTCATAATCGTCCTAGCAGATCAACAATTGAGCGTCTGGTGGACAAATTTGAGTCGACAGGCATAGTACAAAATGTTCCCGTGCTAGTGAGATAAAGAAGTTCCCGTAGTGTCGAGAATATTGCTGCCGCTGAAGCTTCATTTGAAGAAAGCCCAAATGTGTCTCTCACACGTCGTTCTCAAGCGTTGGGCATCTCTGTGACGTCGTTTTGGCGAATTTCGCACAAAAGGTCTTGGCCTACATCCTTACAAGATTGAATTTACTCAAGAACTGAACCCGCTTGATCACCAGAAGCGTCGAATGTTCGTGAATTGGGCTGAGCAACAACTTGAAAATGATTCGGATTTTCATCGAAAAATCATCTTCAGCGATGAGGCTCATTTCTGGCTGAATGGCTTCGTCAATAAACAAAATATGAAGTATTATTCAGGCAGCAATCCGCACGTACTCCATGAGTCATCATTGCATCCCGAAAAAATTACGGTTGGTTGTGGTTTATGGGCCGGCGGCGTCATTGGGCTATACTTCTTCCGTGATGATCAAGACCGGCACGTTACTGTAACTGGAAATCGTTACCGTTCAATGATAACCGAATATTTTTGGCCCCAATTGGATGATATGGACTTGGAGGACATGTGGTTCCAACAGGACGGCGCCACAAGCCACACAGTCAATGCGACAATCAATTTAGAATGCGACAATCAATTTATTGGAAACCAAGTTTGGAGAACGTGTTATCTCACGAAATGGTCCAGTCGCTTGGCCGCCTCGGTCGTGCGATTTGACGCCGTTAGACTATTTCCTGTGGGCTACGTCAAGTCTATGGTCTATGCCAACAAGCCAGCGACGATTGATGAACTTCGTACGAATATCGAACGTGAAATTGCAGCAGTATCGGCCGATTTATGCTTGAAAACCGTCGAAAATTGGGTTCAGCGTCTGGACTTCTGCAAGCGTACCATGCAAAAGAAATCGAGTTCCAATAAAGAATTTCATCGATATGCGTTTTTATTTTATTTAAAAAATACTTTTGTGGCGCTCTTATTGAAAAACCCTTTACTTACTGTTTATTTATTTACTTACTATCGTGAAGCTTAAAGTCGGGATAAGCCTGGTCAGTGGTCATAAACTTGAATGTCTCTTCATTTAGTTTAGCCTTTAGCTAACCATCTGACTGCGAAAAAAATATTTTTTGAGCTGGAGAATTAAAGTTATTTCGGTATCATATCCCTAGCCATTTTAATAGCCTAATGCAGTTTTTTTTTTTGCAAAGTCTATATCGCTCGTTCGTTAAGTTTGTGGTTAAATTTTTTTTTTGGCAAAGTCTATATCACTCGCTCTTTAAGTTTGTGGTTGAATCTTTTTTTATTCAGTCCATTGAGAGAAACTTTTCGAAGTATTTTTGACTCGAAACTTGCAAAGATTACTTTGTTTGGCTTTTTCTACGATCTACCAACGTGTGAATATTGGATCATTTGTGAACTTCGTTCAATCTACATGTTAATAGATTCGATTAGGTTGTTGGTGAAATATTTGAGGCGTTCACAAATTACTGCAAATGAAATCTTATTGGCAATGAAAAAAAGGACTTGTGGCTCCGTAAATGGCTCAGTTCAGATGGCGCCATGTTTCGCTATCTCATTCTTTGTGCCGGAGCGCAATTTCCGAAATAATCATTTTTGTTTGCTTCTACCAATTGCTTGCATTGATGGATACTTTACTTATCTTTCAATGGAATGCAATGAGAGTACATATATCAAATTCAGAAGAATTTCTTCAGTTTTTGACCCTCTGCCTATAAAACAATGATCAGTTAAGGAAAATGATCATTAAATTGTAGCAGATTATCTCATTTGATATCTTTATGGGTCCATAAGACCGATGATTTTGTTGCCTTGTTGCCATTAATATTGATCGTTAAGATTGTTGATGGGTAAGTGTGATCCGAGTTAAGTATCCGCGCGATTTTAATCTTGTAATTACCTGGCTCTGAAATGAAAAAAAATCTATGATAACTCTAAAGTTTTTTTTAGTATATCTCGAATGTGTGCTGGTTTCTCTACTCAGCCTATAATCCTCCTTTATCCATCTAAAAATGTTGGGTTCACTGACAAATTTTATAAACATTTCTTAAAAAAATGGGCGTGGCAAAAAATTTTGTATGAACAAAATATAGACATTATGATTGTCTAGAATCTAGATATGTTGTTAAGACACTTTTTCAAAATCTCTTACAATTTGGCCTAAAGTATGTTTTTCTGAAAAGGGGGCGTGGCAGTGGGCGAATTTTAAAAAATGTTTACACTTGGTTTGTTGAAAGTAACAACAAGCACGTCCATCATTCTAGCTCAAAATTTAAGGCCCAACAATTGGTGACGTACGTAGGGACGGACGGAAACCGACTCAGCTATCGATTCTGAGTCGATCCATATACTTTGAGGTATACATTTCTCTATGTTACAAACCAAGTATTAAAACTAATATACCCTATGGGATAGGGTATAAAGACAATATATTAATAATAAGATTGTGATTAACAAACAAATAAATAAACAAACAAACAAATAAATAAATGAATAAATAAATAAATAACAAAATAAATAAATAAATAAATAAACAAACAAATAAATCAATAAATAACAAGATAAATAAATAAATAAATAAGTAAGTAGGAAAAAATTTAATGAAGTAAGAATATGTATAGCTAAAAAGTTTATTAATTTATTAATTGTTTTATCAATATGTTCTTAGAATCACTACTACATCATAAATTAAATCTTTTATTGAGAACTTCTATTTTTCTTGCAAGTGGAATGAAACCAAGGTAAATTTGCCATCATTTTCAAAGTTTTAATTTGTGAAACTTGTAATTTTTTAATATGAGTTTTTGCACAAGTTCCCCTAACTTGGCATGCATACAAAATTATAGCTTGAAAAATTACTTTACATATTATATTCTTATTAAATTTACTCAGATGTGATCTTCTACATATTATTGGGTATAACAATTAGCTATGCTTATTTTGTTTAGAGTATTTGTGAGCGAACTACTAGCAGAAGCCCTAAATTGCTACAAAGCAGGCATTACTGCCATCCAGGAAATACGATGGGATGGGCCGGGCAGAAAGAGGATGAAAAACTATGACATCTACTACATCTACTACATCTAGACATAGGAAAGAAAAAGAAGTCTTATGTTTCCAAGACATTAGCGAACGCACTGTAACGTTCCGCATCAAGGCCAAATGCGCCAACATTAGCCTTATATGCGATCACGCCCCAATGGAGGAAAAAGATGATAAGCTAAGAACTGCTGCTATGAGCTCCTTGACAAAACTTATGAGCGACTACCGAAGTACGATGTTAAGATCGTGCTAGGAGATTTTAACGCAAAAGTAGTAAGAGAAGGCATCTTTAGCAGTATTGTCGGAAAACATAGCCTCCACGACAACACGTCTGGTAACGGACTTAGGCTAATTGACTTCTCTACGGAATGAAATACCATTATAGCCAGAACACGGTGTCCTCACCCTGCTCTCCATAAGGGGACATGGCGGTATCCAGATCAACGAACGGTCAACCAAATTGATCATATTGCGATAGACAAGAGGCACTCATCCAGTATTTTGGATGTCCGAACATTCCGAGGAGCGAACATCGGCTCGGACCACTACCTTGTTGCAGTCAAAATAAGAATTCGGATATCCAACGCGCCACAACAATCCAGAAATACTTCGAACAAATTTAATGTGGAAAAACAAAAAAAAGATCGCCAAGACTTTCGCGCAACGTGTATCTCTTAACCTCTCGATTAACACCATACCACCACCATCGAATCTCGAAGAATAATGGCAACGATGCCAACAAGCCATTAGATCTGCCGCAACTGATGTGCTAGGTTTCTCGTAAGAAACCAGCAAGAAACCCCTGGTTTTATGAGGAATGCCGACAGATGCTCGCAGCCAAGAAAGAGGCCTACAAAGCTAAGCTGCAGGTGAAGACGAGAGCTGCCGTTGAGCTCTTTAGGCAGAGAAGAAGGGAAGAATACCGGCTTTTCAGAAAGAAGAAAAAAGAGCAAGAAAAGCGCGCTATCGATTATACAGACGGGTGCACTCCAGGAACGATGTTCGCAAGTTTTACCGAAGTGTGAAACGTCAATGCCAAGGATACATGGCTCGAACAGAATCCTGTCGAGATGAGCAAGGACATATCGTAGTTGAGATACAGTCGCTGCTGAGGATATAGAAGAACCACTTCTGCACTCTGTTGAACGGCGATGACGAACAACATTCCGCGGTCGGGCAGAACGAACCATTCAATATTGGCAACGTGACAGCGAAACCTGCCAACCACCCGACCTGATTGAAATCAGGATAGCAATATCTAAACTCAGGCTTAATAAGGCTGCCGGCGGAGATGACTTGGTATGAAACATCTACCAACTCGTAAGCCAAATCTGGTCGGAAGAAAGTATGCCTGAAGAATGGAACCTCAGCATCGTTTGTCCGATCCACAAAAAAGGAGACCCTCTAAATAGCACCAACTACAGAGGCATAAGTCTCCTCAACATCGCCTACAAGATACTATCTGCCGTAATATGTGAACGCCTGAAACCGTTTACCAACAACCTGATCGGCCATTATAAGTAGTTTTGGGCCAGGAAAGTCCACAACCAATCAAATCATAACACTTTGGCAGATTTTGGAAAAAACCCAAGAAGTGCCAAGAAGTCCAAATCGATACCCACCACCCATTCATCGATTTCAAAGCCCCATACGACAACACTTATAGAGACGAACTAAACAGAGCCATGTCTAGTTTTGGTATACCATCCAAACTCGTCCGTTTGTGTAGGATGACGATGGAAAATTCTCGCTGCTCCGTCAGGTTCGGAAATGACCTCACCGACACATTCGATACCAAAAAAGGATTTAGGCAAGGCGATGCGCTGTCATGTGACTTCTTCAATCTGAATCTTGAAAGGATTGTGCAAAACTCATGAACCAACACCAGAGGCACAATTTTCCAAAAATTGGTGCAATTACTAGCATACGCCGACGATATTGACATCATTGGTAGGACCCAACGGATGTCTTAGCCACGTTTGCTAGTATAGAGAAGGAAGCGGCAAAAATGGGTTTAGCAGTAAATAAGGGCAAGACGAAGTATATGCTGTCAACACGAAGGGACACACAACATCGACGAATTGGACAGAACGTCACCATTGACAGATATAACTTTGAGGTAGTACGGGACTTTATCTATCTCGGTTCCGCTATTAACTCTGACAACAACATCTCGTGAGAAATTAAACGAAGAATTACTTTTGCCAACCGCTGTTTCTTCGGGCTGAGAAGGCAATTCCGTAGTAAAGCCCTCACCCGAACTATTAAGGAAATTTTATATAAGACCCTGATCATCCCAGTCCTGCTCTTCATCGCTGAAGCATGGACCGTCTCAAAAGCGGATGAAGAAATCCTTGGTCGATTTGAGAGGAAAATTCTTCGAAAAATCTTCGCTCCCGTTTGCGTTGACGGGCTATTGAGACGAAGATTCAACCAAGAACTATATGAGCTGTACAGCGACATTCTCCTGGTCAAAAAACTCCGCATTTGACGTTTAAGATGGCTGGAACGAGAATGGACACCAATACTCCGGCTCGCAGAGTCTTCGATTCCCAGCCAGATGACGGACGCACTAGGGGAAGACCTTGCCTTAAGTGGCGCGCACAAGTAAAAACCGACTTCAACCAACTTGGAGTGCGCAACTGGAGGCAGTTAGCTAAGAACCGGGCTAATTGGAGAGGCATGTTAGTTGAGGCCCACTTTCATTCCGGACTGTAGCGCCATTTAAGTAAGTAAGTAAGTATTTGTGATATGGTCACGAAAAGTTAAGGTCTTGTCTAAATATACACCTAGAAATTTGACAGAACTAACCCACGGGACATCATATGATTTATCTTTAGCTGACCAACTGGTAAGGCACATGCTTTTCTTTTTCTGGTAAAAACCATGGCCTGAGTTTTGCCAGCATTTAGTTTTACCTTCCATCGAATGAAATAATCGTAAATTTTGTTTAACGCATGCTGTAAGTCGCTCTCAATTTCATGACCAAAATTGTTTGAACTAAAAAAAAGCAGTATCATCCGCAAGCATTGCTATTTCACAGTTCCATACTTCTGGAAAATTGGAATCGTATGTTATGTACAACAATGGAGCCAACACTGATCCTTGATGTACACCCGATGCTATGTTTTTTTTTTTAATTTTAGTGTATGTTATTCAAATTTACTTGAAATTGTATGTAGCAGAGAAAACTTCGTATTATTTTTTTAAGATATAAAGGACAACCAAATAATTTCAGTTTATGAAGAATACCGTCATGCCATATACTATCAAAAGCCTATTCAACGTCCAAAAGGACAACACCCGTAGACTGTTTTGCGTTCAATTTTTCTTTTATATGTTTCCAAATTTTTTATAAATCCAAATTGTTGATCTGATAAAACATTGGAGGATTCAAGAAAATCTAGAAGTTTTATTTTTATAACTTTTACTAATATTTTGCTTAAGTTACTATGCTTATTGGACGATAACTATTGGGGTTATTTTGTTGGTTTTCCTGATTTGGGAATTGGTATATTGATACAATTTTCATGGGTCGATCGATTCATTAGTGTGAAGTCAGATTTTGTGTAAGCTCATTGGCCCCCTTAAAAAGGATTACGAGTATGTACTTCGTAGTACAGGGATGTTGCTTTTGATCTGTGAGCGAGTTTATTTGTTTTCTGTAAGGACTTTTCGTCTGTAAGGGCTTTTCCTTTTAATTGTTTGTGTGCTCAGCTAAAAAATTATGGTATATCCCAGACCTGGCAAGTTGCAGAACTTTGTCACAATTTTGTGTCGGTCCATTTTGACTATCAAAACTTCAATGTAATATAGCTAGGAGAGTAAGAGTTGTTGATTTCTGAACAAATTTGTTTAAGTCGGCCATGCTGACCTTATTCAAATCGTGTAAATCGCTGTAGAAGTACTCACCGAGGTGGTCTTTTCTGATTTATAAGAAAGCGGGACACATTAATGTGAAGTTTCTTATTATTTCTTGATCCTCATTTTCTTTGCAGCTTCTGCGAAAATCGTGTCACGGAATATCCAGTCGAATAGCATGTTTGCATATTTCTAGGATATATTCTCCTGTTACGATCTTGAGTTAGTGAGCTGGAATGTATTGTTGAACTAGGACTGGACTGCAATTTGTTGTGGAAAACGCTAAATTTGGTAGTTTCGGAAAAAAACATTGCAGCATGTTATGTATTACAAATCTAGTACTGAATTGTATTACTTGATGTAAGCTAGGTTTATTAAAATACGAAATGACATAACTGTTATAAACTGTAAATTCCTTATCTGAGTTTGAAAGTAATTACTTCCTGTTTAAGTTGTAAAATGACAAAAAGTCTATTATTTTAATCCACAAAATATCTATCGAAACATAATAAAGCATAGACGTAGTCAACATGTAGGCTACTTTGGATTTGAGAGCCTTTTCTTGCAGGTTTATCCGCAACGAAGTTCCCTGGAATATCCCATCATCATGGAACCCATCGCAGTGTTTTGAGTTGCGCAATCTCATTTAGCGACGAAACGGCGACAAGTCCGGCTATCTCGGGACGCATTTTTTGTTGGTGTATCTCGTGTATTTTGATATCTTCCCAAATGTGAAAATTTACCAAATCCATTCATCCCAGTCCCATTTTTGGATGAATGGATTTGGAAAAAATTAGTCTTTTATTCGGGTAAACTTGCAACTGCTGCAGACCAAACATGTGCCATTTTTTATGGCGATTCTGTGGCTGTAAGTTCCTCAGACAGTTGGACTTTTACGGCTGCAATTTACATTTGCAGTTCTGAAATTTACCGAGTTGAATGCGCATGAATGGAGGTTAACATTAACTGCCTTGAGTTTTCCCGTATAGTCCTTGTGCTCTGGTGATGCACGGGTGCTTTCTGATTATTTACGTCGAATATTCGAATCAGAAAAACTCTTGCTATTCCCCAGCACAGCAGTAATTTGAAGAATATAATTGCATCAATCATGTTGATTTGCCGCGCACTATACTAAACAATTGGACAGATATTGCTTTAATAAAATAACCGTTATCAGCGAACTACAAGAGTGCCTATTTATATGCCCTTTCAATACAAAAAGTGCATAATGAATCAAATGGGTGCAGGCTATATTAAACGGAAGTTTTAATCAGATACAAAAGATTAAGATCAATTTATGATTAATTCCTTAGCAAGCCGACAGAATATATTTCAGATGCTGTTCACGATCCTAAAGCTAATCCGAGCCTCCGACTTCAACGGATATCGCTGTAAAAGGCAGGTAAATTGATGTTTATTTAAAGTTTGCTACAAATTAAGAGATATTATCTAATTTGAGAACATATCTGCATATCTATAGGTATGTGAATATATTTTAGCTCACATCGCCCAAATAATATTTTCCGGAACCCCCACGTCGCTTCGATCGCCAAATAATCACGAACTATAATTAACAAACATTACTTGTACTGTCACGGACCGATTTATTTTTGCGGTGCCTATCCAGCACCAAATAGGTACCTCATTAACCTAACAGTACCATCTAATTAACTAGCGTGCTAACTATTTTCGCAATAGGTATATCCAACCCCATTTAGCACGACTCAAAACCATCACAATAGCACCAGCACATTCCAAGCTCAAGAACATTTATTTTTCGGTTAACTGTTGGCTCAATTATGGGTTAACGGAACTCTTATGAATAATAAAAAAAAACACACACAGTCTCGATGTTTTGCTTTTGTGTTGAAGAACAGCTTTCAAAAGACATATCTGAATCGAATCGATTCAATTGATTCATCGTTGCTAGACTAATTACGAATTCAGCGCACAATCCATCCTTCCCATAAAAGTGGCCGAGGCGACGAATGACAACTGTCATCCAATGTTGCGCCAGTGTCAAAATAAAACCAACAAACCCAAGTGCATTGTGTTGCACTCGCAGTGGTGCTAACAATGGCCCATAAACGCGACAGCGTAGTCTTTAATTACATGAGTGGGTTCAATGATGGCATATCCGTGGAGCTCTCTGCTGTTTCGGTGTGCCATGAAGTGTAACCTATAGTGAGTCATATAGATGTCATTGGTGATGGTTCGATGGTAGATGATCCGAATCGTAAAAGCCTGACTGATTTATCATGCACAATAGAGTGCGGTTAGTGCGGTTTTAGAGTCTAAAGTCCCGATACTTTTACTTAGATGATTTTCAATGTAACTTTGCAAAGATTAAATGGAAGAATGAATTTGGTGTCTGACACACACTGCGCGGATGCTGCTGAGAAGGTCATACTTATTAATAAGAGGCCTTCAGAACATATTGCCAGTGCTTGGCGCATTTTTACAAGCCGTCATCATAAATGGAAAGAAAATAATATGTTTTCCAGATTCAATCGTGTCTTCCGATAGCCATTCAAAGTGACTTGATCTTCAACACAACAACAACAACCACACCAGTGAACAAAACTACACCGTCATCCGCTTAATTTGCAACGAGTGTCGCGCTCCTTACTAAGAAGTCGGGAGTGATCAAGAGACTCTGTACTTTATAGTGCGGAAAACGTAAAACAAAACTGATGATGTCAGACATTCCATCTTTAATCCATTACAGCGCTTTATTCGGATCGGCACATCCTATACTTCATTCCACCATGAGCATAAGTCAATTCAGATGGAACACCCTAAACATGTACGAGTAAACTTTGTGCAGCACATAGACAGCTATAGTGTATAGGATAGATACAATGTAAAAGATACAACATCCAATTGGGTGGGTATACGCAAATTGGAGGAACCAAAAGCGGCGTCAATTTATTAATTAATTTGGTAATGAAGTGTACTTTCAAATTTAAATGGATGGCAAATAGTTTTCGTTGGGCAACGGCAATAGCTTCCAAATTGGACAACAAATAGAGAATGTTAGGCTGACTAATTGTCGCTATATGGTTGCTCGTGCTTGCTCATCACATCTATCTGCTTACAATTTTCTGCTTGCGCAATTATTTGCACAGTCTCAGTCCAGGAATTCGAACGTTCTGGATAGCAAGGTATTGATACAAATGTCAATCCGACAATATTTGAACAACTTGTATCCAGTTTATAAAACAGCAAATACGAGACTCCAGAAACATGATGAATGCTGGTGAGTAATGCACTTTTGCGTGGAGTGAGTCACATGCTGTGAAAAAAAATAGTGTCTACATGTTTGCTTGTGAGTAAAAGGTATTTCTGATAACATCTAAGAGTGATAATGCGATAGGAGATAAGGTCTTTATAAGATGATTGATCTTACAGGAAAAATATTTTCTCGGAATGTTGAGTAATCAAGTTCCAGGTTAAGTTTGTGGTTTACGCATCGCAATAATACAGGGTGGCAGTAAGTACCAGTCATTTTTGAAAATGGTGACAACTGTCAATTTTGTTGGTATTTTTGTCAAGTAAGCGGAACAAATAAAGCCAAATTGATGCTGTGAAGCGCTATACTCGTGACTGTTTTTTATAAAGTAGTTCGGAAGTTCAAGAGAAATGTGAATTTTTGTCCATATTTGAAAAAATTGGCTCAACTGATTAAAAAGGCGCCAAAAGGTTCCGTAGCTCTCATTCAACCGAATACATCGTTACTGTAGCTGAAGATATCATGGAGGTTCCATCTCATCGATTACACAAATAACCATTATACGTATACCTTATTTAAGAGAATGTCTTAAAACCTTCTAGACTACACTCATGCTCTCTCGAACCTCAATGTTCCGGGGTATACTTTTGAAAACGTGAAATATTTGGACATAGATCCAAAAACCTTCATTGGTATATGACTTTTACTTCTTAAAGTACACTCATGAGCTTTCCTTAGTCCCATTAACTTTGGAGAAGTTGCTAAGTACATCGAGATAGCTGGGAATAGTCGAATGACTAATTAATTACTTTGTAAAGTGGCGCTACACTCCGGAATGAACCTGTGCCATAACATACATGCCTCTCCAATTAGACCGGTCCTTAGCTAGGTGCCCCATTTGCGCACTCCAAGTTGGCTGAGGTCGGTTTCTACTTGTGCGCGCCACTTAAGGCGAGGTTTTCCTCTACTGCGTCCGACGTCTGACAAAGACTCTTCATGACCCTTCGTTCTACATGTCAAAGTCATCCTAAACATACAATGCGGAGTTTTTCGGCTGGGAGCATGTCGCTGTACAGCTCATATAGTTCTTGGTTGAATTTTCGTCTCCATAGCCCGTCAACGCAAAAGCGACCGAAGATTTTTCGTGGAATTTTCAAGTATCGGCCAAGTATTTCTTCATCCTTTTTCGATCCATGTTTCAGCGCCGTAGAGCAGGACTGGGATGATCAGGGCCTTAGTTCGAGTGAGGGGCTTTACTACTAAATGGCCTTCTTAGCCCGAAAAACAGCAGCTGGCAAGAATATTTCCTCGTTTATTTTCTGATGATATATGTTATGAGAGTTAATAGCGGAGCCGAAGAAGACAAAATTCGGTACTACTACAAAGCTATATCTGTCAATAGTGATTCGTCCGTCGTTCATTTAATGCTTAAACCATTTTGTCGCTTCCTTCTCTATACTAGCAAGCATGGTTATCCTACCAATGATGGTAATATCTTCGGCTTCTGCTTGTAGTTGCACAGACTTTTGGAAAATTGTGCATCTGATGTAGGGTCGGGAATTTTGCACAATCCTCTCAAGATTCAGATTGAAGAAGTCACATGACAGCGCATCGCCTTGCCTCAATCCTTATTTGGTATCGAATGTGTCGGTAGGGACTTTTCCAACCCTGATGGAGCAGCGAGAATTTTCCATCGTCATAATATACAAACTGCCGAGCTTGGGCGGTATACAAACACCAGACATGGCTCTGTATAGTTCCTCTCTTTAAATGCTTTCGTATGCGGATTTGAAATCGATGTGGATATCGATTTGAGCTCTTTGTGTTTTTTTTTCAGAATCTGCCAAAGTGTAAAAATTTAATCGGTTGTGGACTTTCCAGGCCTAAAAAGACACTGATAAGGGCCGAATCGGTTGTTGGTTAACGGATCCAGGCATTCACATCTTACGGCAGATAGGACCTTGCAGGCGATATTGAGGTGATTATGAATTAAAAATATTTCAAGAAGAAACTATTGAATCTGTGTCATAAGAAAAAAAAATTAACCTCTTCTCTACAGAAAAATGTCCATCCACGGCACTTCTGAAGTACACGTTCCTTTAAGCGGATACTATTTAGACCTGCATTTCACACTGCGATAAATGCTTTGTTTTCATAAAAGCTTTCAAGTTATTTATTTTATGCAAGGGATCTATAAATATGTAGATTAAACGCTGCTCGATTATTTCTTACACCAGCACCGATTAGAGCTCTCGAAGACAACATATTGCAACGCTCGTACGCTCGCCAAATGTGGTCCATAATCGGACAGACAGATTTGGTATGCAATTGCCACCCGCAAATCCTCTACTGTCTAATTTGGTGGTTATGATAGACAGAGAATGCTGCAGTATGATTGGCTATGTTGACGACTAATATTGGCTATATCGGAAAAGTACCTAAATACCCTTAATAGATCTGTTACATAATGGTTCTTCAGTACTCTCCAGGTGTGCACTTAAAATTCGAACTATCCCTATTCAGCAGACAGACAGTACCATACATTCAAGCTCCAGAACTATACCAAACGAAATGTTAAGCTTCATAGAACTAGACAGCTATCTAGGTTTGGTATTGGATGTGAAATTTAACTGGAAGGCCAATATACTGCAACGCGAATCCCTTTACTCGAGTAAAAATAAAATTGGTACAAACGATGTATGTAACCAAACATCACTTCATGGCCTTACATAACATATTGAATGAATGTGAAACGCCTCAAACCGTAACTTTCGGAAGAAGACTGAAAGATCAGCAAGCAAATATGTTAGCGTTACCCATAATAGACCTAGGTCCTATCCTTCATATACTGCCCTTAGACATTTGTGGCAAAAAGACCGAAGTTTATGCAGCTCATGAACTGACTACCTCATCATAATAAAATTCTTATTACTACACACAAAGATCCCACCTCTTAAGCATAATAGAAAATGCATGCAACTAGTCAAATCATAATCGTCTTGAACGGGAGTTGAACTCAGTTGGAAATGACTTGGTTCTTATCTGCAACTAATGGGATAAGAACTCTTGCTTGTTAAAATAGACCCGACACTGAAAGATAAACCCAACGAAATAAGTATTGGGCGGTCAGATCGGACAGTATTGCCAGCTAGTGCATACCACCAAAAAGAGACATTAGAAGACCTGCAAACACGTCCTAAAAAAAGTCCATTATAACGCGAGTTATACGGGCGGTATGCACGTGCACACATAAGAAACGAGATCCAAACATTATGGCTTGCTCTGCCAGTATGACCCGCCATAGAACGATTTTTCTTGTATGCAGTGCGTCATCTGTATGACTTTAAAATCTTTGGTTAAGTTAAACTGATAAATTAATATGCAAAAGATCACATGTCAATACGAAGACCGGTGATATTACCTACACTGCCTTATATACATACGCGAAAATACTTGGCCTCGTCAGCAATGACTACTTCAGAAGGAGGACGTGAAGGTTTCCCCAGTTTACTTGTTCATCTTCAGCTGTCACCGATAAAAGATGACATTATGTAACTTGCTTTAAATTAATATAAATAATTTACACTGCTTCACAGAACTGAAGCCTTTTCAATTATGAATTATTTTTAATTGAATTTCAGTATGGTCGATCATAGCTGTATTTCGGATAAATGAGTCCTGCACTATAATTATTTATTGCCCCCATCACTTTACGCGTGTCATAGGAATAGTTAAAAAAACATATTAGAATGCTACAATCCACTGTGTGGATTATTGTAAACCCTATCCCATCCCATCTTTCAAATTAATATCTCTAAAATGTGGGCCTTATGGCAAAGAAATATTAAAATTGAAGTTGTCGCGACATATTGCTCAGACAGTTTATCAAAATCTTGTTTGGGTTGACAAAAAAAAAAGTTTTTCTCCTGCATATGGTACGGCGTAGGGCATACAATTGGTTTTTGTAGGAAAACGCCTCCAAAAAGTGGGCGCGGGTCTGAATGATGTATAGAAGAAACATTTTTTGGTTCTGCATCGAAGTTTTTTTTTCGAATATTTTAAAATTTTACTGAAAGACGTTTTTTTACTAAATAAGTTTTTAAAAAATGGGCGTGGGAAAAAACCTTGTATGAACAAAATATAGATATTCAGATTGACTACATACGTTGTTCAGTCACTTTTTCAAAATTCCCTACTGTTTAGCCAAAAAAAAACGCTTTTCAAAAAATTGGCCGTGGCAGTGGGCGGATTTTAAAATTTTGTACATTTGTTCGAACAGCACATACAAGGATCACATGTTCCAAATTTAATTATCCTAGTTCTAAATTGAAGGGCCAAAATCCGGTGACCTACAGAAGCGATTCTGAGTGGATCCAAATATTTTTAGGTATATCTAGCTAAATTATTACTCTATTTTACAAACTATGTATCTAAACTAATATACCCCTATGGGATAGGGTATAAAAACAGTCGCTCACAATCTACAGTATCCAAATGATTAAAGGAATGAAGATTGGCTTTCAGAAAATATGTTACACGCTTTCCCAGGGAAAAATGAAAAAAAAAAAGAAAAAAAATACCAGTATCCTTAGAGGTGAAAGTTCACAAGAAAGCAAACCCGCACCAGGTGAAGTGAATAATTCTCTCAATGAGTCGTTTGTTAAATGCCATACACATGGTTTGTGTTTATTGTTGTTTTATTTCCGTATTTTCCTGCCACACATATACACGTTACAGAGAGTTCCACTAAAAACATTTTTTTCCAAATTAACATTTACTGCGCAAACAGACGGTTTTCCTTTCCCACATCCCGTATAAGTCTTAATGAAAACATTCTACACATTATGGGGACTGGCACTGGGACTGAGACTGGTCGTGACTCGTGACATTGTGCCGGGAAATCAACGTGCAAAGTATCTGCACTTGCAATGAGGTTCTATTTGAACGAACAAACCATTTTATATACAATATCCATTCACACGTGCACCTTCTATCGCCGCGTAGCAAACACTAATAACAAATGTTTATATTGGCTCGTCGGAGTCGAAGTCGTAGTCAGAGTCGGAAGTAGGAAGTCTTCGTATGGTCTTTAAATTGCGGGTGAACGAACCGACTTCAAATTCGGATGGATCAATAAATTCGAAAAAAAAATGTATTCGTCGGATCTGTTTGATTTCTTTTTTCCATACGAATGCAAATGGACGTGCAATAAACATACATATGCATTGGATATCAAACCCTTTTGTATAGATTTCGTTTATTTACATTGATAATGAGCAGTTGCAGTTAGATGATCAAAATTTGGCAGAAGGTAAGAAGTGTTGAACGTTTTTTTTCTGGTGTGAGATCCTTTTTGGAGTTTGTAGCACAAGAAACAAAATTATTTGTAATACTTATTCGACGACCATTTCTATGTTATTGAAGATCCTCAGGAGAAAGAGGGGCTGTCATTCAGGAAGTGTATAATATAAGGTGAGTGAAAGCATTCGCCCGAACCGCGTCCTGGAAAACAATGCCCTGCTCCATGATTTCTATCTCCGGAATGAGAACTGCGATTTCCCCCGGTTCAATGAAGAAATCTTGGCAAACGCCATCATCGCCGAGCAAAGTCGGTCTAGTCCTCTGTTAATTTCGAAGCTGGAACTCCAGATCATCTTCGATGACATTAAGAAAAAGAAGTCAGCGGGAGTCGATAGTATATCCAACATTGTACTGCGAAACTTACTCCCTGAAGCTGTGGACATTTACGCCACGCATTTCAACAACACGGTATATAATGCATATTATCCAGTGCGGTGGAAGACGGCAGTGGTTCATCCTCTTCCGAAAAAGGGAAACGACAACTCCAATTCGGCAAATTTCAGGTCAATATGTCTCCTACCTAGTATCACCAAGTTATTCGAATAAATTCTCTATCGGGTTTTGTTTAAGTGGACTGAGAGATCAATAAGATTTTACAATAGGACCAGCTTGGTTTCAAGGCTGCCTCCAAAGTCGTCTCTCATATATAATGGAACAAAGCCAAAAAAAAAAAAAAACAGTTTCTGGTTGATTTACAGAAGGCTTTCGACATCGTATTGTTGGAGGGCCACTATCTAAAGCTGGCCAGACTTGGCGTAAGGAAACCACTGCTATATATGCTTCATGACATGTTGACTGGGGGAACGTTTGTTATCAAAAGTGGCTTTCCAACTTCTACCACTGAACTTTTCATTTCAAATGATCTGCAGAAGGGAGCGGTAAACTCACCCATTCCCTTCAGAATTTACAACGGTGATATGACACGTAGTCTTAGTCAGGCAATTGCGTATACGGCCGAGGTCATTCCAACTCTTTTGCAGCGAGACTTCGACAAGGTCCAGAGATATTGTGATGATTAGTAGTTGAAATTCAACTTTCAGAAATCGGAAACTATTCTGTTTAGTACACCGTTATCTAGAGCCTTTAGGGATACGAGAAAGAACTGGCGAAGACTGGTAATCGTTGGACCATCACCCCTCTGCTCTGGCTAATGGTTTTGAATAAAACTCTAAATAAACTAGACGAGGAACGGTACGAAGTTGTCGCGTATGCGGATGAAGTGGTGATACTAGTGTCAGAAAATTCCCCTCCGTGATAAGCGAAATCATGAATGCTGCTCTTAATGAGGTTAGCACCTGGGCTGCAAGTTGTGCCCCCTTAAAACGGAATTGATCTTTTTCACCACCAAAACCAAAATACCCGATTTCACACTCCCCGTCTAAATGACCAACCACTCACAGTATCTTCCAGTGCTGGGTATTTGGGTATCATGCTTGACCCAAAACTTAACTGGAAACACAACATCGAGTAACATAAATGCGTGTGTCGCCTTGTATGCTTGCAGAAAAACCTTTGGAAAGAAGTGAGGACTTCAGCCAAAGATTACCTTATGAATGAACACAGCAGTGGTACGTCCAATTCTCACATACAGTTCACTAGTATGGTGGGCCGCATTGAGTAAAGGCTACAACCTAACAAAACTAAAAAGGCTGCAAAGAACAGCCAGTATTGGCACCCCGGACATGCAGCTTTATTTAGCCCAGTAAGACTTGAGGAGTCCGGAGGCTCGACTGCAAGGCAGTGTGGCCACATAAATATCCTGGACTCGTTACCAAACGGCATGGCCACGTTTCCAACAGACGACATAGCACCTGTACTAAGCTTTAAGATAGGCTTCCACGTAGACTTTCCTACCAGACTTCAGCGGAAGAGGAACGAAGTACAAAGAGATTTCGACATGGTCGCCTACACCGACGGATCTAAGATGAACTGTGGTGTGGGTTCCGAAGCCTACTCGTAAAAATAAAATATCAGTATAATCCTGCCTACCGGATTTCGGCAGCCTATTCCAGGCGGAACTATTGGCTATCCGAGAGGATTGTACGCTATTGGACCGTGAAAATACAAAAAAGCAAAATATTTCAACAAATCTGTTCCCATATCCTCCAAGCTGTTATAGGAATGCCGAAGCGAACTTGCCCACCTTGGCGACCGCTTCAAGGTCACACTTCTCTGGGTTCCAGGGCACAGTGACATTGAAGGGAACGAGCATGCAGACGAGCTGGCCAGGCAAGCTGAACACGGCTCACTTGCGGCTAGGTGCATTTATGGGACAAATCCACTCATACTTCCTGAAGAATACGGACTCTTAAATGGAGAAGGTGAACAAATGGCGTCATATCGATGAAGATATGGCCTTCCTGGGATAAGAACGGAACAAACGACCTAAAAATGAATTATGACGATACTCACAGGGCACTGGCCAATTGGAGACCATGCACCAAACTAGGGATCCCATACAACCCACAATGCCGCAGTTGCGGGAACACAAAGGAGAGAGAAACCCTATCACATTTCATCTGCAAAGAGCCAGACTGCGTGCATTAAACCAACAATTCTTCGACAACCCTTAGCGATATCTCGGGTAAAAGGATACAATACAACTTTTCTAGTTTCAAGAACCGCCTTTATCACATCCACAACAATCATAATAAAGGTCACACTATTCGTTTTAACAAAAAGACACATATGTGCCACTTGAGTTCATGCTGAAACGACACCTCTACCTACCCATTACCTACCCTTCAGTTCCTAGCCAGACGACGAAGTGGAAGAGCTCACTCCAAGTGAATGCATCCTTTGCTTATTGGAGGGGCATGTTTGTTAAAGCCCAGGTTTATTCCGGAGTGTAGCTAGACTTAAGTAATTAAGGTAGTAACCTATCAAACTTTTCGCCTATTTTTAGACATTGACCAATTGAAATACGGTAATTTTTTTATACTTAGACATAGGCACGCCCAAACATTGAGATTAGGTAAGTTATTTTGGTAAAAGGCCTAAAGATGTGGCCTTATAAAGCGCAAACCGTTCACAAATTGCTGCCTGATCCTGTTAAACCTTGTGTAAGAAGAAGAGGATTTTGATACCAAAATAATAATAAGTGGCAAATAGATATGAAAAGATATGGGTATCCAGATATGTGCAAATTCACATAAATTACAGGAAGAGCCATTGCTCACCTTTAAGTTACTTAGTTTTATCCGCCCTGTAACTGATGAGCTCTACAATTAGATGTCAAACGATTTTGTTTTGCTGCAATTTGCCGAGTTTGGTCTCAAGCAGGACGGGGCAACCCCCACACATCTTGGTCACAGATAGAGATTTCGAATCACCAATTATCAGACCGTGTGATCTCCCTTTTTTTGCGATTTAAGTTCGACTACCAGGTCACAAGATTTGATGGTACCAGACTTCTTCCTTTGGGCTTTATGATATTAAGAGCTTACCAGAACAAACTAAACAAAACTTGTAAGTGTTGAAAACGAGCATTTAAGATAAAATCACCAATTCAGAGCCGGATGTCTTGCGTGTAATTATTAAAATGCTTAATATCATTATTTTTTTATTTCCAAAATATACCAACCAATTCACATAAAGAATCATAATAACAAGTCTTAACGATTATTTTTGTACCGAATTTTTTGAAATATTAACGAAATAAAAATGTTAATTACAAAGAAGCGCACATTTTTTTTTAACTTTTTGATGAACTTTTTGCTGGAATCCGGTCAATATTTTGCCAAAACCAAAGCTCACCAACATTCAATTTGTCAAATTCGATTAAAAAAGCAAATGTCTGTCAAAACCATTCAGGACAGTACTATCATCCATGTCCGGTTAGGATGTTAGGTTGTGAATAAATGGGTTAGTAAATTCTTTGCCAGATTTTGTGCAAACGCGATTTCGCAGTTGTAGTCCTGTGATACCTACCACACGATTTAAAATATATAAAATACTTTAAATTGTGTCTTTTGACAAAGGAGATTGAAATATACTGCCTAGTGGACTTTAAATCCATTAATAGTGGAAAACATATCGATCGAGTAATAAGCACGACGACAAAAAAAAAACATGTTTATTAACAGAATAATATAACTAAACAAATAAAAATAAAAGTTGTGAGTGCGGCAGGTTCATTTCTACAGAGTTTTCCCGCACAACCTTTCAGGTTTATCTGCGTGCACGACTTTAACTTCTCATTATAAAGAAATTTTAGTTCCGAAAACTGTTTTGTTGTAAATGTCATCGTTAATAGTCGATATTACCAGAACTGTTATATGCAAGTTACAAGAAGTTTTTGGCATATAATGCGAATTCCAACAACTTCTCTAGGTATAACCCCAAGAACCTCATATACCAAATGTATAGTAATACTGTTCACCCGTTAAGCCTTCATGAATGACTATACCCAAACTAAATATATAAACAATCTGTACGTTAATTTTATAGAGGTTTATTTTGTGTTTGGAAATAAAACCGAAAATAACGTTTTATACTTGGGAAAAAAGGTAGATTACCGGAATTATAGTCAACATTTTTACTCTTAAATACTATCAAAATTCGAAATAGAGTAGATCATGGAAACTGAAGCAATTCGACAATATTTCGGAGATTTATAACATTTAAGTCGATTCGACATAATTTCTATTTACTTTATTTCACGGCTACCATCTTTCCAGCGGTATACCTAACCTATAGGTACCTAATCATTATTTACCATTCATTTCCGTCAGTTAGGGTTAAGAACACTTTGAATGACGACGCCACATCTGTCACTTTAACGGCATTTTGCTCCATACATTTTGACCGTAAATCATACTTTCATAAAACATGTGTATTGCTATCAAATATCGTACAATCATCCTTAACATTTTTCATACACTTAAATTGTTAATAATTAAGTCACAAAAACTTGCAGAATCTGTCTATCGCTTACAACTAGGCCCGGTTTTTCAGTGAGAGATCATCCCTGTTTCGGGATTAAACTCGAGTTAACTGAAGAAAGTAGTTTTTCAGTCAATTTAAATCCGGAGTTAACTTTGAGTTAACAAAGCAAGTTTGGTGAGTTAATCCTAGGACTAAATGTTCAGATATTTCTGACAGATGATAAAATACCAAACAAACAATTATTTTCAATTCCATCTGTGTGGACATTTAGAATCTTAAGAATCTATAGAAACTAAATACGTGTATCTACAAAAATACTAATTATTGGCGTAACAGGCTCGGTAGTACCCAGGGCCGAGCTTTATCACAACCATTTATGTGTGCGTATGTACTTCTTTCATGATGGCGGGACATCCTGTTTTAAGCCGACCCCGAACGGCGAACTCGAGATAAGCTTTTTTTGACAATTGACACTACTTTGTTGATTTGTCAGATCATCATGAGAGGAGAGCCAGTACAAAATCATTTATATCGTGCTAAGGCTGAGAATCGAAACCAGACCTTTTGCGCGGCAGTTCATCGCACTAACCATCGCGCCACTGAGGCCGCACGTGTACCATATATTTAAATTGAGATCCCAGCAACTAGAAACTGTTTTAAGAAGAAAAACAATTGTGTTGTAAAATCTCGACAAAAGCATATTCATTTGTTTGGGGAAAAAGAAACCAAACAGCTGATTGCTGAGCTGTTGTAGATTCTTTATATTTCGATAAATTTTTAACAGCAAAATCGATAAACCGTGATTGGTACCAAATAAAATCACAATCCACGTAGTCAAATTTAACCCTGCACTGAAAAACTGCTGAGTTAGCTCAGAGTTTACTCAGCACTGAAAAACCGGGCCTTAGAGATTTTTTTTATTTTAGTGTTTCTATTTGTCTATGTAAGTGGGGCAATAGTCTAGTCCTAGTGTAAGCCTGAGCCTCAACAAACAATGCACCTCCAATTATCTCGGTCCTTAGCTAGCTGCACCCAGTTAGTTGTGTACTTCAAGTTGGTCAAGGTTGTCTATTTGTGCGACTTAAGACGGCATCTCTCGCTGCTGCGTCTAACATGAGGCGCGGTATTAAAGGGTCTTCGGACTAAAACATTGGTCCTTCGCGCTCTCCATGGCTCAAGAAACTAAGACCTCCAATTTTCTTGGTCCATTTTTCGTACAATAGTCCATAAACGCGAACCGGATCGATGATTTTGTGTAGGACTTTTCGCTCTACACGACAAGATTTCCAATACTCTCCTAGGCATTAGTTTACTTTAGCAAGAACTCACTTTTTTCTAGTTTGGCCCAAAGGATTTGTCTCTACATGATGATCATATATCTGTTTTAAAAATTGTAGCTTACATTTAGTTTGGGAATTATTTTCAAAATAATTTTCGTTGGTTAAACTTCCATACAAATTGTTTGACATTTCATTGTCGCAGTGGTGCACAAAGTGAAGACAACATATTGAATTTGAATATGGTGGTGCCAAACTAGCACATAATGGGTGTTTTTTTAAAAGGTTTGTTTTTCGAATAGAAATACAACTGACATTTTGTGGTCAAATCGGGCAACTCTAATGTCATTTATGTTCAATTTGGCTTGCCATTTCATCATGAACAGGTTGACAAATGAACAACGCTTGCAAATCGTGCAAATTTATTTCGAAAATAATGGTTCAGTTCGCAAAGTTTACCGCAAGCTCCGTCCATTTTATGGTCGACATAATCGTCCATCAGAGCAATTAATTCGGTTAACCATGGATCGTTTTCGCACTACGTTTACGCTATGTGATAATACGCATCCCCTGAGACGTCGAACAGTGCGCACCGAAGAAGCAATTGCCACTGTAGAGCAAAGGGCTGAAGAGGACTCTAATGAATCGATTCGCCACAGTGCACAGCAATTGGTGATTTGTCCATCAACTTTATGGAAGTTTTTGCGCAAAGAAATTGGCTTACCGCGAGACCATGCGTCGTGATTTTGGTGTATGGGCCGAAAATGAGATTGATCTCGATGCTGATTTTCATCGCAAAATTTTTTTCAGCGATGAGGCTCATTTTCGGTTGAATGGCTACGTGAACAAGTAAAATTTCCACATTTGGAGTGAGGAAAATCCACATGAGACCCTTAAAACGCATTTACATCCACAAAAACTGACCTTTTGGTGTGCTCTATGGGCTGGTGGAGTCATTGGGCCATATTTCTTCGGAAATGATGCTGGAGAGTCAGTCATCTTTAATGGAGACTGGTATAGAGCCACGATAACCGACTATTTTGTCCCCGAGTTGGATGACATGATTGTGGATGAGATGTGGTTTCAACAAGACGGGACTACATGCCACACAGCGCACGTCACAATCGATTTATTTAAGGAAACATTCGATGTGCGCATAATTTCGCGGAATGGACCTGTCAATTGGCCACCAAGATCGTGTGATTTGCCACCATTGGATTATTTGCTTTGGGGATATGTGAAGTCGCTCGTCTACCCGAACGAACCAGAAACGTTAGGGGACTTGGAAGCCAACATTCGTGGCGTTATTGCCGACATACGCCCCCAAATGCTCGAAAAGGTGGTTGAAAATTGGACCTCTAGACTTGGCTTTATTCGAACCAGCCGCGGCGGCTGCATGCTCAAAATCACATTTAAACATTAATGGCATAAAATAATCCTTCCAATAAAGCCAAATTGATGGGCATTAAAACGATTTTCTTGTGTTTTATTTGAATTCGAAGTTCTATACCCTATATGAAAACATTTTGCACCCACCCAACCTACACCAAATCCAACAGTGGTGAGCCCAAGTAAGGGGGTTGCAAAATACCTGTTTAGTATTTTGGGAAATTCAAAAAATGGATAAGAAGGTTTTGTTTCCATTTTGGGATATATAGGGTGATCCAAGTAGAGATACTTTTTTCAATAGCCTTTTTTGACAGATCACGTGTGAGTCGTGTCATGCTGTCATGTTATTTTTGTTTAGTATTGTTTGGCATTTCATAATGGAAAGACTTACGCGTGAACACCGTTTACAAATTGTTCAACTTTATTATGAAAATTCACGTTCTGTGAGGAATGTGTTTCGTGCACTTCGCTCAACTTATGGTCAACATAGTCGGCCTACTGAGCGAACTATTCGCAACACCATCACCCATTTTTAGACCCAGTATTCATTATTGGATAATATTCGACCGAATAGACCACGTCCAGCACGCTGTGAAGAAAATATAGCGGCCGTAGCTGAGAGTGTACACGAAGACCGTAGAGAGTCGATTCGGCGCCGTTCGCAGCAACTCGGACTGACGTATGGAACGACTTGGCGCATTTTACGTCAAGATCTTAAATTGAAAGCATATAAAATACAGCTTGTGCAACAACTGAAGCCGCTCGACCTTCCCAAGCGACATCGCTTCGCTCTATGGGCTCTTGAAAAGTTCCAAGAAGATCCGACGTTTTCGAGGCAAATTTTGTTTAGCGATGAGGCCCATTTCTGGCTCAATGGGTATGTAAACAAACAAAATTGCCGCATTTGGGACGAAGAGCAACCTGAAAAGATTGAAGAACTGCCACTTCATCCATAAAAAACAACGGTTTGGTGTGGTTTGTGGGCCGGTGGAATCATCGGTCCATATTTCTTTAAAAATTTTGCCGGTGCGAACGTAACCGTCAATGGGGACCGTTATCGTGCCACGATAACCGACTATTTGATGCCTGAAATTGAAGCTCATGATCTCAGCGACATTTGGTTTCAGCAAGACGGCGCCACTTCCCACACATCGCATCAATCAATGGACTTATTGAGAGAACTTTTCGGTGAGCACATAATTTCACGTTTTGGGCCGGTCGATTGGCCACCAAGATCGTGTGATATCACACCGTTAGACTTTTTCCTGTGGGGATATGTAAAGTCAAAAGCTTATGCCGACAAACCCGCTTCGATTCAGGCCTTGGAGAAAAACATCACGCGTGTCATTCGCCAGTTACCAGTCGAAATGCTCGAACGAGTGATCGAAAATTGGACTCAACGGATGGACCATCTGCGACGTAGCAACGGCCAACATTTGATAGACATAATCTTCAAAAAAAATGCCAAAGAATGTTCTTTCAAATGATAATAAACATTCTCCATTAAATTTGAATTTTCTGTGTTTTTTTTTCTTTTAAAAAAGTAGGGAACCTCGAAATGGATCACCCTTACCTATAATATTTTATTTTTCTGCAGGCTATGCTACATTGGAATATTTTTCTTCTTGTGTACCACCGGCAACATGCGAATTTTCAAAAGTTGGTCGATTTCTATAGGGACTTTATGATTTTTGATGGTTTAATAACGCGACAATTTTTAAAAGCAGTTAAATAATTACCATAATTTAATAAGTGCAATAAAAAAAGTGAAAAAAAGTTAGTTCTTCCTATAGTTAATGGAGGGGAGATTGATACGATTCATTGACATTCTTTGTAAACGCCCATACAGGGCCTCAAGCATAGCTTCACAATTATGTGTAGTGAGTTATATTTTTTGCCATCTAATCTGCAGTTAGTAGTCACTGCAACCACAAAAAAAAATTAAAATAAATCAGTAGCAGTACAGGAATTACAGCGAAGTTTACTCGAATGCGGTTTTTGGTCAGTCAAAAAATCTGGCGTCGTTATTTGGTTAAAGAAGCGTAAATTTCTCGGTAAAAAATATGACAGCTGTAAAAAAGCACATTTGAAGTATTACTAATATAATAACAATGCGATGTGATTCCTTTCGATCAAAGAATCAAATGCACCTAGTTAAATCGCACTTAATTTTTAAAGTCGCAGTTGCATCAAATGGATACTCATTCGGTTCCTCAATCATCATTCATCATCCTCCTCAGACAATGCTGAATTCTATTCAAACAAAATGAGAACAAAATAAAATCCCTTTAATGTTTATTATTCTAAAATCGCTCTTAATTTCCCCTAATGATGCTCTTTTCGAAATGAAATAAAAATCCCATTAAAACTCTCTTACTCTTACCTACCAGAATGTCCCAGAAAAGTCCCTCTAACAAAACTTCCATTTGTCTCATTTCCCCTCTATCAAATGGAAAATAAAAAACAAACAAGAATTTCCTCCACTTCAAAATGAACCGAATTCATCGAAAGGAAAAATCATTCATTCTTTTGCCAACTGGAATGGTATGGTAGCCTTTAGCAAGACCAACTCAGTATCTGTGTCGTCAGTGGTCCGATGCATTTTCAGATTCGTTTCAGGCAAATTCATTCGAGTTCCTTTTGCGTACGGTGGCGGTTGAGAAAAAGGAAATTTCGCTTATCCTAATCGTTGAGTGGTAGTTGTGTACATCCGAAATAGAATAAATTTATTTAGTGCTGTTTCGAATAAAAAATTCTTGAACACAAACAATTGACATCTGTTCAAAGAACGGTTTAATTTTTGCAATTTTGAATTAAGTGCATTCCAGAAAGTTATCCAGTAGGAGAAAAATACAGAAGATTTAAAATGGATTACAAGAGCTACATCCTTTGTGGACTAATTGCCATTGCAATGATTGTTACAGGTGAGTGAGTTTTTTTTTTTTGCAAATCGAGATTAATTGCACACAGTTTTGTTGGAATGAAAAAAAATTTAAATGTTAGATACAGCATATGCATACATTGATATGGAAAGGTGTGAGGGTGGGGATGATTTTAAACAGCAGGTGGAAGTTTGGATTTTGTTTTCAGTTTGCGTCATTCTATACAATATTGCAGGGAGTTTTGAAACATATTGTAGTTGTATGCTAGGGATACCTGTATTTTAGCACTTTCAACGTTTGTATGGACGCTGTGATTTTCTAATTTTAAAATAAGGTTTTGGAAATTGCGATACCACATGAATTTTCAACTGATTATAATTTAGAGCAATTTGTTTTGAAAATCAATACAAGTATACAATACAGAACAAGGTACGGGGCTCAATAAGTTTTTTTTTTTAATTATTTCTTAAATAAATAAAGGTACCTATCCTTATCAAGTTGACAAATATTCAGCTATGAAGCTTTCAAACACATCAAAGTGGTATCGAAGTATCATTCCTAAATTATAGTTTAGGAACTGAGCCAATGTTTGTAAATAGTTTGGAAGAAAGGAGAGGTTCGTTCTATTTTCTAATAAGAAAAACACCTAAGTTTCTTATGGATCCCTTTGAGATCTTCAAAAATTCAATAGAATAGAAAGTGACCTGGGTAATTGGAGACTTATTTTCAATATGCTAGGATTTACATTGTTTGGGTGCATCTGCATAGCCTTTCTGATAAAACAATCCACCTGAACATTTTTTTTTTGTAATTTTCATTATATTCTGTGAAGTAAGAACATGTTTGTCTATCCGTTAATTTAACAAAAATGTAAGGAAAAACATTTATTTGATATGTTAAAATCGCATCTGCTGAGATTGTTGTTCAACTTTTAAGAACAAAAAATCTTCAATGAAAATATATGTTAATGAGATTCTACAGGGTGGTACACATTGTTTGAACCAATCGAAAACGCCATAGATTTTACAAATTCCCAGCAGTGTCAATTTATAACATTAGTGACATATTCCAAAGTATAGGCCAGTAAAATGTAATGTACGCGTATTCCTCAAAAAGTTCGAAATAAATAAATTATAATCAAAAAACACATGCAAATAACGGTTCTTTTAAAAATAAATACGATTTTTATTAAATTTGATATCAGAAATACTTGTGGGTTTTGTGGGCTTTTGTCGGTCAATCACCAAGGTAGGATGGGCCAAAACGATGTGTATAGAACTAGTACCCCAAAAGTTTAATTTTGTGAGTAAGTGCCATTGCTTCAATAAGGTATTTGATCAAAATAGGTACAATCTGTCAAGAAGATTCCTCGAATATTACTGACAACTTGGTAGTGGCACAGTAAGTGTAATATTTCTTCATTGACATTAGGATCTCTGCACTTCCTCCTTGGTTGGTCATTGCAAGTAGTTACAATTTTCATCAAGTTTATTCCCAAGATGTTGTCACTCTTACCTAGAAGCTCAATTTAGAGGTTTTAGATTGCCAGATTTGCTACGGTTAAATTCTGGCCAAAGTGCGTTGGTGTATTGACAAATATTAAAAGTCATCAATTTAAAAAAAAATCGCCAATGTTTGGTTAATTAGTGGTAAGCGGATGCTTTGTTCAGCAGATGGGTCAGCAATTTCGTTTGTCCCCAAGACATCGGATGGAAAGTCGTGTTTTTGAGGGCTGAGCATATCTACGTTTCTTTGAAATTGTTTGAGATATAATTTAAAAATTCTAGAATGAGTATCCAGTGTCTTGACTGCCTTATTTGAACTCGGGTCTCTTTGCACGTCAGTCCACCACGCCATTCGCAAGACTGTTCTCTGCAACATGCAAGAGTAACCTCAGTAACAAACCACTTGAAGCGAGTTCTGTAAAACGATTGAATAAAAGACGTGCTGTCAGATTCTATCATTTTCAAACCCCAGGTATCATTTAAAGCAATCAATAAAATGTAAGCAAAAAATGAAAAATGTTTCATGAGTTAAGTGCTTTTGATGCGATTATGTTAAGCAATAGATGTCTGAATATCTTTGGAAATTAAAAAAAAGAAGTACGCTTAACACCCTATCCCTTCCAATTCCTTCAAATCGATATGCTCAAAATGTCATTTTCAAAATATTGAAATTGAAATTGTCACAATATATTGTTTAACACAGTTAAACAAAACATTCTATGGTTCGACAAAAACAACGTTTTTCTAATGCATATGGTATGAAGTAGGGTATACAAATTTTTTTTTTTTATTGGAAAACGCCTCTAAAAAGTGGGCGTGGGTTAAAATGATACATACGAAATTTTCACATTATAATAAAAATTTTTTTTCCAAAATGTTAAAATTTGACAGATATTTTTTTTACTAAAAATGCCCCAAAAAGTGGGCGTTGCAAAAAATATTTTATGAACAAAATACAGATATTGAGGTTGTCTAAGTATCTCGTTAAGAGACCTTTTCAAAGTTTTTAACCGTTTGACCAAAAACAACGTTTTTCAAAAAAGTGGGCGTGGAAATGGGCAGATTTAAAATTTTTACACTCGTTCGAACAGCAAGTACAAGGATTTCACTATCCTAGCTCAAAATTTAAGGCTTTGTGGTGATCTACAGACAGATGGACGAACAGACAGAAAGACATGGGATTTTGATTCGATCCATATACTTCGAGGTATATCTAGCTAAAATATTTATCATTGTTACAAACTATGTATCAAAACTAACATACCCCTATGGGATGGGGTATAAAATCTTTATGCTGTCGCAACAACTGGCAATTGAACTCAAACCTTTGCGTGGTAGTTTATTGCAAAACAAAATAAGTAGTAACCGCTGATATAAGTCTTAAGTCAAAAGCTCTATACTAATGATGCTTCTATATTAATTCGGCGGTAGCTCTACCAAAACATATTTTGAACTGTCACCTTTACACACATCCCCGGAAAGCTATTACCAGCCTTATACCAATTAATCTTTTATAAAGCCTGTGCATTTACCTACAAGAGTTATTATGCATGCTGAACTTCTCTGCAGAAGTACAAAAAAGCTCAATAGAAGAAATTGCTTCTTGAAATTGGAAATTCATCCTTTATAGAAGAAAAATTGTTAGTTGGGAGTACCAAGGGTCTAGCTTTTTGTCACAGTCATTAATCTGTGGTCAGTGGCGCGATGGTTAGTGCGATAACCTACCGCACAGGAGGTCGATTCCCAGCGGTAGCAAACACCAAACTGATTTTTCACTGGCCCTCCTTTCGTGATAATCAGACAAGTTATCCGAGTGGTATCAATTGTCAGCAAAAGCTTATCTCAAATTTGCTGTTCCGGGTCGGAATTAAACAGGAGGTCCCGCTATTATTAACGGGCTCATTGCGCCAAAAAATTTATTTATTTTTTCTTTCATCTGTCCGTTTGTGCCTACCTCTTGTTGCATGGTGGGTCCACCTGTTTTATAGCGAATTCGAACGACAGATCTTAGAATTCTAATTTTAGCTTAATTTGTAAAATTATCTTGAGAGGAGGGCCAGCGAAAAGACATTTAAGCTATAGCGTCGGATGGGAATCGAATGGAATAGCTTCTGTATTGAATTTTTCAAATGTCCAACATTCATAGTCCATTAAATTCAGGACGAACAATAAACGAGAAAACAATATTCATAGTTGGATAGATTGCTCAAGGACAACATTTGGATCTATCAGAACCCCCGTTAATTTTTTTCTACAAATTCATCCGCTGACTTATAAAGATGAACTTAAATAGAAAATCCTTTAGTTGGTCTATAATTGTGAAGCCATACAAGTCATCTTCGACCATCGGAAGTTCGTCCATTCTGTTTTATTATAGTTAGAATAGACTAGGTTTATTTGGTGAATGTGTGAAGTGTATATTGTTGATTGTATAATTGTTTAATGACAATATAAGTACAATGTGCACATATCTTCTATAAAAATCCCCAAAAACAGGTCCTTAAAAGTGATTCTACGAACACATAAGCACCTATGTTCCAACAGGTTCCAACAACACTCTCAAGAAATAGCTTGAACAATATCTACTATTCGAAGAACATGTAAAACAGCAGTCCCGAAATGAAAAATTAGAGTACAAAAATGTGCTCCAGCTTTTAACCTAAATATCCACATTTAAGCAAACTACCCCAACTCCTAAGTCCATTTTTTATCAACGCTTATGTCGTTTTATCGCCATATATGGAAATGACTTAAATCAAATGGCATTCAATGTTTAGTCTCCCTCACATATAATAGTCTCTTACATAAACCCCCTGTCAAAATCCATCAACAAAACCTCAAAACAATTCGCATGGCGAAAGCATGGTTTCGCACGCGCTACATCTCTCACGATAAGACAACTAACTATCTGTCTATAAATCCGCCGCCGCTTCTGACAACAACGAGGACGACCGACAACACACACAAATGTGCCATTTATATGCCACAACTTTGATCCGATGTCATGGAGATCAATAGATGTTTTGTGGTGTGGTTTAGCTTCATTGAGTCGCTGCGATTTTCCTGTCAAAATCGAAACACAATTTGCCACTCTGTGTAATACTATTGCTATGTATCTAGCATGTTGTTCAAGTCCAATTGAATTGAGTATTTATGTATATATTGACATCGCATAATGTAGGTTAGGAGTCTCGCGTTATCATTTTAGGTGGGGGGGGTGACTACAGGCACGAAGCCCTTCAATTATTTGCTTTTCACTGTAAGTTGTTGTAAATCTACCGAAGCGACGTTTAAATTCCGACACAACGTACTTTTTACGACAAAATTTATTTTTGTTTGACGAAATTAACTTGTCAATCGACAAAACATTGTCTGTCCGTCTGTATGTTATTTTGGTGTACATTAACATTGTTTACAATACATGTAACCATTCGAATGAAATAAAAACCGCTGACATAGTTTTCGATTCTGCTATACCTATGTCTTCGTTGCTATTGATGTTCCCTAAAGGTTCAGGGTCTAGGTGTGGAACATGCAAAGTAAATGCACCTCGTTAGCTCGGTCGTTTGTTTATTTGTACAAATTAAGGTTAGCATTAGAAATGCGATACTTTGCTTAGTTTTAGGTTCGCTATTGGTAAACTTGAACTTCATGTAAGAATTTTGATTTTGGCCTTTTTGGAGTTTTACGAGCGGAGAGCATGAACTGGGCCAAGCTCACGATTTTTATTGAGTGGGCAATTTTAAATTTCATAACATATCAGAGTTAGGTACTCTGATATGTTAGAAAACCTTCAAAAAACATATAAAATATGGTATACTTAGGTCATACTTAATTTTGGACTAATCACCATTTTGTTAATAGCCCACACCATGTTTAAAGGTAAACGATTACGACTTTATTTCAACACTGAATTTGATGAATAATTTACAAACTGAAAGGTAAATTGACCCAGATTCGAACAATGGAACTAAATATATATACAAATACATATACAAAAATGTACAAGTATAGGAAAATATTTAATTTTTTTTTTAAACCGAGTAATCCAACTCGGGTTAACTCGAGCTGAAAAAAATTCAGTTTGGCACATCACTACTCAAATCCTAAAGAGTGATTTTTAAAGCGTAGTTTTATTAGAAACGAATAAAACACTGAAATTTGCATCAATATTCAAATTATTTATTGAAATAGGTAAATAGGCCTTTGCCATTTACGCTTTAAAGACAACTTCATGTAAATGTTGTCCGCGGCTCCGTTTCAAATGGTCCATTCGAAGGTCCAATTTAGCATCACATCTGCATTTGATTTGTATTCCGCGAATTCCGCATGTTATGTTATCCTGTAAGGCTTCAATCGTGTTCGGCTTGTCCACATAGACTAACGACTTTATATATCCCCACAAAAATAATCAAGAGGCCTGAGTTGGTGGCTAACTCACAAGGCCATTTCGAGAGATAAGCTGCTCACCAAATTCATCCTTCAGTAATTCCATTATTTCACGAGCTGTGTGGCATGCGGCACCGTCTTGATGAAATGTCAACCAAGTTCAATTCAGCCATCTGGGGCAAAAAAAAAGTCGCACATCATAGCTCGATATCGTTCGCCGTTGATGGTATCGTTTCTTCCATGGTAGTCTTTGAAGAAAAAAAACTTTTCACTTTGACAGATGACGCTTGGACGCTATTACTAACCAGTTCTGCATACCTGAAAAACTTAACTCTTATTATCAAGAAGTTACACGGCTTTATCTAAATATTTTTTTTTCCATTGCATTTTTCGGTGAGGCCTTTGTCGGCCTTAACGCGGGCATTCTCTATCGTCATCCTGTACCGAAGAAGGAATTTCGGTAGTATACCAAAAATGGACAATGCTCTGGTCCTCTAGATATACAGGTGGTGAATATCGATCCTGGATCCGCCGAAATGACCAGTATTGACCTTTTCTCGCTTAGACACACATGACTTAAAAAAGATCCCAAATAAAGAAGTCTGAAGCCAGCCAGTTTAAACTGTCCAAAACGAGGGATTAGACGAACCGGGAATTCAACACACAAAATTTCCATTGTCATGAGAGTTGTGTCCGTTATTGCACCGTCCTGTTGGAATCACATGTCATTGGTACTGAATGATTCACATATTCGCGTCAGTAAAAATTAAAAATTTTTCATGATCTGTATCGCTCACTAGTCACAGTAACCGTATTATTCAAGGCGTATTTGAAAGAAATAATGGCGGACGAAACTACGGCATAGATGGGGCATCATGCAGTGACTTAAGTGAGTGATCTCTTGAATGATATCAGTGGAATATTGATTACGTATCCGTTTAGATACAAAGGAACTTTTAGTTCATAATAGATTTGAACTGAACATCGTGCACATTGTCGGGGACGTCCTGAAGCGAAATCTTGAGCGAAGTTTAGACACTGCAAGTATGAACATGTAATGGCCAATTCAAGTCGATATCAATAGAGCCTTAACTATATCTTTAGCTCGGATAGCCATATCTTCGACTTCAAGCGATGTAAAATCATTCTGATGCTTCGTTTGTTCCAGTCTTTTCGAAGCAGCTAAACGCTTTAGCATTTTACAAGTTGTAACCACAGACTAATATTGTGCGATCTTAAGAAGTTGAGCGTATTCCATTCCTTGTCGGCGTGCATTCTGCATATATGTTTACTTCCGAAATATCAAAACAATGATCGGGAGTTATGGCTTTATATTGCTCAGATCATGATGGAAGAAATGATATTTAAACATTTTTTGGTTTGGGAATCCAACCTGACCATTCATGTGGCTTACTCAGCCCACTCGAATGACTTTATGTCGGTTTGATACCGTTGAATTATTTTGGCATTTCAACTTCAATTCATTACTATCAGTTCACACCAATACGCCGAAATAGTGATGATATGCTATGATAACGAGCAAAACGTTCAAATGATCTGGTTTGACCAGTAAGGGAGAGGTTTGCTCAAATGTCTCGTATGGTCACCACACACGTAATTTTGACACTAAAACCTAATTTTTGGCCTAAAACACACTTCTAAGGTGCGATCAGGATATCGCTGAACGGTTTCAAACATTCACATATTATCGCAGATCTTTTAAGTGATGTTGAGGAGGCTTGTGCCTCTGAAATTGGCGCATTTTATGGGGCATTCTTTTTGAAGATGGGTCAAGAACAGCCTTCAAATGTTTGTCGCAAATGTCATGAAATTTAAAATCGTGGCATTCATTTCGAAAATCATGATCTGATTTCGGATAGCGCTTCGTTGCAATATGAGTGGAAAAATATATCCACAAGGTGGAACAAATATTGTCCCCTCATGTTCATTATCAGTAATTTGTTTATTATTCCGCAAAAAAACGAAATAATTATCCCGCGATTCATCCTATAATAGTTGTTTCGATTTTTTCAATGATTGCCGTATTATTTTCGTAGACCTTCCATGTGGATGAGCTTATGTTTATTTTTCAGTTTTCATATTATAAAATAATTTTTTGTTTATTCATTTTTAAATTTAAATCTTCTTAGAGCTAACTTACATGCTAGACAAAAATTCTTGAAAAAACTAGCCTACTTATCAACTACTCAACTAACTTACTGGCCCTATGTGGGCGCCCTAAATTAAATGATAACAACTTAATTCTAATGCCTTTCGGCCTTTTATCTAATATGTAAATCTACAGTTTTATAATGGTTACCAAGAAACAGTTTTGAAAAAAAAAAAAATGGTAATCTGTTTCACGTTTTAGATGTCTTTTTCTGATATAAATAAAAGCGAATCCATCCATATTCTTCGTCGGGCCATTTACTTCAAATGACAATCATTCATAACACCTACCGGCCTTAATATTGTATGAATACATTATTTAACATACCTGTCCCATCCAGTTATACACATTAAGTAATATTTGGCGTCCACTTGCTGCCAGGATAAGTACTTGCAATTAATGTGGCGAATCTTCAATGTGACTATAATTAACGCGAAACAAGTGTCCTTGTTCCGAAAAACAACAACAAAGAAACCGTTTAACAATACTTTCATTTCTCTTTCTTCTTCTTACTTAACCTCCCCAATGGGCATTAGTCCCAATTTCAGCTAAAACCATCACCACCACCGCCACCCCTTTTGCCAAGAATTGAAGTACAAGTACCGACACTTTCCAGAGCCTGTCACACTTTATTTGCGGTTGACAAAGAGCTTCTTGTTTCCGTTCGTAAAACTTTCTCGGTGTGGCGGACTGGTGGATGTTGTCTAAAGACAACTGGACGGTCTAGCGTTGTGCCGTTACAGCGCCAGTATTGTGCACCACTCAAAACTGTTTATGTCAGAATACACAGGCACACACCCCAGAGGAAGGAAGAGCTACAAGGGCGCACACGGAACGCCACTACTTGAGTATCACTCTGCTGTACGATTTATGGCGACATATCCGGTTGATCATCATCTTCATCATCCCCTCTCTTCCCGCCTGTGGCACGGCCATCAGTCTAATTTCTAATTTGTTGTTTTGTCTTTTGTTGGCGCTTAGTCGAGATTGGAAAATAATTTACCAGGCTTCCATAAGGAGATCGGACATGATTGCTCATATTTTGGGATGAAGAGCACTCGGTTTCCTTTTTATGTGCATTCAGCATGTGCATGTGGTTGGGTCCACATTCAGATGTGTATTTATGTATATTATATCCACACATTTTATTCTGATGATGGCACTTGAAATGCCATCCGTTGGCAGGGCGATTGTATATGGGATGTGTCTTGAAATGCCCTTGGGCTATGCTACTGTAAACGGAAAATGATTGGGAAGTTTATATATGAAAATTATAAAGAGGCTGAGTAGGTTTTTATCTGGAAGCTGAAGTTCGATAGAGACATGTAGTTATATGGGCAATTTAAAATGTATACCCAGGGAGAGGAACGAACATGAAATAAGGGATTCAATCATTGGATTTACTTGAGTGATTAAAGGGATAAGTGCACTTTTGTACTTAAGAGGGTTTTCTGGAAGATATTGGATTTCTGTTTTGAGGTTTGTGAAACTTTTGCAAAAGACTTATGTACGTATAAGGTAAGCATACTTCATTCATTGAGTGGACAAAGTCTATGATAATTTAAGCACTTTGGAATGTATTGAAATGTAGCTCAATATTATATTTTGTGTACCCAATGATATTACACTATAAGGTAATAAACAACTTATAATTGGAATTTACAGAAGGAATTTAAGATTTGCATCTTAAGTGTTGCCTTTAGCCAAAAACTCTGTACTGTGTATACTGCGTTTGCGATTAATATCAATGGGTCTTTGCACATGAGATGAGCTTAGCTCTAGCATAAGACCGGTTTCATACCAACGTGAACATGCCGGCAGAAAAAATTGTATACAGCAATCCCTTTTCATTGTGTTAGTTTTCCCATCGAAATTCACATTTGCCTTGAGTTCTTTTGACAATTCGCAAGCTCAAAGGTTTGTGGGAGAGTACATGCAACAACATGGTTGTTGTCCGAACGACACAAACGAATTTTCGGACCTTAAATGGTGAAAAATGTGTTTTTGTTGGGTTACAATCTTGTTCTATCGCAAAAACTTAGTTGAAGGATTTCAACCATTTTCTCTCCGTTAACCTCAGTCTCACGCCCATAAAACCGGTTTCATACCAAAAATATTTATCTCACGTGCGGTGGCCCAATAGTAGTACATACACTGTCGCTCCTGGAGTGGCACCTCTCTATAACCTCAACTCTTTTTTTCGTTCTGAAAAGATGTTCTTCCCTTCTTCTCTGCCTATAGAACTCAATGCCAGTCTCGTCTTCACCCTGCGGCTCAGCCCTGTAGGCCTCGTTTTCGGCTGCGGGCTATGTCGGTATTCTTGGCATTCAATATTAGTGCCGACAGCGAAAACTACCAACATCCCGACTCAAGCTTAAAAAAGACTTGCTGACATTCGATGCTGGTGGCATGGTGTTAATCGAGAGATTATGGGATAGGCGTTCCACGAAAGGTTGGCCTTGCCGAACTTCAGGAAGGATAATCGCAATTTTTACCAAAGTGTAAAACGTCGGAGTCAAGGATACCTGTCTCGAACAGAATCCTGTCGACATCAACAAGTAAATATGGTAGTTGAGACACAGCCGATGCTGAGGATATGGAATAACCACTTCGGCAGACTTGATATACAGCAATGACGAACCGCATTCCACTGTAAGGCAGAACGAACCATTCAATATTGCCAACGACAGCGAAAACTGCCAACCACCCGATCTGAGTGAAGTGAGGATGGCAATATCTAAACTCAAACTTAATATGGCTGCCGGAAATTACGGCCTTCCCGCTGAGCTTTATAAAGCCGTCGCAGATGACTGGGTATGTAACATCCACCAACTCCAAAGCCAAATGTGGACGGATGAAAGTAGGCATGAATAAATGTAACCTCAGCATCGTTTGCTCGATTAGGAATAAATCTCTTCAACATCGCTTACAAGATCATATCTGCCGTAGTATATGAATGCCTGAAACCGTTAACCAACAACCTGATCAAGGAGATTTTGTGAGCTTTCTCTTACCAATTCATGTGAGCTGGTTTCTTGTCAGAGACAAGGTGGTATTGGGTTGCTTTAAAGGAGGTTTTTCAAAGGCTTTGTTGTTTTCTTAGGTGAAAACATGTGAATGGTTCTGTAAGATTCTTCTACACATCCAGGAGTTAATTAAAATACATGATAGACTAGTACGCACGACAGTACATATTAACAAAAACACTAATGTTTGGTAAAAAGAACGAAAATAGTGCACATTTTTTAAGTGGATACTTAAATTTATCAATGAAAAATTAAGTTCAATACACAAAATTTAAAATGAAAAGACAGTACATACCTGGATTGACAATATTCATAACAAATTTTTCACCAAAATCGCTCTTAAGATTAACAAAAATATCAGAAAAAACACTTTTTCTAAAAAAAAAAATCGCAAACAAACTCGTGCTTATTAAATTAGTGCTAGTTGCGAATGATGGTGTAGCGAACGGGGGTGGTAAATGTTTAGGTCGACTTCTGTATCCTGGGAAAGAAAGTTGACAAAATAGATCAAAATATCACACTGTGCGGCGCGCGTTTGCGTCATAATCATCATTGGACCGGTTTCCCCTAAGAGATAACAAAAGAGTTGATGTGCATCGTTATCGGGGGATGTTGGCTCAATTTGTCTGCCAAGAAAAGTGTGTAAATAGTCTGGACAGTTACTGTTGTCAACAAGACGGTGTGCCATAATGCAAAAAAAAAACAGTTTCAGCAACAATTATTCGCTGAACCTGTGCTGTCAAAAAATCGGGACATTGACATTGACATATTCTTAAGTAGATAATTGAAAACAAAGAAATTTTACTCTCTCTTAATTTTAAGTGAATGGATGACTTTTTTTTATGTATGGCTACTTTAATAAACAAGGGCGTTATCATACAACCCGCCCTCCCCAATCAATCAATCAATTTATCAATCAATCAAAACCACCCCAAGTTGCAAATGCAAACACTGTGTTGTCAACACCATTCCGTTATTATAGAAGGGTGATGACTGATGCATTAAATTAACTGGGACAGCATTGCAAAAATGTGTAATAAAGGAGACTGATTGGACATGCAGCATCGATTTAAGCAAATAGATATGCATATCCAGAACTGGTCATATGAAAATCCTTTTAAAAATGTTCAATGGGGAAATAACCCTCATAAGGGCATTTGTATGACTCTCACGAAGAGCGCTTTAAATAACAATACCAACAAGATTGTGTTCAAGGTTGTGGTTAAACCGAATAAGTCGATGTTTGTTAAACTTTCGTAGGGTTGGAGCATTAAAAAAACTTAAGTATTGTTACTTTCGGGACTTGAACCAGGTACCCTGTGCACCCTGATGACATCTCGCTAGTAAAGGATCCATCTATCCGCAGTTCTTCGGAAGGCGTGTTAGATGAGCGGAGCCGCCGATCTATACTGTATCAGCCGTTGGGGCTGTATAGGAAAGCTTGGGGCGGAATGTGGCCGCTGAAACGCGTACTTTCAAAATATTGGTGTAGAAGGTACCAAAGATGAGACTATTGATCGAGGCCATCGCTCTTGCCTAGTGAAACCGAATTAGCTTTAGCAGAAAATGTCTGTTCTGTTTATGTTGGCCCCGGTTCGAATAATACGTTGTGTAGTCAGATACTGGTGTTCTGAGTAGTCTAAGGCAGCCTGCAGTCTAACTCACTAACCACTATGCCAATGCGCTCGCCCAGGTGTGAGAGAGCAAATGTCTCAAACCGTAGCTTATCCGAAATGCTCATAAGATGCAAAAGGAAGCAATTCAGTGGATTCCAGGATGACCAAATGAAATCGGGATCTGTCCTCATTTTGAACAGTTTTGAGCAATGATCACTACCTTACTAAATTACTTAAGTAAACCTCAGTAAACCTGAGCCTTAAATAGCATGCCTATAAATTTAGCACGGTGTCTAGCTAACTACCGCCAGTTGCGCAAGTTGGTTTAAGAAGGTTGCTGCTTGCAAAAAGAGGATTTTTTTATCTGCTACCAAATCCTTAGGAGCAATAAACCATCGCTGGGATATTCAGGATATTATATAGGATCTCCTTAATAAATCTCTTTCGCATAATCCAAAGTAGCTGTGGTTATCAAGAATAATTTATCGTTTGAGATCTGACAAGATGTCCATGGCTTAGTTAATAGTGGAGCCCAAACAAAGTCACTTCATACCTCAAAATTGTAGCGGTCGTTATGACATTCTGTCGAGTTCAGTTTTTTTTTTGATTAAGACCCCAGCACTGTTCGCCATAGCCTGCAGTATTGGATCTTTCATAATATGAAGAATCGACTGTGACTTAATTTCGATCTCAACAGGATTTTTTTTTCTGTAGCGCTGTTTTTTTGGTTGAGAGCATCTGTCACAATATATTGACAAACCTGACATTTCTTGTGGTCGGTGGTAGATATTATGACTTGTTGGCAAAGTCGCCATTGGTCTTCGATATTTAATTCTGGCGGTATAGTATTAATCGATAGATTGATCCATTCTGTAATGGACTTGGCAATCTCCTGCGTTTTCAGTCTTTCGACATTTTTTAACAGAATTTCACATTTGTTGTAGTGGTAAACAACCGCATGACTACCTATGTTGAAACAAAGAATTGGTCCGCACCTCTTGTAAATCACAATGGGGTCAATCGTTTGTTTGTCTGGGGACATCATTATCAGGAAATCTTGAGTTGACATTTAGTTCCCCACCTAAGTCATTTAGTTCTAGTCCATTGCCTGACGTGGTATTGTTAGGCCTGCGTTTTCCGATAATACTTGGAAAGATGTCCCTAATTTCTATTACATTGACGTTCAAATTTCCAAGTCTTATTTTTACATCGGACAACGGTAGCCGCTCATAAACTTTCTATAGGAGCTGGTGGAAACAATCCTTAACAATCGCTATGTAAGCGCATATAAGGATTATATTGGCGAATTTAGCCTTGACGTAGAATGTGCAAATACGTTTGACAAGCTTTGTCTAAGAGCTCGTAGAAACAGTCCAAAAAATCAATCGTTATGCGAGCGCATATAAGAATTTATATGCAACATGCAAAGACGTTTGACTCTCACTTACGACACCTCCAACATCAGCATGGAAAAACTGACGCACTTTGGAGTCCTCCAATTTTCCTTCCAGAAGAGAACCATACTAAGAGCAATTATATTCGCGGTAGTTTTGACCATGCAAAACCTGTGCCTGACCTGCTCCAACTATGGTCTTCTTATCGAAAGTAGTTCCATTTTTAGAATCCCCTTTCTTCCTCAGAGTACAAACATAGCACCACCCTCGAAGTAAATTTGAAATCACTAAATTCTACTTTTCCTATCCAATGTATGACAGGTTCCAGGGGAAAAAGTCCTTTCCCCTTAGACAATTTTAATTATCTAATCAAGTGAATTTTAATTTTTACCGTATGCGCGGCTCATGCTATAACATACAACATGTGAACCCCAATGAAAATACGTTCTCAAGTATGATTCGTTTTTCAGTGTGTCCCATAAAAGCACAACCACAATCACATTGCGAATGTGGAGCAGGATCATCGTCATTCGCTGTTTGTTTGTATGTTTGCTTTGTTTATTTGCAAAGCATAAACCATGAGAGTGAGTAAAAGTCCGTATACATTGGATCTACATAGCGAACCCCCCTACTGTGCAGCAGAAAACTAATCCCAACCATGGAACATTCCTCAGCAATCATTAACTCCAATCAAATCCGAACGTGGTGGTGCTGTGCTGATGACTCATCTATTATGCGCTCTCTGCAATTCAAATACATCGGGCACAAGGAGGGCTCCGATAAGGGGACAAGAAGTGAAAATGAAAACCTCTTTGACGTTCGGGATCAATAGAAAATGTCCGTCCTAATTAAAATGGGTAAACGCACCGACAATTTCCAGCAGCAACAGCAAAGCGGTTAATGGAATTTTATTCATCCCAGAAACTGGCGTTCAATTGAGATACACACTCGTGGTGTATGCATATTCTCGTGGTTGTGGATAAAACAAAACGAATCCACAGAAACAGAGACGAACCGCACCATAACATAATCGATGTCGTACGTTTGCCAACCCTCATAATGACGACCGCGTCGCCGCCGCGTTGTTGCTGCGCTGATGGCTCTAGGCCTGGGAACAACCTTTTTTAATTGATAGACTTAGATGACATTAATTGCCCGATATGATGGTGCTATAGCTATTGTCGTTACCAGTGCAGATAAATAAATTTGATTTAGGTATACATGAGGGAGTCTACTGCCTTAAAGACTCTCATCAGCGAAGGGTTGTGCGCAAGGGTTACGCGACTAAACTTTGAAGAAGAGCTGGTGTGGTTTTCCTGTTAAAAAAAATTCTGTATCGACCATTAGAAGGTCCTGGAGGTTTTCCGTCTCGTAATGAAGATAAATATTTGAGTCTCGAGTTACAACTGGAGGCGGATGGAAATGCATTTTAATTTAGATATTTATTTATTTTTTTCGGATCGTGTTTGTGCAGCAGTTTTTCAATTTTCTTTACTTTCTCGGTTTTCTTTGGATTTTTTTTCATTTTTTGTTAGTCTGCACGTGCACTGAATTGAGTTGATGTGTTGCAGTGCTTTTGCTAGACGATGTTATAAAGCTGGTGGTACGCTGTCGTATAATTATCTTTCATTTATGAGAATATTACGTAAGCATCAGAGAAGGAAATCGAGGTGGAAATTATGATGTTTTTTGGTAAGCATGGTTTTTAGCAACCGGCAATCAATTTGAACCATTGGTCTTTACACCCTATAGAAATATTTGAAATACCTAGGTTACGGTTAAATTATTGATCAAATCAGAATCCAAGACTCAGTCGATGTTGCTATATATGTCTGCCTACATGTCATCAATTTTTAAAATATTAAGTTTTCGGTACGATGTAATTTGGATGAGCTGTGATAAACCCCTAGAATAGTTAAAAAAAATTGTCAATATCATCCACGTGCTAGAACTCATAGAAATTTGTAAACGAATCTTCCTTTCGTGATGGCTTGTGCATTTTGTGCGATCCGCTCAAGAAAAATATATCATGCAGCACCTTTTCTAAATGGTATCGAATTTTTCGGGGATCTATTTTCTGACCTTATTGGAGCATTATTGTAGGATGATTATTCAGACGAACATTTTTGATATGGTTGTTCCAAAAATTAGCATTACTCTGTATTAGCCCTCTCTGTTAATGCTGTCATAATAATATGGCCAATAGTTCCTCTCTCTAATAGCGGAAGAGTTGCAGATCATGGACGTTTGACAGTCAACAGAAGAGTGTCAGACCTTGAATCCTTGAGCTTGACGTTATAAATTTTCGTAAAATATCGTTCGAGAAGGAGTCGTTCTTCCTACTCCTATACTAATAGAGCTCAACTCCAGTGTTTGTTGCAGCCCTCGTCTACGGATGCAGCCTTGTCTTGTTTTCCATTTAATTTTTGGCTGCGAGTATTCGTTGATAATCTTCGTCAAACTAAAGGTCTTGCAGAGCATGCATACAATTTAGGTTGGTTCGGACTGCTACACAATGCAAGCAGTAATTCGATATAACGAAATATAATTGTACCTTTACCAGCTCAGCGTTTTATTTCATTGACTCTTATTAAACAAAGTGGAAGTTTCAAAAGCGTGGTTGTTCTGACATAAAATTTAAATTAAATGACATAAATACGTATTTTAAAGGATATTTGAAGCTTTTGAAAACTATTTTTTTTCTGTTAACGTATTTTTGAATCGCCATAGCGACAACTTTAGGCAATAAGTTCTGGTACCTGCCGAACATTTTTCTTGAAAGCTTCCAGAGTATGTCGACAGTCTTACATACTCACTTAAGTGGCGCTACAGTCAGGAATTAACCTGATCCTCAACCAACATGCCTCTCCCATTAGCCCGGTCCTTAACTGCCTCCAGTTGCGCACTCCAAGTTGGTTGAGGTCGGTTTCTACTTGTGCGCGCCACTTAAGACGAGGTCTTCCTCTACTGCGTCCGACTTCTGCCTGGGAATCGAGCCGGAGTACATGCCCAGGCCATCTAAAACGTCCAATACGGAGTTTTTTTGACCAGGGGCATGTCACTGTACAGTCCGTACAGTTCTTGATTGTCTCCATAGCCCGTCAACGCGAACGGGACCGAAGATTTTTCGAAGAATTTTCCTCTCAAATCGACCAAGGATTACTTCATCCGCTTTTGAGACGGTGTGGGATGATCAGGGTCTTATATAGGATCTCCTTAGTAGTTCGAGTGACAGCCTCACTACTGAGTTGTTGTTGTCAGAGTTAATAGCGGAGCCGAAATAGACAAAGTCCCGTACTACCTCAAAGTTATAACTGTCAATGGTAACGTTCTGTCCAAATCGTCGATGTTGTGTGTCCTTCGTGTTGACAGCATATACTTCGCCTTTCCCTCTTTTACTGCTAAACACATTTTTGCCGCTTCCTTCTCAATACTAGCAAACGTGGCTATGATGTCAATATCGTCGGCGTATGCTAGTAGTTGTACCGATTTTTGAAAAATTGTGCCTCTGGTGTTGGCTTGTGAGTTTTGCACAATCCTCTCAAGAACCAAATTGAAGAACCTACATGACAGCGCATCGCCTTGCATAAATCAAATTTTGGTATCGAATGTGTCGGTAAAATCGTTTCCGACCCTAATGGAGCAGCGAGAATTCTCCATCATCATCCTACACAAACGGAAGAGTTTGGGAGGTATACCAAAACTAGACACGGCTCTGTATAGTTCGTCTCTATAAATGCTGTCATATGCGGCTTTGAATTCGATGAATAGGTGGTGGGTATCGATTTCGGCTTCTTGGGTTGTTACCAGGATCTGCCGAAGTGTGAAAATTTGATCGGTTGTGGACTTTCCTGGCCTAAAACAACACTGATAAGGGCCGATCAGGTTGTTGGTAAACGGTTTCAGGTGTCCACATATTACGGCAGATTTCCACATACGTAGGCGATGTTGAGGAGACTTATGCCTCTATAGTTGGCGCAGTTTAGAGGGCCTCCTATTTTGTGGATCGGGCAAACGATGCTGAGGTTCCATTCTTCAGGTATACTTTCTTCCGACCAGATTTGGCTTATGAGTTGGTGGATGTTACTTGTCAAGTCATCTCTGCAGGCTTTATAAATCTCGGCGGGAAGGCCGTCATTTCCGGCAGCCTTATTACGCTTGAGTTAGATATTGCTATCCTCACTTCACGCAGGTCGGGTGGTTGGCAGTTTTTGCTGTCGTTCCCTATATTGAATGGTTCGTTCTGCCTGACAGCGGAATGTTGTTCTTCATCGCCGTTAAACAGTCTGCGGAAGTGGTACTTCCATATCCTCAGCATCGACTGTGTCTCAACTACTATATTTCCGTGCTCATCTCGACAGGATTCTGTTCGAGCCTTGTATCCTTGGCTTTGACGTTTTACACTTTGGTAAAACTTGCAAACATCGTTCCTGGAGTGGCACCTCTCTCTATCCTCGATCGTGATATCGAGGTTAGGAAACCGTGTGCTGGCTATAGTGGCATTTCGTTCCGTAGCGAAGTCAATTAGCCTAAGTCCGTTACAAGAGGGGTTTTCGTGTAGGCTATGTTTCCCAACAATACTGCTTAACATGTCTTCTATTCCTACCTTTGCGTTAAAATCTCCCAGCACGATTTTAACATCGTACTTCGGTAGTCGCTCATAGGTTTTGTCAAGGAGCTCATAGAAGCAGTCCTTAGCTATATCATCTTTTTCCTCCGTTGGAGCGTGAGTGCATATAAGCCTTATGTTGGCGAATTTGGCCTTGATGCGGATTGTTACAATGCGTTCGCTAATGTCTTGGAAACATAAGACTTCTTGCCTAAGTCTGGCACTTATAACAAATCTGCAGTTTTTCATCCTTCTTTTGTCCGGCCCATTCCATCGTATTTCCTGGATGGCATTAATGTCTGCTTTGTAGCAGTTTAGGGCTTCCGCTAGTTGTTCGCTTGCACCTCTCATACGGTGCAGATACGAACGTAGTTGTCCTTTTTTCGTTTAGCCGTGTCGTCAACAATAAAATCAGTCCTTTCCGAAGCTATTGGTTGATGTAGGCAGAGTTACACTCACTGGGCATTGCCAAGTTAAAGCCAATCAGAGTCCACCCTCGTTCTGCAACACCCAGCCATTAATTATAGCAACCTAACGAAATAAATGATTTCACTGCTGAAACATATCGAGATTCCATTTTGACTCGCCTGATTGCTAATTTAACCTCATCACGGCTCTGGATGAATCGTTTGATCTATTATTCGTTGGAGATGACCCAACCCATTAATCGATGTTCACAAATCAACTGAAATCTATTTTCAAACTTCAGGCAATGTTTTGTCCTTGGACGTTTGAAATAACTCCGACACTTCCAAAGTTAGGTAGGTAGAAACGAATAACCTGGGCTGAATCCAACATCCACATTTACTTACACTTCAAAAGAGTACCCAAACCTTAATTAGTTAAAAAGGCACAGAATTCCCTACCTGATATTCTGTAGCCCAGACTCAATTGGGCCCACCTCAAAAAGTCCCTAATAGCTTTTTAATAAAATGCTTCAGTCCAACTAACAAATTATTGTACATCCAGCCCTTTTGCCGCCCAAATTTGATAACCTCTAATCGAACATGATTAGTCTCTTTTTTCCAATGGCAAGCAAGTCTACTATAGCCCAACTGTGACCCTCATTATACCCCAACAAGACCTCTGAAGTGTGAACAATTACATATTTTGATAAAAACGCACGCATTGTCCATCATACTTGCATGTGTGATGTATATCCAGTGGGGTGTCATCAATCATCTGTTTGTCCAGGAAGAAGTCACACATAAGGTCACAAAAGGGAGCTGAATAAACTCATCTGTCAATCAAACACAAAACATAGTACCAAAGGTCGATGAACAACAATATTGAAGACACATATGGGAAATCTCTCAACCACATCATGTTAGAAGAGCGGGCGCGAAGAGGCCTCGCACTACACCATCATATAGGTAATGAAGATAATCATCTGTTGTTGCACCCAGAAGTTAATAAAAACCTAGAGAGAACCTTTTCTGGGAAGATATCCAACTAACAGCCTGCCATCATAATGAAGATATGATGTCACCAGCTGTTTCGACAGCAACCCAAGAAAATAACTCGAGATAGTCCGTCACATGTGCCTTTGATCTTTTACTTGGTGAATGTAAAACTTTGTCCATCGGACGTCATTAAGGTGTGGTGACGAAACAGTGAGGCATTCTTTCCTCAGTTATTATGAGCTCTTGGGATGATATTTTAAGACTTCTCCGAATGTAAATGACCCAATTACTTATGACTGTGGACCATTTCAACACTTTTGGCAGATGAATTTATTGGCTCAATGGCAGCCAAGAAGTATTTTAAAATGAGGAAATTGACGAAACGATGATCTGTGGATGTTTTAAGGTCAGCCACGGATGTGGCATATGAAATCTATGATAAATATTTGTGTTTACATTTTTTTGGGGGATTTATTAATAAGCTGTCGACTGGAAGTTGGTTTATGGGAACTCAAAAATTCAGCAGACAGTAACGCCATTAGGCAACAGACAGTTTTATTGGAATATTAAGAATTAAATAAATCTCAAAGCAAAGTGTTGTTATTGTGGACAGTAAAAACAGCATCTCAGTTTAGGACGATCTTTTCGCCGAACATCTGGAATTTTTAGAATTTTTATGTTGATTCACTTGTAACAGGAGGACGTTATCTAGTATTGCGTGCATTTGAATGAGCCAATCTTATGATGTGTGGAATGTTTAAAGATTGTATCGAAAGTGTTTTCTACACAGATGTTCCTCTATTTTATGTAGATTTTGTTTTTAAATATTATGTATCTTAACAGTAGGTTACTTACTTGCTTAACGAGCTCCCGAGTTCGACGTGTTTTGTGTGTTAAATGCCTGACACAAAGCAGCTTCCAGTCTTAGTACAATCGCCCTGCCATCCGCAAACCTTAAGGCATGGATTGTCATCGCTAGTGGGATATGTAAATCAGCTAATGTCGATAACGAGTTTTTAAATTTAGTCATATCCACATCTTGGTACAGCTCATAATGCTGCCATTTCTGGTTTTCCTACTTGTGCTCAAACAATCGGCGCCGTAAAATAGGACCGGTAGAGGCACGGTGCTGTAGAGTAAGCATTTGATCTCAAAACCAAAATAGTATCGGTTTATAATTGTTGATAATTTTTACTGTAAGTTATAATTTTTATGTAGGGATTCTATGAGGATCATAAGCTAATACTGTGTATCAGCCAGCATATAAGGTTCCTTTGTACTGGTGGTGCAAGAATCAAACACATTACAGACCCTAGTAGAAATACATTGTGTTAATGTGTTACGCATTTAAGACTGGCATCCTTTTTATATTAGTTGTCATTTTTATGACCTTTCCTTCCGGCATTGAGATGCCACCTTTTTGTCAGTGAAAACGCCAAATAAATTATCAATTAATCAGAACTCATCCGTGGTGAGGTTTCATATCTACTCAATTTCAAAAACACGAGCTCCAAATAAGATAACACGGACTATGAATTAATACAATTTTAGGGATCACCACGCGGAGGCACAAACAAATAATTTACTATGAACATGATGTCCAATTCTGGATGTTTGAAAGAAGTGGACGACGATACTGCAGTCCGGAATGAACCTGGCACTCAACCAACATGCCAATCCAATTGGCCCGGTCCTTACTTAACTGCCTCCAGTTGTGCACTCCAAGTTGGTTGAGATCGGTTTCTACTTGTGCGCGCCACTTAAGGCGCGGTCTTCCTCTACTGCGTCCGACTTCTGGCTGGGATTCGAAGACTCTGCTAGCCGGACTATTGTTGTCAATTCGTTCTACATTTCCTAGCCATGGCGCTGTACAGCTCGTATAATTCTTGGTTGAATCTTCGTCTCCATAGCCTGTCAACGCAAACGGGACCGAAGATTTTTCCCCTCGAATACGTTTCATTCTCAGCTCCGTAGAGCAGGGCTGGTATGACCAATGGTGACGTTTTGTCCAATTCGTCGATATTGTGTGTCCTTTCATGTTGACAGCATATACTTCGTCTTTCCCTCATTTACTGCTAAACCCATTTTTGCCACTTCCTTCTCTGTACTAGCGAACGTGGCTATTACATGATGATGAGTCCTACCAAAGATGTCAACATCGTCGTCGTATTCTAGTAGTTGCACCGATTTTTGGAAAATTGCGCCTCTGGTGTTGGCTCGGGAGTTTTTCACAATCCTCTCAGGAATCAAATCAAAGAAGTCACACGAAAGCGCACTGTTTTGTCCAAATTCTTTTTTAGTGTCGAATGTGTCGGTCCTACACAAACGGACGAGTTTGGGCGGTATACCAGAACTAGAAATGGCTCTGTATAATTAGTCTCAATAACTGCTGTCGTAAGCGGCTTTGAAGTCGATGAAGAGGTGGTGGGTATAGATTTGGACTTCTGTGAGTTTTTCCAGGATCTGCCGAAGTATGAAAATTTGATCGGTTGTGGACTTTATTGTCCTAAAACCACACTGATAAGAGCCGATCAGGTTGTTGGTGAACGATTACAGGCATTTGAATATTACGGCAGATAGGATATTGTAGGTGATGTGGAGGATACTTATTCCTCTGTAGTTAGCGCAGTTCAGAGGGTCTCCTTTTTTATGGATCCGGCAACGATGCTGAGGTTCCATTCTTCAGGCATATTTTCATCCGACCATATTTGGCTTATGAGTTGGTGGATGTTACTTTCCAAGTCATCTCTGCTGGCCTTTTAAAGCTCAGCGGGAGGGCCGACGTTTCCGGCAGCCTTATTGAAAAAACATACAGATGACGCACTGCATACAAGAAAAGTTATTCTATGGCGGGTCGTATTGGTACAGCCCACCATATAACTTGGATCTCACACCATGAAGCTGGTGAGCAAAAGTTTCTGTCTTCTTTCTCAATGCGTCATCTATAAGCTTGAGTCTAGAAATTACTTTCCTCACTTCACTCTGTTTGGGTGGTTAGCAGTTTTTCGCTGTTGCTCGTATACTGGTCAATATTAAATAATTCCTTCTGCCAAACCGCGGAATGTTGTTCGTCATGGCCGTTGAACAGTCTGCAGAAGTGGTTCTTCCATATCCTGACCATCGACTGTGTCTCCGCTACGATATTTCCGTGTTCATCTCGACAGGATTCTGTTCGAGCCTTGTATCCTTGTCTTTGACGTTTTACAGTTTGTTAAAACTTGCGAACATCGTTCCTGGAGTGGCACCTCTCTATATCCTCGATCGCGGGCCTTTCTTGCTATTTTCTTTCTGAAAAGCCGGTGTCCTTCCCTTTTTTTTGCCTTAAGATCTCAATGGCAACTTCTGTCTACACCTTTAACTTAGCTCTGCAGATCTCGTGTACTGGCCATTGTTCGATTTCGGTTACCAGACGTGTTGGCGTATAGGCTATGTCTTCCTGCCTTTACGTTAAAATCTCCCAGCACGAATTTAACATCATACTTCGTGAAACGCTAATAGGTTTTGTCGTATTGCTCGTAGAAGCAATCCTTAGCTATATCATCTTTTTCCTCAGACGGGGTGTGGACGCATGTTAGGTTTATGTTGGCCAACTTGGACTTAACGCGGATTGTTAGAAAACGATCGCTTGTCCTTGAAGCATTAAGCTTTTTGCCAAAGTTTAGCACTTATAACATTCGAAAAGTCGCCGTTTCTGCTTACTATAACACGTTCCATAGTAGACGTCAAAGTTTTTCATCCTCTTTTTGCCTGACTCATCCCATAGTATTTCCTCGATGGTAGTAATGCCTGTCTAATATTCTCTCATTCCAGGTTCAGATACGAACGTCGTTGCACATTTTTCTGTAGCAGGGTCGCCAACAATAAAATCAGTCCTTTCCGAGATAGTTAACCCAAAGCACATCCTCCAAGCAGTAGGGCCAGTATTAGAATTGAAAATATTCGTTCAATCGGTATTTTAACAAATAACATTGTTTTTGATGGTATTTGATGACATGATGCGTTGCACTACTAAGCAAAATGACAACATATAATTTTTATCTACCACTCCAGCCCTTGCGAAATTTTTGCAAACACCCAGGAGTAGCACTTTCATGAGAACCTTCTCAAGTTTGCAGTTCGGATTCGTCGTTGAAGAGAAGTTTTTTTTTGTGTGAAAGAATAAAATCATCGAAAGACATTGCAGAGGTATTATCGCGATTGAACCTTCTAAAATAGTAGCCAGTAGATAACGCATCACGTATAACAAGTCTTATTGCAAGCAGACTGCATCATTGTCGGATTAGAGTTTGGATCTCGAATCCCTGTAATGTTTTATCAGCTACAGTTACCTACTTTTTCAAGATGTCAAAATGCATTTAACTTTCTTTTATACCCAACCCCATAGCATATGCAATAAAAAAGCGTTGTTTTGACAAACCATAAAGTATTTTGATAATCTGCCTGAGCAGCGTTTTGTGAAAATGCCACTCCCACGTTTTTGTAATTTTTAATTTAAGGAATGAATAGGATCGCACAGTTGATTGTAACCTTTTCATATATTTGTATACCCTATCCCATAGGGGTAAACTAGCTAGATACACCTCAAAGTATATATGTCTACTTAGAATCGCTAGCTCAGCCAATTAAGTCATGTCTATCTGTCTGTCCATCCGTTTGTAGGTCACCGGTTTTCGGGCCTTACATTTTGAGCTAAGATAATGAAATTTAATACACGTGATCCTTGTAAATTCTGTTCGAACAAATCGTTCATAAAAAAATGTTGCAACGTCTACTTCTTGGTGGCGTTTACTTCTAAAAAATGGTGGTCGGGAAAATATTAAGAATCTTCTGTCCGTCCATCCTTTTGTAGGTCACCGGTTTTCGGGCTTTAAATTTTGAGCTTAGATAATGAAATTTAATACACGCGATCCTTGTAAATTCTGTTCGACCAAGTGCACAAAATTCTGAATTCCGCCGACTGCCACACCCGCTATTTATAAAAACGTATTTTTTGATCAAACGGTTAAGAATTTTGAAAAATTTTCTGAACAAGACATTTAGACAATTTTTATGTCTACAAATCGTTCATAAAAAAAAGTTGCCAAGTTGCCTTTTCTGTTAAGAAATGGTGGTCTGGAAAATATAAGAATATTTTGATGCAAAAACATTAATAAAGTTAATCTGGACATTTCATCCATAGGTCATTTTAAACCATGCCCATTTTTTGTAAGCGTTTTCATACTAAACCCATTTTTATTTCCTATCCCAAGGCATTAGCAAGGACAAATTTTGTTTTTTTTTGTCGATCCATAAAATATTTTGATAAACTGTCTGAATAATGCGTCCTGACAACGTTATTTTAAATATTTAATCCCTATAACGTTTTTAGCCATGTCCACTTTTTTGAAAATTGAATGGGATAGGGATAGGGAATGGGATCTGCACAGCGGATTGGGTTCTCATATGCTTTCGGTTTTAATTGCATAAATTATTTTAAGTTGTTTACTAACTGAAAGGCAATTTAATTTGCGTTTGTATTTTATAAATTTGCAAGGAGTTTATAATGGTATATCACTTAAACGCGTTTTGCACTTATGCGGTTTGCAATTATTCAATTCCGAGTGATAATTGGAATGTTATGTTATAGCCGTATTATTTTTCCATCATAATTGAAATATAACCGGAATAAACTTTAGCAATAATCGGTGAGATCTCTAAATTCTCGTGTTAATATTTTTTTTTTTCAATTTAGTAACTGTGTTGCCGTAAAATTCAGGTTCTTCAACGTCTTCTTACTGGTTACAAGAACATCTTTTATATTTCGCTAAGGATACGCCAACCAATTTAATTATTGCGAATCCGTTTGACTACTTCTAAAAGTTTGACTGTGCCACGATTACGATGTCATAAGCAAAACTAACCATTTTCGTTTAAGTCGACATTAACACAACCGGACAGTCTGGTATAAAATCCAATGTCATACTTTCTGCCAACCTTATGGATAAATGCGCAATGATAACTCGCGGGAGCAAAAGGTTCATTCTGGACGTTTATTCAAAACACTGACAGGACTCTCCTTGATAAATTCGAAAATATTTTTATTCAAACATATAACTACCCAAACCAACAAAACGCATCTTAGTAGATTTTGAATTCACCTAAAGCTATAAATCCGAAAGAAAGAATTAAACAAATTCTTAAGAAAATACCCGTTCTTTCTCATTCATATCCTTTCAAACATGGAAACATGCAAAACTGCCATTCAAGCCGAATTCTGAATGAATCGAAATCGTCTTACAAAGCTCGTATTTTCTTAACATTTTGCTTTCCCAATTTGCCTGAGTGCCTTTCAAAGGCCTTCATTGAACTTTAATGTTCCGTACCGAAACAATGCATATTTTCCAAAAGAGTCGAGGTCCATTAATGTGTAATTCAATTAGATCAAAGTATTTTCTTCTATTTGTCAAGAACTTTTTCGAAGAGCTCATGGAATTAATTAAGAAGTCTAGGTGGGTTCGGGTGTATTGTTCTCTGCTTAGGACCGTGACATGAAATTTCCCGACAGCTTTCTGTCAGAAGTTGATGAATAGTTTACACTTTACACTGATGTGTCCCATTGTTCCCTCGAAATTGGTTTATATAATTTTTGAATATAAATTTGCATACGTCTCTTAGTTGGCCTCGTATTCGGGATATTCTATTTGGCTAAAATATTCGTATAGGGAAACTATATCCTGCATGGTTCGTTACACAGATGGCGAACAATGGGTTTAATGATTTCGAAGGCAATAACAGGCTTTGCAGTTCGTTTGTTACGTGTTAGGAAAGTTTGTATTTTATGGAAAATAGTTGTAGATACCTGTGTATTGAAACTTGAAGTCATTAACATGTTATTATGGTTGTGAGTATAGAATGAAGGGTTGCATCATGCTTTCACTCTGATTACACTGTACGTGTAACTGTGAAGGTGACATTTGCAAGTTTGGCACGTTTTCAAGGATGCTATTATGGCTTTTGGATTTTGTTAAGGAATACAGGAAAATATTTTTTTACAAGAGTTTGATTCTAACAATAATATGCATATTCATTGGGGTGGCCTTCATAGGTTTCATAAAGTGTCCATTATGAACTTTTGTTGACTTAATTAATAAGCTTAACTTTGAAAGATATGTGGTGTGGCATTGGTTATAATAACCCTACCAAAAAAGTCTGGAAGGGTGAAATCTGGAGATCTGGGTGGCCAGTCAATATCATATTTTTTAAAGCACTCGATATTGCATTGTTTAATTTGCAGTGTAGCAGAGAGTGTAAAATTGGCCTTGTCGCTCATCAAAATTTGCCTCAAAAAATCAGGTTCAGTGTCAACAGAGTGACTGATTCGCCGTTTTCAAGGCTACTTGGACGGTTTGTCGGAAATATTTTTGGAGTGAATTGCACTTAATATGGAGCAAATGCAAATCGTTTTTAAAAATACACGGCAAGGTGGTTTCACAGACTCTAAAATGATGACCGCTGTGGCAATACCACACATATGGGATCCCAGTAACAATGTCTCTTACCGCTTCAACGAGTTCATTGAAACATATTGTGCGTTAATGAACGGTATGCAGATGAACTACCACTGCATCGTGCTCAACAAAATTTGACAACAAACGACGAATAGTGTTATCAGACTGCGCTTGTGGGCCACGATATTTTCGCCGATATGCAGGTTGATATAACACAACTTAATGACACTATTTCAGCGCATTGTTTCACTCGTATACTCAAGTCAATCGGATGATAAATGTCAAAGTTTTTCAATTCGCAAAAACAAATGTTTTATAAATAACGTTAGCTACCACTTGTTTCGAACTTTCCGAAGGGCTTCGGCTTGGTCACCTAAGATGCTGTCCAGCCTCCTAAGATGCTATTTTAACGGAAGTATCGGCTCAGGTAGCTTTGAATACCTGAATTGTCTAGATAACATCATCGTGCAGATACAACTTAGTCTTCATGCAGGCTTCATCGCCTTGACGATGATTTTTTGAAAAGTTAAGCATTACTTCTATCGGAGTTTTCAACAGGGACGCTACAAAAGTTGAGCGACAGGGACAGCAAACGACGCCATATTTCTTGCCGCTATTTTGACATTTATTTTCAGTAAGGTTTGCCATTTCATGATGGAAAGATAAACGATCCAAGAACGAGTCGAAATTATTAACATTTACAACCGAAATTCGGAGTCAGTGGCCTCAACGTTAAGAGCGCTACGTCCAATTTATGGTCGTCATAATCGTCCTAGCAGATCAACAATTAAGCGTCTGGGGGAAAAATTTTAATCCACAGGCATAGTACAAAATGTTTCCGTGTTAGTGAGATAAAGAAGTGCCCGTAGTGTCGAGAATATTGCTGCCGCTGAGGCTACAGTTGAAGAAAGCCAAAATGTGTCTCTCACACGTCGTTCTCAAGCGTTGGGCATCTCTGTGGCGAATTTTGCGAAAAGATCTTGGCCTACATCCTTACAAGATTAAATTGACGCTTGACCACCAGAAGCGTCTGGGCTGAGCAACAACTTGAAAATGATTCGGATTTTCATCGAAAAATCATCTTCAGCGATGAGGCTCATTTCTGATTGAATGGCTTCGTCAATAAACAAAATATGCGGTATTGGTCAGGCAGCAATCCACACGCACTTCATGAATCATCATTGCATCCCGAAAAAATTACGGTTTGATGTGGTTTATGGGCCGGCTGCGTCATTGGGCCGTACTTCTTCCGTGATGATCAAGACCGGCACGTTCTGTGTTGAATACTTACAATCATTCTTCTGAACAATAGCTAAGTGTTATGAGCTGATATCTCGTTTATGATGATTTTACTTAATTACTTAAATTGCGATAGTTCGGAATAAATCTGGGTTTCAAACAACATGCCTCTCCAATTAGGCCGAACCTACCTAGTTGTAACCAGTTGTGCATTTGAATCTGATTGAGGTCGATCTCTATACTATTGTGGGTGCCACTTGGGTGCCACAGACGAAGTCTCTCCTACTCCGTCCGATTTCTAGCTGGGAATCGAGGACTCTGCTAGCAGTAGTACTGGTGTTCATTCGCTCTACGTATCCTTGCTATCTTCAACGTCCATTGCGGAGTTTTTTGACCAGTCTAGGTCGCTGTGGATTCAATCTATGTCGCTCTGGATTCAATCTTCAATAGCCCCACAATGCAAACGAATGCGGAGATTTTCGCTTGAAACGACCAAGCATTTAGAAGTTCGATTAACATAAAACAGGAAATGAGAAAGCGGACGAGCTAGCTAGACTAGAATCGCCCACCTTCGACTCCTTATGCGACAATAGGGTTAGACCCCGACTAACTTTCAAAAAACAGAAAATAACTAGATATACGCAAAATATAAAAAAAACTAGTTGGCAAAACATTAGCACTTGCAAACACACCAAGGATCTATAGCCGAAACTTAGCGGTAGCAAATCCGAAAAGCTTGTAGTAATGACCATTGCTTCCATTTCTATGTCGGTGAGAGTAATAACAGGTCACAATCCCCCATAGAATTAACCTAACTGACTCGCCCCAGCTATGCAGGAAATTGCGGAAACCCAGACGCCGAGTAGGACCCCATCCAACTGATGTGTCACTGCCCGCAACAACCGTAGCAAACTCCTCGATAGTTTTTACCACGAGGAACTGTCGAAGCAAGCTACAATCCTACTGTCCGTTTCTGCTGTAAATCGGGATAGAGCAATTACCTCTTTGAAGCGCATGGAGCAGCATAAACTACTTAAGTATCACTACGTTGGCCTATGCGAGTTTGACGGCTCATATGAGCGTCAACAGCCCATCAAAGCTTACCTAACCTAGTAGTTCGAGAAAGGGCTTAACTAAAAATTGTAGAGAGTAGAGAAAGTCCCGCACTACATCGCATTGAGGCCGATCAATGATGTCAATACCTTCGGGGTATGCTAGTAGTTGCCTCGAGAGTTTTGCACAATCCTCTCAAGAATGAAGTTAGAGAATTCAAATGACAGTGCATAATTTTCATTTTTCCCAAACATTTTTCTGTTATCAAATGTTTTGGTGAGATAGCGGCCGATTCTGATATTTCAGTGAGAATTCTCAATTCTCCATTGTCATCGCGTACAGACGGAAGAGTTTGGGTGGTATACCAAAACTAGGCATGGCTCTGTATAGTACGTCTCTATAAATGCTGTCGTATGTGGCCTTGAAATCGATGAATCGGGGGTGGGTATCGATTTGGACTTCTTGGGTTTTTTCCAGGATCTGCCGAATTGTGAAAATTCAATCGGTTGTGGACTCTCCTGGTCTAAAACCACACTGATAAAGGAAATTCAGGTTGTTGGTAAACGGTTTCAGGCGTTCACATATTACGGGAGATAGGATCTTATAGGCGATGTTGAGGAGACTTATGCCTCTGTAATTGGCGCATGAGTTGGTGGATGTTACTTACCAAGTCATCTCCGCCGTCTTCATAAAGCGGGAAGGCCTTTATTTCCGGAAGCCGTGTTAAGATTAAGTTTAGTTATTGCTATCCTCACTTCACTAAGGACGGGTGGTTAGCAGTTTTCGCTGTCGTTGCCAATATTGGATGGTTCGTTCTGCTTGACAGCGGAATCTTGTTCGTCATCGCCGTTTAACTGTCTGCAGAAGTGATTCTTCCATATTCTCAGCATCGGCTGTGTCTCAACTACGATAATTCCTAGTTTATCTCGACAGGATTCTGTTCGTGCCTTGTATCCATGGCTTTGTCGTTTTACACTTTGGTACAATTTACGAACATCGTTCATGGAGGTATGCGAGAAACCTAGCATACCAGTTGGAGCTAATCTAATGGCTTCTTGGCTTCGTTGCCATTGTTATTCGAGATTCGATGTGGTCTTAATCGAGAGGTTAAGGTATACACTTTGCGAGAAGGCCTTCTACAAATTTGTTGAGTCGGTTCATACTTTATCCAAAAAACCACAAAACTACTCCACTTAAACAGTAAAACTGAAAAATTATTGTCCGCTTCCAAACGTCTCCTTTTCCGCGCGTTTAGTACCTCCTCCTGATACCTAAACGCGACAAAACGGAACAAAGTCCTTACACATACTTCGCCCTACCAATAAGCTGGAGAAAATATTTCCTTCTATATCGGGTATCTAAACTTGTCAGCCAGACTAAATAATCGTTTTACGAAGTAATCCGACCGCAAACTGGTTTCCAGGAGAGTTTATTGATCCATTTTCACATCGTTGGTGATGATGGTGACTCGTTGTGTTTATCTTCTTTTCCTCTGACTCATTCCTCAGAATGTGGGACTCTTTTTTCGTCTCTTTATTTTTGTTTTCCTACGAATCCCTCCAACAGTAGCTGGCAAAATAATAATAACAATTTTAACTCCACTCGATAGGACGTCGTCACTAGAAATATTTCAATTGCCCCCTTTAACACCATAACGACAATGAAGTGGTCGATGAAAGTACTCCAATAGATGACAGGGACTGATGATGTTTTCGTTAGACCGAGCGTGTCTTTAGATGGTTTTTCGACAAACCAAAACAGACAGCCCAAACCACACACAAACACGAACAATAACCCAGATGAACTTTATCGAAATGCAAATATTTTATTAAGGTCTTGAACGGGGTCCGTGTCAGACCAATGTACGATCGTCTAGAAACCGTTTATGACAATTCATTTGAACTCGTAAACACTATAGTCGGCTGGTTTGTACATTTTATTACTTGGCGACGCGGACGGATAAACACTCGTAAAAGAACCAAACAAAGCAGAATGGGATGAAATGAAAACAAAACTCCATTTGGACGAGGAGCAGGAAGAATCAGAAGAAGTTGGTATCAGCGGAACTCCTCCGCAGCACGTTCCGCGTATGATATACAACGCATTTGGGTTTTATTGTGCCTTCGGTGGCATTTAGTGGCGGCATGGACGCACGAAGACGTCGACTCTGGGTCGTGATAGAGTTCTGATGAAATTTGATGCGCTTTTTAATATTGAGTTCGGGGAACGAAGCAATTGCTTTGTTTTCTTTTTATGTTATTTTGCGGGACTATAGGGTTTGAGTGGGTGTGCTTGGAAAACGAGTTCGTTTAGATGGAAAATTCATATTCCAAACGATGGAATACATTTGGTTTTATTTTGGCTTAAAATGAGAAGTGACAGTTGCCAATTAAAGAAAATTTGATATTAAAATTATGATGAATTGTGTGATCTGTTTTTGAGATTTGCATACCTTGGTAAATTGCGAACAATAAACAAAAATACATGAATTTGTAAAGTTCGATGATTCGAAAGAGATACGGTGAAAAGCGAATATGAGGACACTCAGCAAAAAGTGGACTGTCGTAAAGTTAAGTAAATTTTGAGATAAAAGAAACAAATGTTTGCCCTTTCATCAACTTTCGTCCTTAATTTAACGAGTAATGGGTGCACGACTGGGTCATACGCAACTATCCCTTTCACTGCGAGGTTAACACATATCAAATAAAAAGAATGAGAAAATTTATTTTAAAATTGAATGGTTTTCTGTTATTGGCCAAAACTGAAAATTATGTTAAGGATTAATTGGGCCAAAATTAGTTATGTGAAATTATTCCAAACAGTTATAGGAATTACTCTTGCCAACCGCTGTGTCTTCGGGCTAAGAAGGCAATTCAGTAGTAAAGCCCTCACTCAAACTACTAAGGAGATCCTATATAAGACCCTGATCATATTAGTCCTGCTCTACAGCGCTGAAGCATGGACCATCTCAAAAGCCGATGAAGAAATCCTTGGTCGATTTGAGAGCAAAATCCTTAGAAAAATCTCCGGTCCGTTTGTGTTGTACAGCTGTACAGTTGAATGTAACTGGTCAAAAAACTCCGCATTGGACGTTTAAGATGGCTAGAACATGTAGAACGAATGGAGACCAATACTCCGGCTTGCAGAGTCTTCGATTCCGAGCCAGACATCGGACGCAGTAGATGTTTGCAATGACCCTGAGACATAATTGAGGTTCAAATTCAATTTCGGTAATGTGCCAAATTATCTCATCATATAGCTGTAGAATTGTTCCTGACTTCTTGACGTAACTTTTTCTTTTGAATATCCCCAAAACAAAGAAGTCCAACGTTGTCAAGTCACATGATCGTGGCGGCCAACTAACATCGCCACGGCCGCTATGCTAGATAACACGGCCATTGAATTTTTTCGCGCGCAAAAGAGCCGTTGTTTCGTTGGATGTGTGGCAAGTTTTACCATCCTGTTGGAAGCACATAACATCTAGGTTCATCTCCTCAATTTCTGGCCACAAAAAGTCCGTTATAATCTCGCAATAGCGAACACCCTTCATGGTAACTTCTTCAATGACGCCAGCCCCCAGCCCAAACACCGCGCCAAACAGCCATACTTTGTGCATGCAACGGCTTTTCAAAACTAACCTCGTGGATTCTTAGTTGCCCAAATGCAACAATTCAGCTACAGCTTGTTAACGAATCCACTGAGGTGTGCCTCGTCGCTGAAGATGATTTCCTTTGTAATGTCAACACGCACTTCTGCCTGTTCAACCAAACATTCGGCGTATTGACAACGCTTGAAATGGTTCGGTAGGCTTCAGCTCTTGAGTCAATTGAACCTTGTAAGTGTGTAAATTCAAATCTCTATTCAAAATTCGCATCATTGGTGTTCGTGTTCAATTTTTGGGCACGAAGACGAGTCGAGGTTGATGGCTCTTCTGCCACAATATCGCAAACAACAGCAATGTTTTCCGCAGAACGAACTGGGAGAGCATGCACAGGTGTCTCCACATTTCCTACAGATCCGGTTTGCTGAAATTTTTGCACAATTCTCCCGTTTATGGAAACATTAGAACGATTATGCTGACCAAAGAAATCACGAAGTGCACGAAATGCATTTTGATTCGAACGCCCATTTTTGTAAAAGGCTTCAACAATCTTAACGCGCTGCTCAATTTTGTACCTCTTCACGACTGAATTTGTCTAACACTGAAACAAAGAAATGTCAAATTCAGTTGGGCAAAAAACTTGACGTTAAGGTGTGACTCATATGAACATCGTGCATTATGGTTGGACCACCCTGTAGTATATTTAAGATTTATTATATGGATTTTCTAAAAAAAAAAAAACTGGGTTTGCAGTTTTGTTAGAACTAATATACTAACAGTATGTGTAACGATTATTCAAAATCGTAAGAGCCGTTTTCGAGAAAATTGATGTTGTGTGCTTTTTTACATGAGCGTTAATAAAATAATGGCCTAGAATTATGATCAAAAAAACTTGTGTACGAAGTTTAAAGAAAATCTGTCAAGCCGTTGGTTGAGCATTCGTTGATGGAGGGAGGTGCATGGAGAACCTCATGTCCCCTTATGGATATCGTGGTGAGAAAACCGTATGCTGTTTATAGTTGCTTTTCATTCCGTTGAGAAGTCAATTAGCCTAAGTCCGTTGCCATACGTGTTGTCGTGTAGGCTGTGTTTCTCGACACTACTGCTAAAGATGTCTTCTCTTCCTACCTTTGCGCTAAAATCTCACAGAATTCACTCAAAGGTTTTGTCAAGGAGTTCGTAGAAGCAATCCTTAGCTATATCATCTTTTTATCTTTTTCCAACGTGCGTCCGGGCGTGAGCGCATATTACTTTTATGTTAGCGAATTTGGCATTGATGCGGATTGCTACAATGCGTTCGCTAGTGTCTTGGAAACATAAGACTTCTTGCCTAAGTCAGTCACTTGTAACAAAACCGCATCCCAACAGCCGCTGTTTCCGCTCACTATAACACGGTCCATAGTAGATGTCACAGTTTTTTATCCTCTTTTTGCACGGCCCATCCCATCGTATTTCCTGGATGGCAGTAATGTCTCCGTTGTAGCCGTTTAGGGCTTGCGCTAGTTGTTCGCTTGCACCGATCCTGTTTAATTTTTTTCACATTCCAGGTGCGGATACGAACGTCGTTGTCATTTTTTCGCTTAGCTGGGTCGTCAAGAAAAAATCAGTGCTTTCCGAGGCTATAAGTTGTTTCGTAATAGTGTTTTTTTTTTCATAAGTGGGTAGTTATACCAAAGCACAACCCCTAACCTGGAGGGTCAATTCAGTTTATTAGATAGCTCTAGGACACTGGGCCATAAGTATCCACTACGGGATTGAGCGCTGCCGGCGACCTTTCGGTTTATCAACCACCATCTCTGTTCAAGGGGCCTTACTTACCCTTAACTTCATGGCCGACCTGTCGAATATGTCAAAGCAGCTCGTCTAGGTTCGCCTGGTACAGTAGGGCGGGTATTCCGTACCAGTCTGACCAGGCTGCTTATAGTGTTGCTGTTTTCTACCCTCGTTCTACAACATCAAACAACCTGCCATGTCCTAGTTATCATATTATCATGATGCTTGCAGGCTCCAAATACTTCACACAGCTCTCTACTTACCCTGCAAAATATTGTAAAATTAAATTCAATGTTCCTGGAATCAATTGCTTATTGATCATTTCGATATTTCAAGGAATCTTTGAATCTAAACCTACACAACCTCTCCTGCTCTCAAATTATTTTCACTAAAACGGAAGATGTCTGTTATACAACACACCCAATCAACATGTATGTACTCTTGAGCTTAAGTCCATCTATCTCCAATAGAATTAAATTTTCAAGTGACTCTTTCAAAATAGGTAGCCAAGCAGCCGACAATCCTATCCCTTTACGATTTTTTGTTTCAATCGATTTCCAAATAAAATTTGCTTGAAACCTGAATGCAGAACGCCCTCAAGGATATGATAACTTATTGACAATCAAGAGGACTATGCGCCACTCCAATAAACCGCATTCAATAGGTATACATACAAGGAATATAATTGAAGAGCCCTCAGGGCTTGTATTCCATACAATGCCAAAGTCATGGCTTCTAAACAATATCACAATGGGATATGCAAACATTGCACAAAGTCAATATCCGGGACTAAGTAAACATCTACACCGCATACTCTTGCACAATCCGACGGTCAATGACGCTGCATACATTCAACAATGTCATTTGGGATATTTAGTTCAAATTATTTTCACGGTGATCCTTTTTTTGGGAAACTCGTGTTTAAGGGCGGTGTGTACATATCTAACAAGGCTTTGTTGGTGGCATAGACAAGCCTATCCTATTCTACTACAGTCGCCGACCTGAGCTGCTCTGATGCAAGGTGATTCTTATCAATTTAATTTTTTTTTGTATTTTTTTAGAGCAAATAAATGGCTACAGATAAGCGGCATGAAGAAGAAGGAGAAAAACCGTGGCGCATATATATTTCCTTTTGAAATCTAATTTATCACCTTGTATTTGGATGTCACCTTCGAACTAAGGAAAAGAGGAAAGGAGAAGCACTCACGTGCATGTATCTACACAGAAAGAAAGACCCTTTTGTTTCAAAATATCTTTGTTGTCTTTGCTGTTGTTGTGTTGTCATAGTCAACAAAATTCGGAGGAAGGGGGACAGCCACAACACAATTTTTGGTGTCTTGATTAAATAGAAAAACACCTTAATGCACTTGTTCATGGGCTCTTCCTTTTACCGCCCTATGCTAGCTCGCCGTGCGGTTGATTGAATGATCAGCTTTTCTACGAAGGTTCTTCCTTATCATTGTTTGGAGATTTATGGTTCAAATATATGTACATAGATATTTTCATTTTGCTATGAAAGTAAAAATAAAATAAGGTTAAGTAGAATTCGAGCATGTTCATATGAAGCGTGTAAGACAGCTCTGACGTCACATAATTTCTTGTTTGGAATTGTTTTACTGCAGAGATTATGTTTGAGTTATTGTCATGAGAGTTTGTTGTTTTCAAATGGTCTTGGGGTTGCACTAGGGCTTCTACACGCTGGCATTTGTAGAGTTTCACTTTTCTTTCATTTTTCTATGGTGAAGTATTTGTGTTGATTTATTAGCGAGGATATTTATGCCATAAGGACAGTTTGGTTTCTTTTATAGTTTTGATAAATATAACAGAAATCTACTATTTCTTCAGATAGCTTTTGTAATCTGTAACTGGGGTTGTATCTGACAAAAGATTATAAAGTCATACAGATGACGCACCGTATACAAGAAAAATTGTTTTATGGCGGGTCGTACCAGCACAGGCCGCCACCATGCTTAGATCTCGTTTCTCATGTGTGCACGTGCACACCGCCGCACAGTGGGGCAAGCGTGGAAAAAATTAATTTTGCAAAGATGTGAACTTTAATGATTAATTATTCGTATCTAACAGTAAAATAGTTGTGAAATCAAGAAATGATAACCATTTGCTGAACAAAATATTTTGAAATCTGAAGTTTAGCGCTTAGAGTTGAAAATTTAGAGAAATAGTTAAAAATATGGTTAATTTTTACACGATCCGTTCAAACGCAAATCTGAACCTTTTCGAATTGTTTTTTCTATTTATAAGGTTAAAATATACCCATTGATAATATAAGTACATTAATTGAGCACAAAAATAAGATTATAAATATTTTGGGTATAAAGAACTTAATGTTAGCAACCAATTCCAGTCTCATAACGTTTTAAGTACTTGCGCCAATCTGCTCCAACGATTCGTTATTTTCGGCAGATTGTCTAGAGTATAAACAATAATTTCCAGCAAAGAACTCACCCGGATACGTCCGGATTCGACTACCAAAGCAATTTTAAGAGGGAATGTCATACACAAAAAAAAATTAATTTAAAGTAAAAATCATGAAATGAACAAAATAGTCAGGGACTGTTTATTTCATATTTTATTGTTAACATTTTTATTGTTACAGTTATACATCAATCTTCTCAAAAAATCTACGACCGTCTTCAACCCGTTATTGTTGAGCTCTTAGGCTTTCTTTTTTGAAAGAAACGGGTTACGGGAACGCGTAGAAAGTGAAATACGGTATCTTTGAGACACTAAAATCGAATACAACGGATCACTCATCAAAATCAACCATATTTTGTATTTCACCATGATTGATGCAAAAACCGCGCAAATTGTTACAAATAGCACTTCCTGTAGTAATTGTATCATTTGCAGGGCAAAGCCATCGGAGATGAACGACCGACATCTCAAAACTTCAACTGAAACTACCACATGTTGATTCGTTCAAGTTGGGAATGCCAACCTTGCACGCCAGAATCCGCTTTATGGAGTACATTCTACACATAGCCTATAATTTACCTTTCAAGGCTTGGAGAACGTCCCACTGACTGCAGAAATAAAGAAGGAAACTAAAACAACTATTCAAAATCAGTTTCGAGAAAAACTGGGACTACCTACTCGTTGATATAGTAAAGCAAGGAACTGGGACAACGAACAGTGGTGACAACTCTTGATTTTTTTTTTAGAATTATTCTGTGACTTTCGAAATTACACAAATTGTTGAAACACTCATAATATTGATTCGGATAAAATTTCATGATTATTCCCTTCAAAATACGAAAATGGCTATTGAAATGTACCCTTGCTACTATTTACCTGCAAGGAAATAATTCAATCGTTTTCTTTACAAATTGGCTATTCATCCGAAGAAGCGCAAGATAGCCGTAATAAAGATTACAAATTTTTCCGGTCCCATAATAGCAGAAAATTATCACGAACTTTCACAAATGAAGATTTTTTTCATATGCTCTTAATTTCATCTGACCCTTACATATCGCATTTACAGCCCGAACCGAAGTGGAAAAATCTTTTAATCAGCGAAGAAGCAAAACTTTTGTTAAAATCAACTAAATAATTTTATATTAAACTATTTATTTATGAATATTCTTGTTTTTCTTAATTTATTGCTTAAGTGGATTTAATTAGTTTTAATTAAATCAATTCTTAATAAATGTTTTTTGTAAACTGTGGGCATGGCAGTGGGTTGTTATTTGTTTTGTTTGTTTCGCATCCTGCTTATTACAATGCCTGCAAGTTTCATCAACATCGGTTTAGTGGTTCAGTTTTTAGGGACTTTTTTTCAGCCTCCCATACAAAGTGCCCCACTGTGCGCCGGCCGGCCCGTACCTAGAAGCTGGTTAGCAAAATTTTCTGTTTTTTTTTTCTCAATGCGTCATCTGTATGACTTTATAATCTTTGATCTGACGTACACTAAAATCTGTTAGAGAAATTAGATTTTGTATCAAAAGAAATACAGTTTTGTCGAATTTTACAGTTTTTCGATAAAGAAGATAAAACAAGTCAGACGGCCTAAAGTGTAAACAGTGTTCAAAGTCCCGATACTGTAACAGACAATCCAGTGCTGTGTTGGTTTTGTCGACTCCGTTCTGGTTATTTCAATCTTAAAGACGCACCTAGAAAATCGTTGATCATGTTAATAAAATCATGGAAATCATTATGTAAACGCTGTTTCAATTGTTCACTTCCTAAACATTGTCCAAAAAAAACATTTGGAACCATTTGAATAAGGGTGCATACAAAAATAAGCCCGATGTATGGATTTAGATGTCAATAAAATCGATCCATTACTGAAACGGATGGTTAAAGGTGTTGAAAAATGGATCACTTTAGACAATTTCAAAAAAAAACTGTTAGAAACGCAAGCGAGAAGCGGCAAACGATCAACCCTGAATTTATGTCCAAGAAGGTTTTGCTGTCTGTTTGGTGGGGTTGACATTGTGGATTTTTAATGAGCTGCTCCGATACGACAAAACTCTTAAATCGGAAATATCCTGTCCATTATTGGACCGTCTATGGAAGCTATCACCCCGTTACGGCAAGCTATTGCCAATAGAAATGGAATCGTGTATCATCAGGATAACGCCAGGCAACACACACTTCTCAAAAGATTATTATGCATCAGCTTTATAGTTGCAACCTGGCACCTGATTATCACCTGTTCCTGTCCATGGCTAACGATTTGACTTGTGAAAAGGACTTTTTTTTGGCAATAGGGATTATTGTTCTATAATGGAGGCATAATGTAGATATTAATAATTTCAAAATGGAAATATAATATCACACACATATTTGACCTAAATTAATTTTATTTTTTCTGTTGAATATTTTAACACGCCAGCGAAATTTACTTTATAAATTTATTAAAAATCGCAAACAGATATTCTGAGTCGGTCAGAGCGACTGTGTGTGATGTAACAGAGTCAGCATGTTCACTACCATCCAACGTAGTACAGATGTTCCAACGTACTAAAGTTAAAAATAATCACTGATATATAGGGTGGTCCAACAAAAACGCACGATTTTAATTGTAAACAAAACAAAAACATATTTTTCATTATGATAGAAGGATCTATGACGATTATGTGTGAATCAAAGTATCGGCCAAATGCTCGCCACGGCTTCGGTGGCATACCTCTACTCGATGGTCCATATTTTCAAAGACTCTGAGACATAATTGGGATTCAATTTTGTTATTGTGCAGAATTATCTCACCCTTTAGCCTTTGAATTGTTCTTGACTTTACTTAACCCAACAAGAAATAATCAAGTGATTTTAAATCGCAGGACTTTGGCGGCTAACACACAGGGCCACTTTGAGATATAAGCTGCTCAGCAAATTCATACTTCCACATTTCCATTGTCTCACGAGCTGTATGGCAAGTGGCCCCGTCTTGATGAAACCACATGTTTAGCCAAATGGGGCTAAAAAAGTCGCGTAACATGGCTCGATATCGTTCGCCGTTGACGGTAACGTTTCATCCAAGGTCGTCTCGAAAGAAAAATTGATCGATGAAGCATCGGTAATCATTGTATAGCATGTGGCTGTTCATCACTCCAGATGCGACAGTTTTGCTTATTTAAGTATCTGTTTAGCCAAAAATTGAGGTCGATTTTGACGACCATAATAAGGTCGTCACAAACGGTGCACATTTTTCACAGAGACCGAATTTTGATAATAAATTTCAATAATTTACAATCGTTGCTCGTTTGTAAGTCTTTCTACGATTAAATTGCAGAATATACTGAAAACTTTTCACTTTGAGAGATGACGTTTGGACGACATTGCCAACCAGTGCAGAAAACCTAAAAAACTGAACTCTTAAAAAATCACCCGTTATTCTTATTTTTGGCCTTTTTAGCATATAACACGATATTATATGAAAAATTTACTAAGTTTAGGGAAATGTCCAGAACGGAAAGCAGCTAAAAATACGAGCTTTCACTTCTCGAAATGATTTGAATCTGGATCACTGTAGCTTTCAGAGAACGGTTGAAACCGTGGCTCGCTTCGTCCAGCTTAGGAGTTTCAATCCTTGGTTTCACCACTCGAAATGCGCGGGACGTACTTAGGCCTTTGGTGCTCAGTGCGCGGCTTCGCTGCGTATAGGTTATAGTATTTAGTGAACCAAATGGTACCCGGTTTTAAAACAGGAGGAAGTTTATATGAATTCGCTTTATCAATATATTTTTTATAATCGATATGCATCCACATTTACAAATTATGCACTCTTGCTCGCTAAGAAAGCGAGGTGTCGCCTCGAAGAATTTTTGGAACCTGAACGATAAATTCTTTTTATTATTAATAAGTTCTACTTAAACGACTTGGTTGTAAGTTTGATGTACTTATGGCCTCTAGACTCATCTGTGGTTGTTGAACGATACATTTTTGATCGTTCTAATGCCCCTGCACCTGGGCATAGAGTAGAAATTCATGCAGACCTTACAAGGCATAATTTCTTCGTTTTTTAACGAGCTATTCATGTAGCATCATATTTGGCTTTGCTAATACTTACAGCAACACTCATTGTGAGCACATCCTTCTTTTTACTTTCGAACGCGGTGCACTTTTATTTTTCAAAGTTGCCAGAAATTATATTTATCATCCTTACGATATGAATTGTTAATGAACTGCTAGGTAATATCACCAAGGTTACAAATTCATGTAGTTGCATAGAAAATACGCTCTTTGTAAAATTTGCGCAACGCTCTCTTGTAGGTACGATTAGTAGCACCGTCAACCAGTATGAATGCTGAATAGGCATAATGATCGACGGGCAAAACTGGCCGCGAAATTCGATCGCTTTTGCTCCATGATCCTGATATTTTGAAGAAGTTCAGATTAGCCATTTATCGATTATTTTAACCTGATATATGTTGATGAATGCCTTAGTTGATTAGCATTTGGTAACGATTTGTTACCCAAACTAAACCTTAGTCTACAATCGCATACCACCAAGTAAAACTTAAGCATTTTATCGTACAAACGTTTACCTAACAATTTTTGATTTGTTTGACAAAAATGTCGTTGTTAAGTTTAATTAGAAATTATATAAATCCTCGTACATTTTTAATTCCTCCTTCTGACATTGCCCCTGCCTGAATTTATTTCGCAATAAAAAAAAAGTGAAATTTAATTCCACCACCAATAGCTGCTAAGAGACAGTCAGATGTTCCTAATGTAAAATCGATTGCGAATATTGGGAAAATAATTTCAAGATACACATGTGTATCTATAATGTGATCAGCAATTGAAACTCCCTTCGCCTACACATCGGGATGGGATGAATACAACAAGCAGGCAGTCAGTCAGTTCACCACTCCACCAGTCAATGGATATTCAATTGAATGGGCAACAACAAACCACAGCTACATTACGAATAAATATTATTTGTACGCGTATGTGTATAATTTTCAGATTGAAACACGCCTCTGTAGGTCCATGTGATATTGAAACACGATTAGGATGGATCATAGCAGATGTCATTTTTTGTTCGATTTTTTTCCTTTCAGATGAAATCTATTCGATTCATGTATGTTGCCATTTGATCACTTCCTGCTAGATCATTGAAAGTGATATCAATACAAGGGACGGTAGATAAGTGGAGATTGAAAAAAAAAATAAAAGGATAACAGATGTGCATGCATGTAAATCAAGGTAAACGATTGGGTTTCATGTTCAGTTACATGTTTTTAAGCTTCTATATCAAATACCTGCCTGAACCTAAGTTATAGATTTATCGAAGAGCAACTCAATTTTAGCTATAGCTGTCATGGTATAACATCATTGGTAATTTTTTGTTTATAATTTTAAGAGAATTTAAAAAAACAATGCTGGTGTTTATTAGTATATGAAAGTGAAACTTATGGAATGTACACAAAACGAGTTAAATCGGCTTAAAAAATTGCTCCAGTTTTGAAATAATCATTGAAAAACAAAAGCAAAACAATAAAAATTAAAATTAAATTCAAGTATTTTATACAACAAAAATGTTGATTAGTTAATAAGATTAAGTTTAACTGTTGCTTCAATTCCCTTAAAATTCAAAAAGAAAATTTCCAATAAAGTTGTTTAACGATTGCTAGAAATAGATGATTATCAAGATTTGATTCTTGAGCTCTATTCCTATTGAAAATATGAAGCAAAACACTCCACCTTTTGTAAAATTTTACGTAAGAACGATCGATTTTCAAATCTAAAACAAGTCCAGTCTTCTGTTATTATTTGAAATTATATTTTATGCCATTAAATATAAAACTGATCCCTCTCGATAATCTGCTGATTTGGGTTCCCAGCAGTCTTTGAACTGGCCCTCCTGTTGCGAAAATCTGACAAATCATTCGAGTATTCGAGTATAAATTGTCAGCAAATTCATATCTTAATCGAGCCGTTTGGATTCGCCATAAATCAGAAAATCCCGCCATGCGTGGTTGTGAGAAATATCTATTCCCTTGGTAATAAAGAGCCTGTTTGGCCATTAATGTATAAGCATGGAATAAAACGTCGTTGAATTTTAATTCTTCAGAGCGGATTTACTCGATGGCACTTATTCGGTTACTTGTTGCATCTCGCTGAACGATCTTGACGGCCAGTTCAAGTCGCTGCGGAACCAGCTAACCATCGCCCCATCGTAGCATGCACTGTGTAATGACATTGGTATCCATATCATCGAGCTTAGACAAAAAGAAGCTTCTTATCATCAGTCTATAGCCCTCGCTGTTGTTGATGGTTGTAAACAATCAGTTTCCTTAGAAAAAGTACGACCCGATGATTCTAAAGACGATTTTCATGAAACATTTCTCGAAAGGAGCATTTATTTTGGAAATAAAATTTGTTTATCGCTATAGCCATTTTAAGCACTAAAATTTTTGTAATTTCCCATATATAACTGAAGAATTCACCACAAGTTTGATTTACAATACGGCTGCTTTATTTTAAAATTATCGAATATCCTTATTTAAAGACCCTTTGGAACAAGAACTAGGATTATCAAACTGCAGGTAACGTTAGATGTACTGCGATTAAGATCTTCTTCATAAGCATACAGTCTTTATCACAATAAGACAATCGATGAAGTACTAAAAGAAGCTGGTTTTCCCAAACATTTTTTTTAAACTTAACTACCAGGTATATTGTGTTCCGCTGATGACTGCTTCCTAATGGAGTACAGATTGTTAAAATATCGTCTGTATATTATAACATCCCATGAATCTCGGAAAAAGTGAGTTAGTTAGTTGTTGCTGACAAAAAAGGTCAATATTTTGAAACAAAATAGCTATCGAAAAAGCTCAAAATTTACAGAGATTACCTTCTTCTGCCCTTTCTCTGATCCAAAACCATATAAATCAGACTTACATTTGAATATTTTTATCATAGTTAGAATTATCGTTGTTGAAATTTTGAAGATAATTCTATCACGCCCCTCTCATAAAAGCTCTCGCTCCTATTGCCAGAAAACTTTTAGTAAAATGCTACTTCCTGAACCGAAATCGATTTTTATTTCATGGTTGAAACGAAGCAATCTCGTTCCCACAGGGTCCTTAATTAAATGTACCAAAATAACTAATTTTGTCATTTAAGATACTTGTCCCTGCTCTTCTTTTTGAAACGGTGTGCAACAAAAACGCATGGACTTCTAACACAATTGTTGGTGAATTTAAGCCTCGTTAAATGAACCGCTAAGAAAACAGTCCTTCCTTAAAAAACTGTGTAGAGCCTCGACAAATTCTTATTTAAAATGAAGTTCAGCAGAAGCAGCACCATTACTTAAGAACGACATCGGTGCTCAAATATTCCGCAAATATCTGCTTCATTAAGTGCAATTTTTTTTTTGTAAAAACTATCGATTGCAATCCGATTGTCAGTCGATGCTGAGGATATGGAAGAACCACTTCTGCAGACTGGTAAACGGCGATGAGGAACAACATTCCGCTGTCAGGCAGAACGAACCATTCAATATAGGGAACGACAGCGAAAACTGCCAACCACCCGACCTGAGTGAAGTGAGGATAGCAATATCCAAACTCAAGCTTAATAAGGCTGCCGGAAATGACGGCCTTCCCGCTAAGCTTTATAAAGCCCAGCGGAGCTTGGTAAGAAACATCTACCAACTCATAAGCCAAATCTGGTCGGAAGAAAGTATGCCTGAAGAATGGAACCTAAACATCGTTTGCCCGAACCACAAAGAAGGAGACCCTCTGAACTGCGTCAACTACAGAGGCATAAGTCTCCTGAACATTGCCCACAAGATCCTATCTGCCGTAGTATGTGAACCCCTGAAACCGTTTACCAACAACCTTATCGGCCCTTATCAGTGTGGTTTTAGGCCAGGAAAGTCCACAACCGATCTAATTTTCACACTTCGGCAGATGCTGGAAATAACCCAAGATGCCCAAATACCCACCACCTATTCATCGTTTTCAAAGCCGCATATGACAGTTTTGGTATAACTCCCAAACTCTTCCGTTTGTGTAGTATGACGATGGAGAATTATCGCTGCTCCATTAGGGTCGGAAACGACTTCACCGACACATTCGATACCAAAAATGGATTTAGGCAAGGCGATGCGCTGTCATGTGACTTCTTCAATCTGAATTTTGAGAAGATTGTGCAAAACTCACGAGCCAACACCAGTGGCACAATTTTCCAAAAATCGGTACAACTAGTAGCATACGCCGACGATATTGGCATCATTGCCACGTTTGCTAGTATAGAGAAGGAAGCGGCAAAAATGGGCTAAGCAGTAAATGACTCTGACAACAACAACTCATCAGAAATTTAACGAAGAATTACTCTTGCCAATCGCTGTTTCTTCGGGCTAAGAAGGCAATTTAGTATTAAAGCCCTCACTCGAACTACTAAGGAGAGCCTATATAAGACCTGATCATTCCAGTCCCGCTCCACGGCGCTGAAGCATGGACCATCTCAAAAGCAAGAGTGCCAACTGCTGTTACTGCGGGCTAAGAAGGCAATTCAGTAGTAAAGGTTTCACTCGAACTTCTAAGGAGATCCTATATAAGACCCTGATCATCCCAGACCGTCTCACAAACCAGGCGCAGTTCTTCACCAGTTTCTTTGATTTACGAAAAGTCAAAACATTCTAGAAAAATACTGTGACCTGGACCCGGAGCATAGTTACGACACTCTTTGTAATGGCAGATGAATTTTTCTGGTCGTCAATAAGTAACACAGCTTTGCTAAGCTGATGATAATAACTACAGAATGTGCAAAAATGAAATTGAAACAATTGTTTTATACTTTTATACACTTTTATACACTTTTATACAATTTTATAACTTTTTTTACGGTAAAATGTATAAAAAGCAAAAAGTTCGAAGTTTAAGCAACCCTGTTTATAATTGGAATTTAAAGACGAGAGAGCATAAAGTAAGTAGTTAATTATTTGAAATATTGTTTGTCTGGAACACACAACATTTCGCTTAATAGACGAACTTATAACCACTTCACCGCGGTGTGTTGCTAATGTTTATACGTAAATGAATTGATATTTTCGTATAATATTATAGCCGGAGTATTGGTGTCCATTCTTTCTACATGTCCTAGCCATCTTAAATGTCCATTGCGGAGTTTTTTTGACAAGGGGCATGTCGCTGTACAGCTCGTAAATTTCTTTGTTGAATCTTCGTCTCCATAGCCCGTCAACGCAAACCGGACCGAAGATTTTTCGAAAAATGTTCCTCTCAAATCGACCAAGGATTTCTTCATCCGCTTTCGAAACGGTTCATGCTTCAGCGCCATAGAGTAGGATTGCAATGATCAGGAACTTATATAGGGTCTCCTTAGTAGTTAGTTCAAGTGAGGGCTTTACTACTGAATCGCCTTTGCGCAAGCTTCTGCAAACCTTAAATATATATTTCCAAGGGAATAGATAAACGTATAGAAAAAAATGGTGAAAAGTGACTAAAGATCCTCCAACATTCTTAAATTTATCCATTAGGTGTCCAGTGCATTTCTAAAAACGAATGCTACCTCTATCTTCGTATTATTACACCCCTGCAGAAATATAACAACCAGCTACAATATCAAAAATCTTACCACCCTATCACATCACATTAGTAACAACATTTTTCCTATCTTTTCCTCGAAGTCGTCAAGGCTTACCCATGTGCCATTGTGATCCAATCAAAAACAAAATCTCCAACAAATCGTATCCAAATTAAACCTTAAATGCCAACTTTTCATTATCGTCCTCAAATTCACAGCGCATACTAATGTTCCACATAGGAATCAAAACTCAAAACCAACCCGGTATCTTAATTCCTATAGTACTTTGCATATTATTAATCGGAAAACATTTGTTTCGCCCGGAACAGCATTCCTTCCATTTATTCCGGCTATAATCCGTGTCTCATTGCACGCTTCTGAATTTCATTCATCTCTCGCCTGCATCTCCCGTCCAATTCAACTTCCAACTTTATTCTTATTAGAGACTTCTCCATCATTTTGCCATCTCGCCTCCACGACTGCAACTAAAGTAATAAAAAAAAGAAGAACAAACTTTTTATTTCACCAGCGACAACAACAACACCACAATGGCATTCTGATTAGTATTCTCCAAGCCAAAAAGAAATAATCCAAAAGAAAAAACTTCCGAAAAACTTTTCTCGTAAGCCGGCTTATGATGCTGATACCCCTCTCGAATCCAGCCACAGTCTGATCCGCCTCCCACATCCTTTTATCTCTATCGTCTTTGTGCGCGTTGCACATGCAGAACCGAAAACTGTTTCTGACTCTCGACTCGAATTGCTCAGATGCAGGAGTTTCTTTTTATCTATCTTTGACAAACACTACACTCTGCAGACGATGTTCATTCCACATCCATGATACATTAAATATTAGAACGACACACGGCACACAAGGAATGCAAACATAGAGCAAGAGATTCACGAGCTGAATCCCAGAGTCAGAGCAGAGTATCCTCTGGCAGTGTTGGTGGAATGAATTTCGTATAAATTCAGCTCGTATTACTAAAACAAAATTCAAGCGTCGATATTCGTTGAAAGTTTCTGGAAGTGGATGCATGCGGAGGACACAATAATGCCAGAGTGGAATATTTTATAGCAACAATCCGGGACTCTTATTGTGTGTAGCGCTAGTGTTGTTGTGGGCGAATAAGTTGCCTATACACGAACACGAGTAAGTTTATCGATCCGTTTCCCTAGAATATCGTACTACCCTAGTTAAGGAGATGTATACGTATAGGTCATGCGAGAGTGCAATCAGGGAGAGTGAATTCCGAGGACAGTGTGGGCAACAATGGTGGTTTAAATCGAACTAAGGAGAGAAGCATTCCCCGATTTGTATGCATTACTATGGGCGGATCGATTATGCGATAATATATCGGGTTTTTCAACAGGGACGCTACAAAAGTTGAGCGACAGGGACAGCAAACGACGCCATATTTCTTGCCGCTATTTTGACATTTATCTTCAGTAAGGTTTGCCATTTCATGATGGAAAGATATACGATCCAAGAACGAGTCGAAATTATTAACAAAAACAACCGAAATTCGGAGTTAGTGGCCTCAACGTTAAGAGCGCTATGTCCAATTTATGGTCGTCATAATCGTCCTAGCAAATCAACAATTGAGCGTGTAGTGGAAAATTTTTAATCCACTGGCACAGTACAAAATGTTCCCGTACCAGTGAGACAAAGAAGTGCCCGTAGTGTCGAGAATATTGCTGCCGCTGAGGCTTCAGTTGAAGAAAGCCCAAATGTGTCTCTCACACGTCGTTCTCGAGCGTTGGGCATCTCTGTGACGTCGTTGTGGCGAATTTTGCGAAAAGATCTTGTCCTACATCCTTACAAGATTAAATTGACGCAAGAACTGAAGCAACAACTTGAAAATGATTCGGATTTTCATCGAAAAATCATCTTCAGCGATGAGGCTCATTTCTGGCTGAATGGCTTCGTCAATAAACAAAATATGCGGTATTGGTCAGGCAGCAATCCACACGTACTCCATGAATCATCATTGCATCCCGAAAAAATTACGGTTTGATGTGGTTTATGGGCCGTACTTCTTCCGTAATGATCAAGACCATCACGTTACTTTGAATGGGAATCGCTACCGTTCAATGATAACCGAATATGTTTGGCCCCAATTGGATGATATGGACTTGGAAGACATGTGGTTCCAACAGGACGGCGCCACAAGCTACACAGCGAAGGCCACAATCAATTTATTGGAAACCAAGTTTGGAGAACGTGTTATATCACGAAATGGTCCAGTCGCTTGACCGCCTCGGTCGTGCGATTTGTCGCCGTTAGACTATTTCCTGTGATGCTACGTCAAGTCTATGGTCTATGCCAACAAGCCAGCGACGATTGATGAACTTCGTACGAATATCGAACGTGAAATTGCAGCAGTATCGGCCGAAAGCCGTCGAAAATTGGGTTCAGCGTCTGGACTTCTGCAAACGTGCCCATGGTGGCCATGCAAAAGAAATCGAGTTCCAGAGTTCGAGACCAGGGTCTTACAAAAGTTCGAATATTGGTCAGTTGTTAGACATTATTACCACCACATTCCTGAAGCTCCGGGATTAGTTGCCCCTGCGTTTCTAGGTTTGTCAGACGAGTATTGGATATAAAAGGCATGGATAGGACAAAAAAAATCTTGACGGCAGATATAACTCCGGTATATCATGAAGGGCACCATATGATCAGAATGCTAGACCCTGGGCGTAGCCTTTCTTAGCAACCATTCATGTGACCGTTTGTTCTTTTCGCACGATAGTGATGAAGAGATGAATTGAGATGAGCTTTTCTTTACAATAAAAACTACTAGGGTGGTTTTCCAGATCATTTTGAGAGCAAGGCCAATAAAAAACATATGAGAAGGCTGCAATCCACTAGTTGGATCGTTTTGTACCCTATCCCATCCCATCCGTAAGACAAATAACCCCAAAATGTCGGATTTATGGCGATGAAATATAGAAAATGTCACTGTCATAACATATTGTTCAGACTGTTTATCAAAATCATTTATAATTCGATAAAAAACACAGTTTTTCGCCTGGTTATGCTATGAGGTTGTGTATAGAAATGTTTTTTGTGTGAAAACGCCTCCAAAAAAGTGGGCGTGGCTTAAAATGATACATGGAAGAAATGCTTACATTAACAGAACCTTTTTTTCGAAATGTTTAACATTTTTCCAAAAAACGTTTCTTTACTAAAACGCCCCCAAAAAGTGGACGTGGCAAAAATCTTTGTATAGACGAAATATAGACATTAGGATTGTCAAGATATGTTGTTCAGACACTTTTTCAAAGTCACTGACGGTTTGGTCTAAAACTACTTTTTTCTTAAATGGGGGCGTGGCAGTGGGTGGATTTCAAAAATGTATACACTTGTGCTGCTGGGAGCAACAACAAACAAGTGTACCCAGAAACTGGTGACGTACGGACGGACGGACACACTTTGCTAAATCGATTCAGCTATCGATTCTGAGTCGATCCATATACTTAAAGCTATAGCTAGCTAAATTATTTCTCAATGCTACAAACTATGTAACAAAACTAGTATACACTTATGGTAATAGGGTATAAATACCGAGATCATGCTTGCAACAGTCGATATTATTGCTGAACACTTGTAACGTTGTTAAACGGTAAAAATGTTTCTATAAAAAACAGTTTTGTCAAATGAATTGAAATTTAATAAATGTATTACTATTGTAAAAATTCAACATAATTCGTTTTGGTCCGATTATTCGTTAACGGAGTTTTTAATTTTGATTAACAGCTAGTCAAAATAATTCAGATGGACCCCAATTTCCTTCAAATTCCGGAATAACCAGGCACCCACCACTCGTTTTTTGGATGAGCTGGGGTATCTTTAAAATCCTGTAGTGGTTTTGCTCCATATAAACCATCCATCCATATTGTGCACATTGACCAGGCCATCAAACCAAAAATGTACTTATCGGCTAAAGAGAGTGTTTCGATGCAATTCTGCATTTTCTTTAAAATGAGTCCAAAAAAATTAAGAAGCTTCAGTAATTCAGTTAATTGGATGATGTAAGCGTGAAGGTCAAGATCGTTGTCCGAAAATCGCCACAAGTGTACTAAGAGATTCCCAATTCTTGTAATCCACATGGTATGACTTATTCATGGCTGAAGCATTTACGCTTCCGATATTTTCGGTGTGCACTTCAACCAGTGTATTGTCCAAATGAATCAGTGAATAAGCTAATTCGCATAGCCAGTCTGGTAGTTAAAGTTGCAATCAATAACGCAGGACAATTTTAAATAATATCGGAACAATCGTAAAAATGTAAACCATGCTCCGCACCCATTGAGGGTCTCTCCATCATCTTCGATACTGGGCACTTCCAGTTATTCTGTCCAAGCGCTCTATCAGGTTCGGGTCGTGTCGTACCTAAAGGTCGGGATTTTAATTTTCAGGTGCAATCGTTCAGCTGTAGGTTTCATTGTAACAAACCCAAAAATCTACTCGCCGAGACTCTTCTACTAAGATATATCAAGTAGGTATCTACAAAGCGGGCCAAAAGAAGTCATCCGATGTTGTTTGGCTATTTAGAATATCGGTTGTGGTTCGCGCAGTGTGTGCCGTTACTCCTTCCTGTTGGAACCACGTGTCCTCCAGTCCCAATTCGTCAAATTGCGGCAGAAAAAACTCGGTTAACATAGCTCTACAGTGCGCACCGTCCACTGTTGTCGTTTGACCAGCGGCGGTCTCGAAAAACATGGCCCGGTGACTCCTCCACGGCTCCACGGCTCCACCGGCTGCACGGCTCCTAACGGCTCCTCGTGCATTACTCGTGAATTTTTGGTGCCCCAGAAGCGATAGTTCTGCTTGTTCACGTACCCGCTGAGGTGGAAATGAGCCTCATCGCTCATTATGATTTTGGTCGAAAAATCGTCCTCGAGATTGAGGATTGCTTGGACGTAGGTTACACGCGTTTGGCGGTCGACAGGCAGCAGCTGATACACGGACTGGACTTTGTACGCGAACATGCACAAGTCTTTGACCAAAATTCACCTTAGGGACGATCGGCTGATGGCTAATTACGAGAAACGGCGTCTGATCGATGTTTCCGGCGACAGCTCGACATCCTCGGCAACAGCGGCGATATTCTCCGCACAACGGGCGCTCCGGGGCCGGCCACTCTTGGCAACGTCTCGTGTGGTCCCATACTCTGCAAGGTTTGTGGCCAAACGTCGCAGTGTTTGCGCAGTCGGTGTCGGACGGCCGGGGAATCGGCGACGGAATTCGCGCTGCGCCAACACTAAAGACGAATTGTTACGCAAACAAATTGACACGATTATTTCACGTTCTTGGGGAGTATATCGCTCCATGCCTTGTCCACTTGTATTCTTCATCTATCTAGTCCACAAATGTCAAAACAGATTTGCCTTTGGAGGCCATTTGCAAAAATAAGAGCAAATTCCAATAGGGTGATCTCTTTGGCCCACCTTGTATATATAGTTTAATAAACCAAAAATTGTTTCAGAAACCGTATTTAACAAGACTTTGAACCGTGGTAAATGAAAATATGTTGCAAAAGCTGAACCATGGTAAAACGAGGCCGTGCTTTGGGAAGTACATCCTAATTGAGGCCCACCTGTATTTAAAATGCTCACACTGTCGAGGAACATATCAACCAAAACTGAAACTCTCCGCATCAATGCTTATAAAAAGTTAGAAATAATCTTCTAGTAGCTCAATGAACTTAAAACAAACAACTAGACTTCGATAATTCAAAAACCATTATTTATACACCCGTTTGAAGCAGTATCAAGCCGCAAGTCTATTCTAACTCTAAGGATGTGAGAGATAAACTTTTTTTTTTACTGCAAATTACTTTCGATACTCTCTGTTAAAATATTCACTATCTACAACAAAAGCCATTTTAAGTTAAGAAACAACTTCTATACGAAGTGGCCTTTTCCCTCTTTTTAAACTTGTGATACATATAGACCTGTGTCCTATATAAAATAAAGTTAACCCCATGTCGCCATGGTGTACACGAAATGACATACATATATGACAGACAAGGGCTAGTCAAACTTTATGCAACAAAAACAAAAATGGTCTAACCCAACTCGAACCCTAATGGTACTTTAGTACGTAATTGCATCTAACTGATAGGAGGACGTAGAAATAAAAACATATAACTTCAGAAATAGGCAGACATCAAAAACCATGCTTCCGCATGCCGTTGCGTTACAACCATACTTAAATCGCGTGTAACAGACACCTAAAACGTTTCGCATGTTTCTTGATTTTTGAAATTCAAACACCGAATTCCTTCCCCAATTCATACAAAAACCGTCTCACTACATAAATATATCGATTCAATGTGGTAAGCCCAAGCCAACGTACACCCGAGTACTCTTTATAAAAAAAAAATACCAAATTCCTGTTTTTGTCCCTGCCTCGCCCTGTCCCAAATCCATCGCAGACAGTATTTCATTTCATGTCGTGCCCTCGTTTTATACCTCTTTCGAAAATGGGGAGAATGATGATTTTCCACGCAAATATGCGGTGCGGTACTGAAGCACAATGAAGCGAAAGGCTAAACATTTTCGAGACACTCCATCCTCTGCCTTGCCTGTGCACGGCAATTCATAACGTTTGGACCGGACTAATATGATGAAAATTGCATTTGCATCTTCTCAAAGTGAAAAGTCATTCTGTAGCTTTGGAGAAATTTAATTTGTAGATATTTAAGTGGATATTAAATAATTCAGGATACTCGCATCGTTGTCGACTTTTGTATGACCTAGATTTATTACTGGGTTTAGGAAAGGAGCGTACAAGCTTTCAAATAAAAATTAAAATATTCAAATGAAAGGAAATTTTCAGGAATGGAGAATTATTTGCTCAGATACATTCTGTATTTGGTATTCCATTTTCGTTAGAAAAAGGGGAATTTTTCAACCAGAAAACATGCAATGCAAAAAATTTGCAGTTGGCTTCGAACTGTTGTAGTAGTTCAGATGCCCCCATGTTTTAATTTCTAGTCAAATTATCGGTACCTTAAGCATACTGTGGGTAAGTAGCCTAGTGGTTATTGTGTTGGACTACTAATCGCTAGGTCCCTGTTTCAAACTCTTGTGAAAGTTTGACATCCAAGACCATAAAACCGAAGCTTCTCAATTGCATTCTTGTGGCAAAAATAAAACTTCGAACACACAAATGAATAATAAGGTAGGTTTGAGGCGTGACATGCTAGAAATTTTTTTTGAAAATATTGTACCCAATCTCGAATGCAAAGAAATAACTGAGATACCACAAACTTGACCAGCAAAATAATTTTCGCGGAGACTTCAACCTACAACATATCACATATCACTCAACATCAAATGTTCGAGGTACAGAGGTCTTTCTGAAATGTGCAATTAAGCCATAAAATATCCTTTGTGATACCACTAGGGGGGGAATCAGAGTTACGAACTTATTTAGTTACTCCTGAAACCAATATGATTTCTAAACAACTCTAGGTTGTCTTTTTGTCTGCACTTGCAAAGCTAGTGTCTGCATATGTGCATATTTCTCCGCTCATCTCTGTAGCTCTGTCAGCAAAGCCCTCACTATAAGAAGGCCTACCGTAATGTTGTTGGTTAATTTGGAGATAATATCTCGTTTGATGGGACAAGCAGTAAATGATGTTAAGACTAAATATATGCTACGAAATGACATACAACATCGACGAATCGGACAGACCGTCACTCTCCCACTCCTGCTCTACGGCGCTGATTCAGCGGATGAAATAATCCTTGACCGATTCGAGGGGAAAATTCTTCCAAAAATATTCGTTCCCCTTTGGGTTGACGGGCAATGGAGACGAAGATTCAACCAAGAACTATACGAGCTTTATAGCGACATGCCCTTATTAATAAAAAAAAAAAAACTCAGAATTGGACGTTTAAGACTGCTTGGACATGTAGAAAGAATGGACATCAATACTCGCTCGCAGAGTCTTCGGTTCTCAAGCCAGACGTCGGACGCAGTAGAGGAAGACCTCGCATTAGGTGGCGCGCAGAAGTAGAAACCGACCTCAACCAACTTTGAGTACTCAACTGGAGGCAGTTAGCTAAGGACCGGGCTTATTGGAGAGGTACTTTGGTTGAGGCTCAGGTTCATTCCGGATAGTAGCGCCACTTAAGTAAGCATGTAAGTATCTTGTTTGATTTGAATTAGCGATCTGTTAGACCTGTTGTTGTCGTCCAGTGCTGGTCAAATGAAGCTGCAAACCCCTGTGGTTTGCTATTGAAAAACACTAACTTTTGGTTTTGGGGTCTAACAAAAAACGTAGTCAAGATTCCTGCTATTTAGGATTTAAGTTGTTGTCTTGCCGGTTCAGTTCTTCAAAATGTGCAAGTGTTGCGAAACCCAACATATTGTACCATTGTGGTACCGGGCGGCAATCTCGTTTGGAGATTTCCAACAGATTTTAGAGTGATAGGCACTACGGATCTTATCACACCTTGGATTTCTATACAAATCACATGTTCGGTAAGTGATATCGGATTATTCTTCAATAACCAACAGTCTGGTTCGTGATGATCTGACAAATCATCCGAGTAGTATCAATTGTCATGAAAAAGCTTATCTCAAACTTAGCCGTTCGGATTCGGCATAAAACATGAGGTTCCGCCATCGTTTTAAGAAGTACACACGCACACATGAATGGTTGTGAGAAAAAAGCTAGGCCCTTGGTACTATCGAGCCTGTTGCGCCATAAATTTATTTTTATTTATTTTACCAACAGTCTGGTGATTCGGCTTTAAAGACGCGGTAATGATTAGGCACACTGAAGGATATCTGTAGATGAATATTCGCCACATAAATCTTCTACCTGTTTTCAGGTACCTATGGAAAATATGTTTTGCAGATTGAAGTTTGCTTCGGTAAGTAGAAGATCGAATGCTAGAATGTTGGCATGTTCCGCATTATTATCTTTCTTTTGCATTACCGTCTACGTCAATTATTGCAAGACTAAGCATGGTTTCGAACGCAGCCGGTAGAGATATTTTCAGCGTACCCGTTATGCAAAGGCATTCAACTCTATGAGGTTTCTCGAGTGTTTTAATTCTCACCTTCTCCTTCAGGTCAGGTTACTAAATAGTTATGCCATAGTGAAGTATCGGTCGGACATCTGGGTTTTGGGCGTTCTTAAGTTTTTCATTGCACGAAAACTTTTTTCTATTGGTATTTCAAGATATTTGGCTTTCTTTGAGAATTCCAGTAGAGCACCGTTTTTTTTTTTTCATAATTGATAAGCCAAAAAGACCATTTCATAGCCACGTTAGCGTAGTGACGCTGAGTCCGACCAATGATGCCAATGTAGTCGTATGCTATTAGTTGCACCGATTTTTCGAATATTGTGCCTCTGGTATTGCCTCGGGATTTTTGCACAGTCGTCCCAAGAATCAAATTGAAGAAGTCACATGATAGCGCATCGCCTTTCCTAAACCATTTTTTGGTATCGAATGTGTCGGTGAGGTCGTTTTCGACCCTGATGGAGCAGTGAAATTTTTCCATCGTCATCCTACACAGACGGACGAGTTTGGGCGGTATACCCCCAAACTAGACATGGCTCTATATAGTTCGGCTCTATAGATGCTGTCGTATGCGGCTTTGAAATCGATAAATAGGTGGTGATTATCGGTTTGTACTCCTGGGTTTTTTTTCAGGATCTGTCGAAGTGCAAATATTTGATCAGTTGTGGACTTTCCAGGCTTAAAACTACACTGATAAGAGCCGAACAGGTTGTTGGTAAACGGTTTCAGGGGTTCACAAATTGCAGATAGGATCTGGTAGGCGACGTTGAGGAGACTCTCTAAATGCCGCAGTACAGAATGTCTCCTTTTTTGGATCGGGCTGAGGTTTTATTCTTTAGGCATACTTTCATCCGACCAGATTTGTTTTATGAGTTGGTGGATGTTACTTACCAAGTCATCTCCGCCGGCTTTATAAAGCTCAGCGGGAAGGCCGTGATTTCCGGCAGCCTTATTAAGCTTGAGTTTGGATATTGCTATCATCACTTCACTCAGGTCGGGTGGTTGGCAGTTTTCGTTGTCGTTGCTAATATTGAAAGGTTCGCTCTGCCTGACAGCGGAATGTTGTTCTTCAACGCCGTTTAACAGTCTGCCTATTATATCTTTCTTACATATCCTAAGCATCGACTGTGCCTCAACTTCGATATTTCCTTGTTCATCTCGACAGGATTCCGTTCGAGCTTTGTATTCTTTAACGTTTTACACTTTAATAAAACTTGCGAACATCGTTCCAGGAGTAGAACCTCTCTATGTCTTCGATCACGCGTTTTTCTTGCTCTTTTTTCTTCTTTTTGAAAGCCGATGTTTTTCCCTTCTTCTCTTCCTATAGAGCAATGGCAGCTCTCGTCTTCACCTGCAGCTTAGACTTGTAGGCCTCGTTCTTAGCTGCGAGCATCTGACTTAATTCTTCATCAAACCAAGGCTCGTGGACGCGAGAAATACGTCAGTTGCTGCTGATCTAATCGCTTGTTGGCATTGTTCTTCGACATTCGATGCTGGTGGGATTGTGTTAATCGAGAGGTTAAGGGATACGCGTTGCGCGAAGGTCTTTCGATATTAAATTTCTTCACAGTATTTCTGGTTTGTTGTGGCTTGGTAGATATCCGCATTTTCAACTTGGCTACAACGAGAAAGTGGCCCTAGTCGATGTTAACCCCTCGGAATGTTCGAACATCCAAAATACTGGATGCGTGCCTCTTGTCTATAGCAATGTCATCAATGAATTCACCTACCTCTGTAATAATGTTGCTATCCACAGTGGTTCTTTCCTTCTCAAACCGACTACGTCTGGAGAATATAACCTAATTTGCATTTGTCAAGAGTATACTTCGTGAGATTAAAATTGACACAACATAGCTCTTCGTGCTTACAATCGTCTGATGTTATAACTGAAAGGATAGATTTCCAAATGGATGGCTTTCCCGTCCCATTTAACCATTTTAATTATAATAGGGAAACGAAACCGTCTTATTTATAGGTACAAACTCCGTTCACTGTCTCGTTGGGATGATGAGATATATCTTGTTATTATCTAAGGTGATATATAAATTTTAGTGTCTCCACTCCGCTTACGTTGTTAATCACTAGCCATTAGTAAAAACACACCCGATTTCATATTATGTAAGTTCAGCATACAATCCGACACTTTTCGGCTTCAGAAATGACCTCCTCCACCACTAAACTCATCATCATCATCATCGTCATCATAGCCATACCACAAGTTCCGCCACCATAGTCGTTCGTCATCTTCAAATTTCACGAAACGAAAATGCGTTCCATTCTTCGCTGGGGCATGAGGGAGATCCACCCAAACCCCAAAAATTCACTCTCATTTGGCATCGCTCCAGCTTCGTCGAGTTATTTCAGTTCGGCATAACATGCTGTTGCGTTCTTCCAATTCGTTGGCGTGCTCAGCGTCTTGTTTGACACGATAATACGTTTGGCCTGCAGTCGCTAAAAAAACTTTGTTTCTTTTTGACACAGAAAAAAATGTTTATGGCTCATAAAGTGCGGGAAAATTTGTCGAATATATGGAGGCAGTGCATTGACGAAAATTTGTCATCTCTGCTCTATTTTTGGCATGAGATATTTATCAGATACTTTTTTTCTGTTTTTCTTTATTTTTCAATTAAAAACTCATTCTGGCATGTTCTACTGCGGTACACTATGTTCTGATGGTAGGAACAGTAAACAATTTTGTTTGTATTCGGCATCAAAGAATCAACTAATTAGCGCCATGGGCAAGAGAATAATCAAACTCGAACCGAATCTTTGTGCAATTAATGTCCACAGTTGTAGTTAAAGTGAAAAGGTTCAATGGGACAAGAAGGAGGCGAGCTTTTATTGTCAAAGAAACCGTTTATTGGCCATTGCCTTACATTTCGGTGTGTGCCTATAAAATTTGGCGAATTATTAACGTCCAGGGAGAAAATAGATGTTTTATTGACCAGCAACACGATATGAAATGCCAACTTAATTAATTAGAGATACTCCGACCAATTTTATGAAAAGGCAAATATTTCCTAATCGTGCCCAACAGAGCGACATTGAATTGGATACACACTACGTTGGTAGGTAGGTAATTGACCACAAAAGGTCTTGAATACATTTTGCCCTTTGACTTGATGGGGGCATGTGTACACGCCCGTGGTTATAAAGAGTGATAAATAGACGGATAAGAAGAATATATCTGCGAATATTTAGAAATTCAACGTCCTTGAGGTTTATATCTAAGGCGATAGGTTGCGGTCGATAATGGTGATTACGTCATGTATGCAGTTTGACTTCGTGATTTTTCAAAGCCCAAATTTTTTTTGAAGACAATTAACTGATGTGATTTTCTGTTTAATGTAATTTTATGTAATTTTAATTTGAAGTACGACAGTCTTAGGGTATGAAGTATCTCGGCTGCATGGTCATTCATTTTTGCTTTAGTGTTGAAGGAAATAACTTTTCTGAGAAAGAAATTTAACGATTTGAGCTTAAATAAGATATTAAGCTGTTTCAGCAATTCTTATAACTTCTAAGATTTTTTTTTAAATATATTCAACATGGCGTCTCTTATTTTTCGATGTCAATGACTTTTTAAAGTGTGTACCTATACTGTTTTATTTAAATAACTACCTATATTAAGTCTGTATGTAAAATATTATGACATTATGACAGATGGCGCTAAAGTCTGGAATGAGCCTGGACACCATCCAACATACCTCTCCAATTTAGGACGTTTTCTACTTGTGCTTTCCGATGCCTGGGTGGAAATTGTATGCTCTGCGAGCCCGAGTATTAGTGTATTGGTCATTTAAAATGTCCTAGGCATCTTAAACTTCATGCTGAGTTTTTATGGCCGGGTCTATGTCATGAATCTTCGTCAACGCATACGAGGCGGAATATCTTCTGAAGATTTTTTCCCCTCAAAACAATCGAGTATTTATTTATCCGCCTTTGATGCGGTCGATGCGTATGCCTCAAGTGGCGTAGAGAAGCACTGGTATGAAAAGGATCTTATCGCGTTAGTTGTTCCAGTGAAGGTTTCATTTCTAAGTTGCTTCTTAGCTAGAATTTATTTTTTTCCGTGGGCTGGTGGAAATCTCAAAAGACACGATGAGCACGTGCCCAAAGTAGTGTGGGACTTTAATCCTAACTAAAACCACAACCCTTTTTGTATTTGTATTGCAACTAAGTATGCGACCTAGCGATTTTTTTTTATCGCGAGTAATGAATGTTTGGCAGGTAACTTTCCTGTGAGAGTTCCTGCTTTTTTCCGCAATTTATAGCGCGGTTTGTTGTTATCGGGACAAATCTAAAGGCTTAGTTCATTGAAGACGCCGCAATAAATTTGTTTCGTAAAGAATTTGGAGGTCCGTTGTGTTAACGTGTCCCAATAAACGTTTTTTTATGTTTGCGTTCAATATTGTTCATTTAAATGTTAACCGTGGGAATATCCAGATCTCTGCATAGATCTTCATTTCTTATATACCACGCCGCATGATCTTAACATTTTTTTTTCAAAAGTTTGTAAAATAATTAGATTCGTTTCACTGGAACAACCCCATAGTTGTAAGCCATATTTCCAGACCGGCTTTAACATTTGCTTGTATAATAGCAGCTTGATATCAAGGTTAAGCTTCGAATATTTTCCGATTGACCAGTAAAGTTCTCTGTATTCATTTTTAAGTTCTTCGCATTTCTTTTTTAAATGCGACCTCCATTTTAATTTTGCATACAATGTCATTCCGAGATATTTCGCTTCATTTGCAAAAGGGACTCGAACCGTATTGAGAGATACTGGCAAATTGTTTGTCCGTTTATCTAGAAGAAATAGCAGCTGACAAGAGTAATTCTTCGCTTTATTTTTGATGAGATTTCGTTGTCAGAGTCAATAGCGGAGCCGAGGTAGACAAAGTCTCTGACTTCTTTAAAGTTGTATCTGTCAATGGCGGAATATTTTTGGGTAGGTCCTTGTAATCATATTTGCTTTTTTGCAGGTGTGTCATTTTTTTTGGTAGCTATCCGAGTAATATGATATGGAAGACAAAGAATACAATTATTTGTTGTCTCTAATATTTCATTAATGTACAGCAGATAAAAAGTAAATACACGAAATGATCCTTAAGCCTCTTTAGTATTTATAAAAAAAATTATAAAAAGAAGTGCCATCCACAAGTACTTAAAAATCTAACCTTAAGCAAACTCTTCCGTCCCGCTCTGTCCATAAATGGCTGATCTCCAGTTGAGTGTTTCTTTCGGAACCCATAATGCTGATCATTCATTCATCTATTCCATTAAATTTCAAAAGTATGGATAGGAAAGCAATGGGTCTTTATTTTGGATTCAACCTTTTTTACAATCGGTGAACTCGGTTAATTTTGTTTACTGTCGATTTCCAAGTAATTCTTGGTCTCCCTACTCACCGTGCACCTTGGGGATTCCATTGGAAGGACTGCTTTGTGATGTTGTCGTTTGGTCTCCTCAGCGTGTGGCCAATCCAGCGCCTCTTCGGCTGCAAGTTTCGACATTCGAAAGCTTTTGACCCGTTATGCGCTACAATTCTTGATTCGCTATAGTTTGCGTCCATCGGATCTTGAGAATGTATTGAAGGCAGCGGTGTACATATGCCTGTAATCTTCTCGAGGTGGAGGTAGAGACTTTCCAAGTTTGCCAGGCATACAGCAGTATGAATATGACATTGGATACGAAGAGCCTTAGCTTGATGCGTAGGGATTTTTTACTGGAGTTTCTTGCTTCAGACAACATTTAGACTTATTCTGTCATTAACCTCCAGATTCGTTCCTCCATCGGACGACACAAAACCGCCTAGATAGCTAAATTGTTTGACCTCCTCAATGGGCGTCTGTCTCAGAATAATCGGCTGATGTGCTGAGCGACCAGTGTGCATGACTTTGGCCTTGTTGCAATTGATGTTAAGACCAGTCTTCTCTTCATTCATTTGCAGTGATTGGCACATATCGTTCACCCCGCTAATGGTACTTGGCAGAACACAGATATCTTCGGCATTTTCAATGTGGCTTAGGATCTCAAAGGGTATCTATTGGATACCATGTCTCTCAGTTAAACCTACTGTGGCAGTCAGTACATCATCTATCGGCAGTAAAAATAGGATTGGCGATTACTCCCTGTTCGAAAGAGTCGGAAAGCTGTCCATTAGAACGAAGCATCTTGTGGGGTGATAGGACTCCTTTATAACAGCAACAACCTTCGGGGAGAATCCCTCTCCTATTTAAAGATTTTCAGATCCATTCGCGGTTGACTCGGTCAAAGGCCTTCTGAAAGTCTCTTACATAAGGTAGAGCAGTGACGTAAACTCGGTTGACTGTTAGTGTATTATACGCAGGGTGTTGATGTGATCGACACATTACCGGCCGATACGAAAGCCCGGTTGATGATGATATTTGCCATTATTTTCGGGAAAACAGACAAAACGGTAAAACCACGCTAGTTATCTTAACAACAACTCCAACCTTATAGTCCCTATGATTTTTTCGGTTTTTCCATACAGTATGCCATCAGGAGGTTGACTTTTGTTTGTTGACTCTTAAGTGCTAGCTATTGGTAGCTCATTCTTGGACTCAGATCATCTGATTCCTCATATAGTAGGGCACAACAATGGTCGCTCCATTTTTGCAGTTGATCTTCAATTGTTACCAATAGTGTGCCGTCCACATCCAAAACAGGGTGGCTCGGTCTCGTCTGGCACACTTACCTGTTAGATGGTCGAACTTATACTTATTGAGGCCACTGTGCAAAAACAGACGCCTTTTGCAGCCACTCCATCATAGGGAACAGACGCTACTACGTGGTATAGATAGTTATCATTATGACCATAATATGTAGAAAGAAATTGTCCTAAATCCTTCATCGCCGAGTCGTCCGCCATTGTTTAGCTCTCGCGCGCTTCCACGTTGCAGGGAAATTAGTTACGACTTGTTACTCCACTTCGACCTGTTGACCATGGGTGGTCCTTCTGTAGAAACTTGTTCCGCGATCGCATAGCTCTTAGTTTTATAGTAACATTCTTTTAATTTTCTTATTTCTGGCACTCCCCACCGCAAGGCCTACCCCGTGAGGTGAAGTGAAACTAAAGAGTTTGCTATTTCTATGACTCTTATATTGACATTGACATCACAGTACTTCGCACACGAATGCAACGAACTATAGACGAGACACATATAGTGCGTACCAAAACAGTTGGCCATTCTACTGCGCAGGTCTCTTAAAATGTGTTTTACAATCTCTTAAAATTGCAAAAACAAGCATAAAGAGACTAAATTGGGCGGAGCCATAATAAAAAACGACGTATACCCTGCCTTGTGTTCAAGATCGCTGTCGCGATCTCACTGAGGGTGGTTTCTTCATTTTCCTTCTTTTATACTGAAATTAGGAGCGGAGAAAAAATATAGACCATTATATGTCAACTTTACTTGGAGGAAAATATATTGTTTCGTTTTTTGTCTTGTCGGTTCTTTGTAGGAGTATGATGTGATCACGGTCGGATAGATTAAGCAAAACATTGCACATGAATTGATTGTGTGACTGTGTCTGTATGAAGGTGTACGGTTTTAGATTTAAACCCTATTTGCTCATTATGCTTTCGTTGATCATTATTAATTGTGTCGTGCATATTGATCATGTAGGTACTGATATTGGCACGCAAAGTAAAGTAAATTGCAGTGTCACACCAAATTTTTTTTGTTTATATCATTGAATTTGGGCGAGGTAGGTAAATTTAATAAAAAAATTACAATTTGGGAATTTTTTGGAAACGTAAACGATTTTATACCCAATAACAATAGGCACGATTTTCTGTCACAAAAAAGAGGATGGGGTATTAAACGGTTCGTTAAAGACAAAATGGTGAACGTTCTTGATTCTTCAATAATTTTTTTTAAGAAATGCAGTTTTTAAAACTTATTGAACTACCCACCACTTTTAAATTTGTAACCTTGATTAAAAGTGTAAATTATAGCGAGATAAAATTGAGCACACCACCCATACAGGTACCTAGCGCTAAACCACGAAATGTTCAACCATAAAAAGGGTTGGGAACCCTTTCAAATACAATCGGACTTCTAGGTAGAAATGTATAAAAGTCGACCTCATAAAAAAAAATTAAGTTTATTTAGATATTCAACAGCATTTTAGTTCTAAGCACTGTAAAGTTGGGTTACGCATTGTAAATTACAGGCAAAAACGCTTAGTGATTAAATCTCTTTTGCGTCATTTTTGTTCTCTTAAATCCTCTCTCTGCGCAATCGACCGTTGGCCAACTGTTTTGGTACGGACTATAACAGCACTAGCGACTGAGATCGGCTGGGACAGAGAAGACATTAACACAGCAGAGAGAGAGAGAGAGAGAGAGAGAGAGAGAGAGAGAGAGAGAGAGAGAGATAGACACAAAGAAGGAAAGCCATATATAACATAAAACTTCGTGGCACAGAGGAGGAGAAATAGATTTTTAATGTCTCATATTATCGCACAGGTGGCCTCAGATAAGCTTGTGATTTTTGTAGAAAAAAGAACGCTGCCGAAGCTGGGGCTTGAACCCGCAACGTTTGGCTTAGCAGTCAACCACACGTTCCTCTGAGCCATCGCCACCTGCTATCACTCTTATAGTTTTTTCACAAGCGTTTGAATCCTATCAACGGGGTAAAATGTTGTTTTCGGTGCCGTGGGCGTTGAGCTCAAACTTAGGAGAATAAGCACTGTATGAAATTTTTATTTTATTTTTATTTTTCGACGACGAGGAATAAAGCATCCATGGCTTGTTGACGTGTGTTCCCCATCCGATTACTTCAAAAATATCAAAACAAAACTGACAGTTGCCACCATTTGCGAAAGTTATAGCCTCATCCAATAAGGAATTTCATGTTCAGTCACTTTAAATTAAGACTTCTGAAATATTTAACTGCTTTAAAATTTGACATAGGCGGTAGTAACTATCCCTTGGCGTAATGATTTATAGGTTCCACGCATGAGTAATTGCAACTATTAGAGGTTCACAACATGTGTATCGTTTAATCATGAATATTTCCATGCAACTTATGTTTAAGCATAACTTTGATCAACCATTCATTAACGCATTCTTTTCATTTTCTCATTTCAGGTAATGCATTATAAATGCCTCCATCTGACTGGAATATGGTTGAGTATTGAAATAATTACTTATTTAACAAGCATATTAAGAATCAATATTCCACAGCCGCGTACAATATAAATTAATTATGTTTACGTGCATGCCTTCAATTGAAAGGCTTGCCGCCCTCAAGACACTTGGCTACATGCTCGTATTTTCTTCATAAATTTCTTCGTCAACTTTTTTTTTTTTTTGTATTTGCTACATAACGTCTGGTTTCTGTAAAGTCTTATATATAGCTTCCCAAAAGCACCATCATCAGACAGCAAACATCACGAATCGATCTTCAACAGCGCTAACCGAAAACGAAATAGGGAAACATGTCTGACAAATTTATGATAATTAGTATGGCAACCGATGATGATTCCTTTGAAAATTATGTGGAAATGTTCATAGTTTGTCTACAAGCGTCAACAACGACCGTCTGCAACAACACACTTCAAGAGAATTTTTATTAGCATGAGTTAAGTCATTTAAAAAATAAAATATCATCCAAAACAAATTCCATAACCAAAGATATAAAGATCCAAAAGCATCAGTAGTTTGACGTTTAGTTGGCATACGTTTAAATTAACTGAATTAAAATGTTTCATTTCTTTGATTGATATTAATCCTGCCTGCGCTCTGCTGTGGTCTCCATCTCGATCTGTATCTGTAGCATGATGTACTCGTTGTACTCGGATCTCTATGTATTCGCATTGATTCACAAGTTAGTTGCGTCATGTCACGCCATTTAGAGATGGGATTTTAATTTTACACTCGTCTCTACTTCGGGGTCGGTAAGACATGTATGCTGAGGACTGAAGAGTGTTTTTCTTTGTTTGTATGTTTTTTGTGGTTGTTCTGTTCATCAAGGAAGACGCATGCTCCAGACTGTATTCCATTGAAGAGGATCCCATGATCTCTCTGAGTTGGAGTTCCACTTCAAACTACTGGCTCTGACCTAGTAGCTAAACGTTAATCTTGCATTTCGTGTTTTAATTTCCTTTTATTTGCATCGTATGTGAGGAGTGAACATGCACAATCACTTTGCGCAGTTGTACCTACCAAGATACAGATGTGAATAAATGTGGTGGATATTGCCCATGAAGAGTTCATTGCTATTGGCGGGATGTATGGATTTATGCGTCATCCTTCTTGAGATAAAACATCATGGAGGTGATTGTTCGTTATGTTTTGTGTGCTGTGTGGAATTACCTTGAATGGAACCAGTTTGAAGGAGTGTTAACGATTATTTGACAGTAATATACTGAGATGTCTCAGGAAATTTGAAAGAAATCAGGTTTCAAGCTTCATATACCAAAAAGAATTTCAGTTTCATATATGTATGTACGATATTATTACAAATAAATAATGCTCTACAAAGGCTGAGTTATTGATAAATGAGCCTTTCGTTGAAGAGCATGGAACGTGGACGCTGGAGTCACAATTTTAGAGAAGTTGATATCGACAAATCTACTTCCGAAATGAAAAGGCACCTATGAAAATTATAAACGGATCAGAATCAGAATATACAGAAAACTATTTTTATCTGGACAGGCAACATAAAAATGGTAATAACCAGAACGCTATGCGATCCCAATTTTTTATTTTCACAGCTAATAATTCGCAGTCTTGAAATAATAAAAACTTACTTACTTATTAACTTAACTGGCGCTACAGTCCGGAATGAACCTGGGCCTCCACCAACATGCCTCTCCAATTAGCCCTGCCCTTATTTGACTGCCTCCAGTTGCGCTCTCCAAGTCGGTTGAGGTCGGTTTCTACTTGTGCGCGCCATTTAAGGCGAGGTCTTCCTCTACTGCGTCCGCTGGGAATCGAAAACTCTGCGAGCCGGAGTATTGGTGTCCATTCGTTATACATGTCCTAGCCATCTTAAACATCCAATGCGGAATTTTTTGACCATGTCACTGTACAGAACGTTTGGTTCTTGGTTGAATCTTCGTCTTCATAGCCTGTAAACGCAAACGGGATCGAAGATTTTTCGAAGAATTTTCCTTTCAAATCGACCAAGGATTTCTTCATCCTTCATGCTTTAGTGCCTGAGAGCAGGACTTGGATGATCAGGGTTTTATATAGGATCTCCTTAGTTGTTTGAGTGAGGGCTTTACTACTGAATTTCCTTCTTAACCCGAAGAAATAGCGGTTGGCAAGAGTAATTTTTCTTTAAATTTCTGACGTTGTTGTCAGAGTTAATAGCGGAGCCGAGATAGACAAAGTCCCGTACTACCTCCAAGTTATATCTGTGAATGGTGACGTTCTGTCCGATTCGTCGATAATGTGTGTTCTTCCGTGTTGACAGCATACACTTTGTCATGCTTAACCCATTTTTGCCGCTTCCTTCTCTATACTAGCAAGTGCCTCTTCTTATTAACTTGGGAGTTTCGCGCAATCCTCTCAAGAATCAAATTGAAGAAGTCACATGACAGCGCATCGCCTTGCCTAAATCTTTTTTCGTATCGAATGTGTCGTTGGTCGCTTCCGACCCTAATGGAGCAGCGAGAATTCTCCATCGTCATCCTTCACAAACATACTAGACATGTCTCTGTATACTGTCGTATGCAGCTTTGAAATCGATGAATAGGTGGTGGGTATCGGTTTGGACTTCTTCCATTTTCTCCAGGATTTGCCGAAGTGTGAAGATTTGATCAGTAGTGGATTTTCCAGGCTTAAAACAACACTGATAATAACACTGGTAAATGATTTCAGGCGTTCACATATTACGGCGGATAGGATCTTGTAGGCGATGTTGAAGTTGGGGCAGTTGAGAGGGTCCCCTTTTTTGTGAGTCGGGAAAAGATGCTAAGGTTCCATTCTTCAGGCTTTCTTTCATCCGACCAGATTTGGCTTATGAGTTGGTTGATGTTACTTACAAAGTCATCTACGCCGGCTTTATAAAGTTCAGTGGTGAGGCCGTCATTTTTGGCAGCCTTATTAAGCTTGAGTTTAGAAATCGCTATCCTCACGCCGTTTTCGCTGTAGTTTCCAATATTGAATGCGTTCATTATGCCTGACAGCGGAATGTTATTCGTCATCGCCGTTTAACAGTCTGCGGAAATGGTGCTTCCATATCCTTAGCATCGACTGTGTTTCAACTACGATATTTCCTTGTGTCTTTGAAGTTTTACACTTAGGTAAAAATTGCGAATAGCGTTCCTGGAGTGGCACCTTTCTATGTTCTTGATCGCGCACCTTTCTTGCTCTTTTTTCTGAAAAGCCGGTGTTCTTCCCTTCTTCACTGCCTAAAGATCTCAATGGCAGCTCTCGTCTTCACTTGCAGCTCACTCTAGTAGGCCTCTTTCTTGACAGCGAGCATCTGTCGGCATTCCTAATCAAATCAGGAGTTTTTTGCTAGTGGGCGCGAGAATCCAAGCACATCAGTTGCGGCCTATCTAACTGCTTGTTGGCATCGTTGCCATTGTTCTTCGACATTAGATGCTGGCGGTATGGTGTTAATCGAGAGATTAGGGGATACGCGTTGCTCGATGCCCTTTGCGGTTTTCTTGCAATTGCAGTCTATCGACATTGAATTTCTTCTCAGTATTTCTGGTTGGTTGTGGCGTGGTAGATATCCGATATCCGGTTCCTTTATGTATATCGAGATGAACAGGTTTCCTGGCTATAGTGGCGTTTTGTTATGCAGCGAAGTCTATTAGCCTAAGTCTGTTGCCAGACCTGTTGTCATGCGGGCTTTATTTTTCGACAATATCTACCGCTGAATATGTGACCTTTTCTTACATTTGCCTTAAAATCCCCAAACAAGATTTCAGCATCGTACTTCGGTAATCGCTTAAAAGTTTTATCAAGGAGCAGTATCTCGCAATATCATATTCTTCTTTCATCAGAGCGTCAGCGCATATAAGGCTTATGTTGGCGAGTTTGACATTGATGAGTATTGTTACATTGCTTTTGCTTATATCTTGGAAACACAAGACTTCTAGCATAAGTCTGGCACTTAAAACAAAACCACACGGCCCGTAGTAGATGTCACAGTTTTACATTCTCTTTGGCATTTAGGCTCTTTCGCCACCATCTCTGTTCCAGGGACCTGTCTAACCCTTATGGTTCCAAAATGGCCTGTTGTGTAAATGTGTAGACGCAACTTATTCGGATATTTATGTTCTTAAAAGGCCTCCATTGATTCTGATTAAAATTGATAGGTACCTTAAAGTGATGAAGGGACTTTAAATTAATAATCTGTAAGTCAATTTTGAGACACCGTAATAGGTGAGTTATAGAATCTCCTTAAGTGTACTGATTTTTGGGTGGAAAAATTTACTCGTCTTTTTTTGTGTTTACCACAAGACGGCACCTTTTATTGTTCCGGTTTGTCAACACGTATTTCCCATCACATCACACGCACTTAAAATAAAGAACTTACATACAAATGTATCATCACTTTAAATGGTTATCATTTTTTAGTTGGACGTTCTTTTTTATTGAGGAAATCCTAACACGAAACCGTGTTTTAAAATGGATCATCCATTTTGAGATATTTTTAGAACTGGAATTCAAAAAACACATCTCTCTCTCTCTCTTGCGGAATATAGAAAACAAGAAAACCAATTTCAAACTCAACGCCTTCAGAACAAACAAACAGAATTGATGATAGTGTCGAGCTTTTATTAATTACAACACACTGTGGATGTATAACCAACACCACAAAAAACTGATGTTTTCTCAACAAAAATTTTGATTTTTCTTTAAAAGCGCAAACAAAACAAATAGAATGCATCAAAAATTAAAAATAGTCTATCCGCCCGTCTTTGGATAATCTATCATTGGGGTGGCATGTCTCAGCTGCAGCTAACATTTTACACATATGGTACTTAATTCGGAATGATTATCGCTAGGAATAAATCATAGTCCATTTTGATTCGGTTATTTGTTGAAAGGCGTCTGAATGGTTCGGCGCGCGCTTCATATTAACCAAAACGATGAACGCCAAACATGTAATTGAAATATATCGCCCGCATTATTGAAATTATAACACCCATGGCCGGCACTTAATGCCTATAGCTTGTTAAAAGTCAACATCTACGCAGTGTATGAGGGATGAGTTACGAGTACGTCGTATCGATATACTCTTGAAGAATATTTTTTGGTATAAATAGCTATCCAGTCCGTTCTGTTTCCGCATTTGCGAAAAATTGGGTGTCGTAGTCGTATTCGTTATCATAATATAGCTAATAGGTCCTTGTGCAGTACAGTGTCTGATTTGTTCGTGTGTTTTCGAGGAAATTATTTTCGTACATCCGTAAGAACAGATGCGACTAAATGTCACTAGTTTGACATCTGCCATTCTCCTGAAACAATCGTTTTTACGTTAGAAAAATGTTGTGAGTGACAGAAGGAATATCGCTATAATTTAACTGTCAAAGTGATATTTTTGATCATTTGTAATTGATTCTTACATAAGAAGTTGAGTGTCAATTTTGGTAAAACTCATTTGAGTTTCCAGAGAATGACAATGCCAAAATATGAAAGCTCCTTCAAAAAATCGAGAAATCTATTTGGGCGCTTCATGCGTTCAATTTTCTTCCACCCATCCATTAAAAGAGTCGATGGGCTGCACCTTTCATGAATTTCGATGCACCTCTTTCGCCTCCAAAACATTAACATCCTCCAAAAGAGATTGTCACAAGCCCTGACATTGGTGCAACCATTTATACATAGATTCGATGTTAACGAATCCAAATAAGACGCAAAAGAAGATCTGGATATATGTTCTACGTAGACCTAGCTATCGAGAATGGAAATTTCGGTTCGCATATAATCAGCTTCTCTACTCCTGCACTCTGGTTATCATCACTCTACCTCGGCAAGTTACTGCAGCAATTTCCCAAAGAAATCTCATTTTGCCAGCTTGATCCAAGATTTAATCTCCGTAGCTGAAAGTTATTTGAATTATCGAGCTAATGATTGATAGCCAGGGAACGGATTTTATCGACGTAGAAACTCAAAAAACGGCAAAACTAAACTGATAAAAAGGCGAAAATGTCATTTATTAAGAAGAAAAAGAGGTCTTAAGCATTATAATAAACACTGTACATCCATAAACATTTAAATATGTTCTAGCCTGCGCTTGTCCCTTAGGAGAATTTTAAAAGAGCTGAAGGACCACTCCACGTGAGCAGAGACAATAGGAGCCCAGTTAAAAAAAACCTCACGTCGTCGACTGCAATATGTATTTGGGACAATTTCAAGTTGTCTTTGATGGTCTTGAGTCTTTTCTTTGCAGAAAAGACGGCGTTGAAATTTTACACCAGCATGATGGTTAGTGCGATGAACTGCCGCGCAGATCATCCGAGTAGTAAGGGTGATCCAAGTAGAGATACTTTTTTCAATAGCCTTTTTTGACAGATCACGTGTGAGTCGTGTCATGCTGTCATGTTATTTTTGTTTAGTATTGTTTGGTATTTCATAATGGAAAGACTTACGCGTGAACAACGTTTACAAATTGTTCAACTTTATTATGAAAATTCACGTTCTGTGAGGAATGTGTTTCGTGCACTTCGCTCAACTTATGGTCAACATAATCGGCCTACTGAGCGTACTATTCGCAACACCATCACCGGCCGGTCGATTGGCCACCAATATCGTGTGATATCACACCGTTAGACTTTTTCCTGTGGGGATATGTAAAGTCAAAAGCTTATGCCGACAAACCCGCTTCGATTCAGGCCTTGGAGGAAAACATCACGCGTGTCATACGCCAGTTACCAGTCGAAATGCTCGAACGAGTGATCGAAAATTGGACTCAACGGATGGACCATCTGCGACGTAGCAACGGCCAACATTTGATAGACATAATCTTCAAAAAATAAATGCCAAAGAATGTTCTTTCAAATGATAATAAACATTCTCCATTAAATTTGAATTTTCTGTGTTTTTTTTTTTTTAAAGTAGGGAACCTCGAAATGGATCACCCTTTATATCCATTGTCATGAAAAGCTTATCTCAAATTCGCCATTCGGAGTCGGCATAAAACAGGAGGTCCCGCCATCGTGCAAGAATTACACACGCACACCTGAATGGTTGTGATAAAGCTCCAAAAACTTGTATTTTTCCGCTACTGGTCCGGTTGCTATTTTAAATATTTCTAATCGGGATTCCTAATATTACAATATGCATTAGAAAAATAATTCAAACTAAAACGCAACACCTGAAATCACATGTTTTTTTGAAAACTTTTGAATATATGCTGTTTCGGGTCCATTAAAAATAGAAAATTGCTTTGGATGTATACCGACTAGGCCCGAACTGATAAATATGTCCAAAAAGGCAGAAAAGCTTATGTTGGTAAAAAATAATAAAATATAAAAAATAATAAAAAATCGACGAAGCTATATCAAAATAACTCAGCGGCTAGGAAAATCTTTTGCTCGGCAATTCATCGCAATAACTATCGCGACACCGAGCCCGTCAACAGAATCGTTAATAAACAAAAATCCGCCTTGTAGGGACCCATCCGAGAAATGAGGAAAATCCTGAGTCATGCTCTTTTTTTAACACTGGTGATCTTTAGCCCACAGATTTGTAGGCACACTTACGGATGTTAAATGTGCCACTAGACTCACCTTGATTTTTTAAATTTTTTTATCTATAAGTAATCCGTCTCTGCAATTAAACTGTTAATATATAGAATGGCTTTATACTTAATATGATTTTTTTTTTGTATCAGGTATTTTAACAACGGATTTATGAACTGGACTTTTTTTTCCAATTGATTACACAAAAAAGTGGCGATGGTTAGTGCGATGAACTCCCGCGCAGACAGTCTGTGTTCGATTCCCAGCCGTAGTAACACCTAAATGATTATTCACTACCCCTCCTCTCGTGATGATCTTACAAACCATTCGAGTAGTATTAATTGTCAAGAAAAACTTATCTCAAACTCGTCGTTATCTTATCTCAAACTTGTCGGCATATAACAGGAAGTCCCGCCATCGTGCAAGAAATACACACGTACACATAATTGGTTAAGAGAAAACTTGACCTTGGGTACTAACGAACCTGTTGCGCCAAAAATTCGTATTCATTCGATTACACAAAATGACGAACTGATAACTTGCTTGACCTCTTGTAAGTCCTTGAAGAACTTGATGATCGCATCAATTTCTCCTTTCGTACAAGTATTTGTGAAAGTGTGGCATTCAAACAATCTACACATATGCACGCGTAATAAATTCACTGATATACTCGTATAAAAAATACCAATCAACAGAATGGTTACGTATTGCGCTGAAATTAATGCTAAGGACGTCCATTGTTCTTCGTTGCATAAAACTTTTTTTCGTCTGTACGGACATTAAGTTAGTGCGGGTAGTGGTAAAGTTTTCAACGTTCTCAAGTAGTTTTCTTGTTTCTCATTTGGAGCGAAGAGTTTCTTGAGCACATAATAGTCGAATATAAAAACTGATGTGGAAAATTTAATTATCAAACTTTGAAGAGGAGGGTTTTCTAGCTGCGAGTGCAACGTTCATAAAAATAACGAAAGGCTGACATGGACTTGCATTATTATGCATTTAAAAGTTGAAAGGGTCGATTTGAGAATGCGAACATAATGGAACCGCAACTATTCATACAAGAATGGGATTGGGAAATCTTTAAGTGAAGATGAATGCCCTATTCATGCTGTAATCGCTAGCATCCTAAACGACCACAGCTATATGGTGGGGGGCAATGAACAAATCTAGATTCATTCACAAGATTAATGTTCGTTTCAATCATATACTATACTCATATCCGAATACGATGGTTGTGTGTACAACACGAAAAGTACAAGCAATCCTTAAAACCAAACTACGCAAAGGGCAGTGAGCAGTCCTTCAATCTGTGTGCCGATGACGTTTGTGGTTATCATGTCTGAATGTCTTCGGTCTATATGCCCTCTGCTGTTCGTGTACTGAGTGGATATTGCACAACGGATAACGAACCATTTGAACCTACTCTCCCTTTGGATGGTTTTCCATTTGATTGGTTTTTCCGTGTGGCTGCATTTCATTTCATTCCACGACACAATCGATTCCGCCTGAGGTTGACAAAGGACAAAGGGAGCTGTGACAGCTCAAAATGGAATTTTCGTTAAAGTCCAATTCAGCTGGGGATCGTGTTGTGGGTGGTAAATGGATCACTTGTGTCTTGCATGCAAGTTACTCCATCGAAATGAGTTAATATCAAGGGACTGAGAAGGCCAACAGGACATTGCATATCATTCTAAGCAAATCAATCAAAGTTATTTGTTTGCTTGTGTTTAAGTGGTTTGAATGCAAAGGGTTTTTATTAAACAGTTCTGGGTGTTATAGCTATAGGAGTGAGTCCTTCGCAGTCGTGTTACAGGCGTTGATACAAAAATATTTAGGAGTGTTGCCGTGATAAATTTAGCTAATGAAACTGGACAGACCTAGATATCTTTGCCCTTTGATTGGAATGAATTGGGTTTGAGGACATACATTGTTACAATCTTAAGTGGCGCTTCAGTTCGGAATGAACCTGGACCTCAACCAACATGCTTCTTCAATTAGCCCGGTCCCTAGCCAACTACCTCCAGTTGCGCACTCCAAGTTGGTTGAGGTCGGTTTTTACTTGTGCGCGCCACTTAAGGCGTGGTCTTCCTCTATCTAATACTCTGCGATCCTAAGTATTGGCGTCCATTCGTTCTACATGTTCTAGCCATCATGAACGCTTAATGCTGAGTATGCATGTCGCTGCACAGCTCGTAAAGTTCTTGGTTGAATGCGGTTTTTCGAAGAAATTGCTCTGCATAGTTCGTCTCTATAGATGATGTCGAATGCGGTATTGAAATCGATGAATAGGTGGTCCCCTATCGATTTGGACTTCTTGGCTTTTTTTTCCAGGATCTTTTTTTTCCAGTGTGAAAATTTGATCGGTTGTAGATTTTCCTGGCCTTAAACCACACTGATAAGGGCCGATCAGGTTGTTGGTAAACGGTATCAGGCGTTCACATATGTATAGGATGATTTTTTAAGAGTGCAGTTTTCAGGTTGGCAGCACTGGTTAGCAATAGCTTCCAAACGTAATCTGCCAAAGTGAAAAGTTTTCAGTATTTTCTGCCATTTTATCATGGAGCAATGGAGCAATGGAGCAAACGAGCAAATTATTGAAATTTATTATCAAAATTCGTGCTCTTTGAAAAATGTGCACCGTTAGTTACTACCATATTATGGTCGTCATAATCGACCTGGTGAATCAACAATTCGTGCTGTTATCACCAAATTTCACACCAAATTTACTTTGTTGGACATAAAACCATCGACTCGCATGTGTACAGTGCGTACCGAATTTGTAGCGTCCAATGTTAATGAAGATCGTGAAATGTCAATTCGTCGCCGTTCTGAGCAATTGGGCATGTATTGCTCGACCATATGGAAAATTGTACGTGTCGATTTGTGTTTGAAAGCCTACAAAATTCAACTTGTGCAAGAATTGAAGCCGAATGACCTACCACAATGTCTAATTTTTTGGTGAACAGGCCTTAGAACAGCTCCATGAAAATCCGCGTTCTATCGAACAATTTTGTTCAGCGATGAGGCTCATTTCTGGTTAATAAGGAAAACTGTCACATCTGCAGTGAATAACAGCCACATGCCATAAAAAAAAACGACAGTTTGGTGTGGTTTATGGGCTGGTGGCATCATCGGTCGAATTTTCTTCAAAGTCGACCATTGAAGAAATGTTGCCGTCAACGGCGAACGATATCGAGCCATGATACTCGACCATTTTTTTGCCCCAGTTGGCTGAGTTGAACTTGGTTTGAGAAGTGGCTTCATCGAGATAGTGCCACATGCCAAACAGCTCCTGAAAAAACGGAAATGTTGAAAGATGAATTTGGTGAGCAGCCCTGTGAGTTGGCCGCCAAGATCATGCGATTTAACGTCTCATGATTATTTCTTGTGATGTTATGTAAAGTCGGTAGTCTACATGGACAAGCCGAACACGATTGAAGCCTTACAGGATAACACAACACGCTTAATTGATGGAATACAGGCAGAATTGCTCGGAAATATGAAGCAAAATTGGAACTTCCGAATTGACCATTTGAAACCGAGCCGCGGACAACATTTACATGATGTTGTCTCAAAAACGTAATAAAATTTCTTAATATTTTATGCAAATTTGAGTGTTTTGTTCGATTTTTAAAAAAAAATACGGTTAAAAAATCACCCGTTATTACGGCAGATAGGATCTTTTAGGCAATGTTGAGGAGAAATTATGCCTCTGCAGTTGGCGCAGTTTAGAGGGTCTCCTTTTTTGTGCATCATGCAAACGATGCTGAGGTTCCATTCTTCAGGCATACTTTCTTCCGGCATTTCATTTCATTTCCGCCGGTCTTATAAAGTTCAGCGGGAAGGCCGTCACTTCCACTTTTTCTTTGTTTTTGAAAAGCTGGTGTTCTTTTCTCCTTGATAGCTTATAAAGCTTAATGGCAGCATTCTTAGCAGCTCTCGCCTTCACCTGCAGAGTTCAATTGTAGGCATCATTTTTGGGTGGGTATATCTATATGTATTCTTCATTAACCCAGGCATTTAGATCCTCGCAATGTTCGGACATCCAAAAAACTGAATGCGTGCCTTTGGTGGTGGTCAATTGATTGACAGTTTGTTAGTCCTTAGACTGCTATACCCCATCCAGGTGAGGAAACCGAGTGCCCGTTATAATGGCAGTTTGTATGACTGCGAAGTCGAACTGTTAGCAGTGTTTTGTGATAACACTACTTAATATGTTCGCTCTTCCTACCGTGGCGTAAAACTTCAGTGGCTCCTAGAAACAGTCCTTATCATTGTTATCTTTTTTCTTCGTAGGAGAGTAATTGATTATAAGGCTTTTAATACATTGTTATTGCTGGTGTTTTTAAAACAAAGGACCTGTTGCCTGAATCTGTTGCTTATGAGACCTTTCAGGTCATTCGTCACCATCACTTTTCAAGAGGTCGGGCTAGCCCTTAAAATTTCTGAATTTCCTGCAGGACGTATTTCACTTTATCCATTCTTTCTAGGACTGCAGACCCAACTGTTGACTTCATCTGAATAAGTCTTCCGCTGCCATCTTAGGAAAGTAAGAATTGCCTCAGCTTTCATCTGCTACCGCCAATAGTTGGCAAACTGGTGAAAACCAATTTACGGTCAAGAAATTAGGCACCCGATGGTCGCCACGTTGAAGCCGTCCGTTCAAGGTGGTAGCGAACAGTTTGACCACCTTCTGTTTGGTTCAGTGTACAAATGTGATCCTTGAAGATTTTTCAAGCCTTCAACTAACGTTTATGTAACAGAATTCAAGCTCGAGTGTGCTTAATGCTTTAATATGTACGGGCACTTAAAAATGTGCATGTTGTTCACGGAAAAGGAAGTCTTAAATATACACGTTCACGATTCGTATCTAGGCAGGTACTAGGTGCACTCGTAATACGAGACTCCTAGCACTTCTAAAACTTCCAATGTGGGACATTCACATCACCACATTTTTTAGTTTTTTCCAACCAGAGCACACATTTCCCGAAGGAGCACTAACAAACTCCCCATTTTTCATTTTCCACTTCATATTCGTTCGTTTTTTTCTTTCCTAAATAAATGAAAAGAGAGAAATCCGACAATAAGTGGAATCTTCTTGACGTAAAGCAGAGGTGCATGCCATAACAAGAGTATGAAGCTACGCATAAGAGCAAAGCACTTGACAACGAATGCAATTTGTTCGCACACAGATAGGGTAATCCAAATAAAATATTTCTATCCTTGTATTTATCTGCCTCTGTGCGCATCTTACCGCGCTTTAATATTGGAAAAATTCACTGGAATTTAAACTCAAATAAAATACAAAATTGCAAGTCTTGTTTGGTATTGAACCAAATAAACAATTAAGAGACGAATAATGGGAAGATCATGTGTGTAGGTTGCCATCATTACCATAATATTTTAACGAAAGGAATGTTCAAGGATATATTCACATAAATTGCACTCGGCAAGATGTTGTCGTCATTTATATTGCTCATGACAGCAATCAGAGTTTTTTTTAATGGTTTTCTGTTGCCCCCATAGGGGATAGTCATCGTCATAGATGGGATTATGAAAAAAATACATTTTAACAGATCTTTGCAAGGAAAGTGTATTTCTTTGAAGTGCTTCGGATTTTATGTTTTTTGTGGATGTGTATAATGTGACTTATTTGAATAATTTAACTTCTCAACTTTGGACTTACAAATTTTGAATACTTCCAAGCATGGTATAAGCATTCAATGACTACGTGTTCTTAAGCGGACTTGCCAATAAAACAGATGTAGCTTAGCAATATCATTGTTTTTGGTAGATTATCTGTTAATTGCTAAATTGCATTCTCTGGGTTATATTTTAATTTTATGTCAGATTGAATGACAGTTTAGCTTTCTACTTATCAAAATGCAGAAAAGTTAGAACACTCAGTTCTCAATGAGAGCGACCATATGTAAAATATGCAAACGTTGCAGTTTTGCAAGTAAACTAAATCCACTGCAGAAATTTAAGGGTACCACAAAACAAAAGAAAAAAACGTAATTTTAAGATATTTGGCATCATTGAATAATGACGTTTACTTACTTACTTAAGTGGCGCTTCAGTCCGGAGTGAAAATTGGCCTCAACCAAAATGCCTCTCCAATTAGCCCGGTCCTTAGCTAACTGCCTCCAGTTGCGCACTCCAAGTTGGTTGAGGCCGGTTTCTACATGTGGACGCCTCTTAAGGCGAGGTCTTTGTCAACTGCGTCCGACGTCTGGCTGGGAATCGAAGACTCTGTGAGCGGGAGTATTGGTCTCCATTCGTTGTACATTTCCCAGCCATCTTAAACGTCCAATGCGGAGTTTTTTGACCAGGCACATGTCGCTGTACAGCTCGTATAGTTCTTGGTTGAATCTTCGTCTCCATAGCCCGTCTACGCAAACGGGACCGAAGATTTTTCGAAGAATTGTCCTCTCAAATCGACCAAGGATTTCTTCATCCGCTTTTGAGATGGTCCATGCTTCAGCGCCGTAGAGCAGGACTGGAATTATCAGGGTCTTATACAGGGTCTCCTTAGTAGTTCGAGTGAGGGCTTTAATACTAAATTGCCTCCTTAGCCCGAAGAAACAACGGTTGGCAAGATTAATCCTTCGTTTAATTTCTGACGAGATGTTGTTGTCAGAGTTAATAGCGGAGCCGAGATAAAGTCCCATACTACCTTAAAGTTATATCTGCCAATGGTGACGTTCTGAAAAAATCGCCGATGTTGTGTGTTCTTTCGTATTGACAGTATATACTTCGTCTTGCCCTCATTTACTGCTAAACACATTTTTGCCGCTTCCTGCTCTATACTAGCAAACTTGGCTATGACATCACGTTGGGTCCCACCAATTATATCAATATCGTCGGCGTATGCTAATAGTTGTACAGATTTTTGGAAAACTATGCCTCTGGGTTGGATCGTGAGTTGTGCACAATCCTCTCAAGAATCAGATTGAAGAAGTCATATGACAGCGCATCGCATTGCCTAAATCCTTTAATGGTATCGAATGTGTCGGTGAGATCGTTTCCAAGCCTGATCGAGCAGCGAGAATTCTCCATCGTCATCTTACACAAAGGGACGAGTTTGGGCGGTATACCAAAACTAAACAAAGCTCTGTACAGTTCGTCTCTATAAATGCTGTCGTATGCGGCTTTGAAATCGATTAGTGGGTGGTGGGTATCGATTTGGACTTCTTTTGTTTTTTCCAGGATCTGCCGAAGTGTGAAAATTTGATCGGTTGCGGAATTTTCTGGCCTAAAACCACACTGATAAGTACCGATCAGGTTGTTGGTAAACGGTTTCAGGCATTCACATACTACGGCAGACAGGATATTGTGGGCAATGTTCAGGAGACTTATGCCTCTGAGGTTGGCGCAGTTTAGAGGGTCTCCTTTTTTGTGGATAGGGCAAACGATGCTGAGGTTGCATTCTTCAGGCATTTTTCTTCCGACCAGATTTGGCTTATGAGTTGGTGGATTTTATCTACCATATCATGTCCACCGGCATTAAAAAGCTCAGAGGGACGTCATTTCCGGCATTTAAGATATAACTGTCCTCACTTCACTCAGGTCTAGTGGTTGGCAGTTTTCGCTGTCGTTGCTAATATTGAATGGTTCGTGCTGACTGACAATGGAAAGATGTTCGTCATCGCCGTTTAACAGTCTGCAGAAGTGGTACTTCCATATCCTCAGCATCGTCCAATATTCCCTTGTACATCTCCTCGGGATTCTGTTCCAGCCCTGTATCCTTGGCTTTGACATTTTACACTTTGGTAAAACTTGCGAACATCGTTCCTGGAGTGGCACCTCTCTGTATCCTCGATTGCGCGCTTTTCTTGCTCTTTTTTCTTCTTTCCGAAAAGCCGGTGTTCTTCCCTTCTTCTCTGCCTATAAAGTTCAATGGTAGCTCTCATCTTCACCTGCAGCTTAGCCTTGTAGGCCTCGTTCTTGGCTGCAAGCATCTGTCAGCATTCTTCATCAAACCAGGGGTTTCTTGTTGGTGGGCGCGAGAAACCTAGCTCATCAGTTATGGCTGATCTAATCGCTTGTTGGGATCGTTGCCATTGTTCTTCGACATTCGGTGCTGGTGATATGGTGTTGATGGAGAGGTTAAGGGATACGCGTTGCGCGAAGGTCTTGGCGGTCTCTTGCGATTGCAGTTTTTCCACATTAAATTTATTCGAAGTATTTCTGGATTGTTGTGGCTCGTTGGATATCCGAATTCTTGTTTTGACTACAACAAGGTAGTGGTCCGAGTCGATGTTAACTGCTCGGAATGTTCGGACATCCAAAATACTGGATGAGTGCCTCTTGTCTATCGCAATATGATCAATTTGGTTGACCGTTCGTTGATCTGGATACCGCCATGTCCCCTTATGGATAGCAAGGTGAGGACACCGTGTGCTGGCTATAATGGTATTTCATTCCGTAGCGAAGTCAATTAGCTTAAGTCCGTTACCAGACGTGTTGTCCTGGAGGCTATGTTTTCCGACAATACTGCTAAAAATGTCTTCTCTTCCGTTGGGGTGTGATTGATATAAGGCTTATGTTGGTGAATTAAGCCTTGATGCGGATGTCACAATGCGTTCGCTTATACCTTGGAAACATAAGACTTCTTGACTTCTTGCCTCTTTGTGCGCGGCCCATCCCATCGTATTTCTTGGATGGCAGTAATATCTGCTTTGTAGCAGTTTAGGGCTTCCACCTCTCCTGTTTAATTCACCTTTCCGGTGCAGATACGAACTTCGTTGTTCTTTTTTCGTTTAGCAGGGTCATGTCCCTTAGAACAGGGGCCATCAGTATCCACTACGGGATTGAGCGGGCCTGACTAAGCCTTCAAATTCCTAGACAACCTGTTGTCCGAATATGTCAAAGCAGCTTTTCTATATTCGCCTGGGACAGCATTCTGACCCGGCTGTTTATAGTGTTGCTGTTTTTCGCGTGTTATAATCATTCGCGCTTATCGTTTAGCAAGTCAAGGTTAAAAATAAGCACTTGATGTGTAGTCAGTGTTACAACCAACCAGCAAATCAGAGTCTACCCCCGTTCTACTATTTTCAAAAGTGAAATTATTAACTCATAACAATTGAATTCAAAATTTATTTGAGAATCGATGAAAGTATCTACTTAATTCGCCACGCCAAGATTATAGAATCGAAGTAGGGAGTAGAGTAGAACCCAATATCTTCGACTAGAAAAGCAGTTCGTTTTGAATGTTTCTTGCACTTGCATGAGTTGTTTTATAGGTATATCCACTCAAATACATTTCAATATTTTAGGCACGTCCCAGCGATGCAGAATGCAATTGAATAGAATTTATTGCTAAGGCTTGTCTTTCGGTCACCAACACTTTGGTGTACAAGTACATTTCCAGGCAAATAGACGAGGAAATCTATTCCAGCACTTCATGTCAGCTCCTCTCTGCTACTCGTACTCGTATAGTTCCTCAAATACACAACTCGCATTTGGAATACGGAAAACATTACCCGTTCACTATCACTAATGGCACAGGTAGGTAGTTGCACTCACTTATCGCCTTGCGTCAAAGACAGCATTCCTGTTTAGAGCTCAGCTCAATAATAATTGTGGACCTCACGTGCAAAGGCGAATGCACCGAACTGTTAGATACGAGTATTTCAATATAGATGCCACGCCGCATTACCATACAACAGACACAATATGTGCAGCCCTCTCCCTGGCCTTGGTATGAGCATAATAAATGAAAAAAAAACACACCGAGGTTGGGTTTAAATAAAATTTATTTCGGTTTGAGAATTCGTTGACCTATATACGTAGATCGGTGGCACAAAGAATTCTTCGCATCAGTATCCGACTATGGCAACAACATCAATCTGTTGTTATCGACGGCATCTGTATCACATGCATCATGGGAAGAGAACAAAACCGTGATCCATCGCATCGTACCGGGCCTTTGAAGTTCTCAATAACCACAGCTTCTGTGTGCTGCTTATACTTTGGGATTGAGTTGGAAATGTGCGCAGTGCACAACAACCAAGAGGAAGTTGCAATTTCGCAATAGGTCTCCTTCACTCACAAGTGGACCATCCGTTTTCGATAGAGCGGCCTAGCCACACCGTATAATGATGGCAGGGCTTAACGTTATTGATATTCTTTAGGGCAATGAATTAAACTTACGGGAATCGGCAAATTTATTGGAACTGAGTGGAGCTGAGTGAGAGAGATATGAGAGCCGACCACAGATCCCATATTCGTTTTAATTAAAAAATGCTGAGAATTTTGCAGACTTTTAAGGTTGGGCATAGAAAATTGAATGTGGAGCTAAAAATTCTCTCTATTGTTCGGAAATTTTCTTAGCCTAGTATGTGTATCCCTGTTTGGAAAACATAAAACCTTTTGTGCATAATCTTTTGTTTTCAATATTGTTTTGTTTATATGGAATACATTTTATAGAAGTTAAGTGACACCAGTCAAATCTCCACCATTTTGTTCGATACAGAGTGATTGATCAGTTAAGCTTAAGCAAACAAAATGTTCGAAAATCAGACGTCAGCTACGAGTTGGCAATGAAGAGCGAATTTGCGGTTTAAAGGTCAAGCATTCGCAGGTGCCAGTGCTCTTGGACTCAGTGACAGGATGAAAGACTGCCTTTTCTCAGGTCGGAGCCCAATATTAAAAACAAGAGAAAATATTCCAAAAGTACAATATTTTTAATAAAGCAAAATAATTTCTGCAATAAAAAGTGCTAATATCCCACCCTTAATATCCACCTGGACTGTAAATAGATTTCTAACCTGGGTATGGAATGCTAAGCCCGTTTTTGAATTACCCTTTTGCATGCATGAGTGTATTAATGGTCGCCAATTATTTATTGTATACTGTTCTTGAGATTTTATGGCCTATTAGCGTCCAACTGCTAATACCTTGGGAGCCGATGCATATAGAACAATAAAATGAAATTGTGCTTAGCTAAATATTAAAAGAATCTAGTAAAAAGTAATTCTCAGTGAGGTTGATTTCAGTTGTGTCCGCTACATCTCTTATAACAGTTGTCAATAGTGTTGATTGCCTCATATTTTCCTGCGTCCATCTCAGGATTCATATGTCGCAGTTAGGATAGCTACCAGATTTCATAGAAATCTGCTTGGCTGATTTTAGCTTTGTCGTGTTGAATAAGCAGTGGCGATGATACATTCAGAAATAACTTATCTGCCATTCAGAACCAGGATCAAATAAAACTGGGCGCTTTCGGACGTGGTGCAATGATGCTCTTGGAAGCACATTTTGCTTTTGGCAGCTTTTTTATACCCTATCCCATAGGGGTATATTAGTTTTGATACATAGTTTGCAAGATAGAGAAATAGTTGAGCTAGGTATACCTCAAAGTATATGAATCGACTCAGAATCGATAGCTGAGTCGATTAAGCCATGTCTGTCCGTCCGTCCGTCCGTACGTCACCAGTTTTTGGGCCTTAAATTTGGAGCTATAATGATGAAATTTGGTACACGTGCTTGTTGTTGTGCTCCCAGCAGAACATGTTTAAACATTTTCGAAATCCGCCGACTGCCACGCCTCCTTTTCAGAAAAACATAGTTTTAGGCCAAACCGTTAGAGATACTGAAAATGAATCTGAACAACATATCTAGAAAATCATAATGTCTATGTTTCATTCATACAAAGTTTTTTTTACCACGCCCACGTTTTGAGGGCGTTTTATTAAAATTTTTTTTTGGAAAAATCTTAAAATGATAAAAATAATGATGCAAAATCATTGGTTCTGTCAATATAAACATTTCTTCTATATACCATTTAAAGCCACGCCTACTTTTTGGAGGCGTTTTCATACAAAAAACATTTCTATGCGCTACCTCATAGCATAACCAGGCGAAAAACGGTGTTTTTTGTCGAACCAAAAATGATTTTGATAAAAAGTCTGAACAATATGTTATTACAATGACATTTTCTATATTTTATCGTCATAAATCCGGCATTTCGGGGATATTTGTCTTAAGGTTGGGATGGGATAGGGTACAAAACGATACACACAGTGGATTGTAGCCTTCTCATATGTTTTTCCTTAAAATTCCCCCGTAGGAAGAAATTGGTAGGATTCTGGGAGTTCGTCGATGTCCCCAATTTTGACATTTTCTCGAAAAAGTCCCATAGTGGCACGAGTTGGATGTGATGTGACACTGTCTTGTTTTGTAGGCGTAATTAATCCAATCTTCACACAAGAAAGTTGTCCAACATGTACCAATAGCAGCCACCAGTAAATTACAGCATTGCTTATGGGATCCTTAAAGAATGAGGCTGCCGCACATTGGGACAGCTCCATATAATGCCATCTCATATATGGTTTTTACGAAAGTGGGATTCCCAGAATTGTTTTGATGCAAATCGATAGTTAAATGTTAACCATGTAATTTAGTTTCAATATTAATAATATTTTTATTTATAAAGAAAATAGTAAAATCAATCGCCGAAATGCAGTGGGACAGGATATTGATTTCACTGACAGCGTTTCTGTATTGCATAATATGCTATGGGGTAGGGTAGGGTATACAAATCGGTTTTTAGGAAAACGCATCCAAGAAGTGGGCGTGGGTGAAAACGATCTATGTAAGAAAAATGTATATTGCCATTACAAAAATATTTTGCATCGACATTTTTTCGAATTTGTTGTAGTCAGAGTTAATAGCGGAGCCGAGATAGAAAAAGTCCCGTACAACTTCAAAGTTATATTTTTCAATGGTGACGTTCCGTTAATACGTCGATGTTGTGTGTCCTTTTGTGTTGACAGCATATACTTAGTCTTGCCCTCATTTACTGCCTAACCCATTTCTGCCGCTTTGTGCTAGCAATCCTGGCTATGATATCACGTTGAGTTCTACCAATGATGTCAATATCGTCGGCGTATCCTAGTAGTTGCACCGATTTTGGAAAATTGTGCCTCCGGTGTTGGCTCAGGGGTTTTCCACAATCCTCTCAAGAATCAAATTGACGAAGTCACATGAGAGCGCATCGACTTGCATAAATTCTTTTTTGGTATCGAATGTGTGGGTGGGGTTGCTTCCGACTCTGATGGAGCACCGAGTATTCTTCATCATCATCCTACACAAACGGACGAGTTTGGGCGGTATACCAAAACTAATCATAGCTCTGTATAGTTCATCGCTGTAAATGCTGTCGTATGCGGCTTTGAACTCAATGAATAGGTGGTGGTTATCGGTTTGGAGGTCTTGGGTTTTTCCAGGATCTGCCGAAGTGCGAAAATTTGATCGTCTGTGGACTTTCCTGGCCTAAAATCACACTGCTAACGGCCGATCAGGTTGTTGGTAAACGGTTTCAGGCGTTCACATATTACGGCAGATAGGATCTTGTAGGCGATATTGAGGAGACTTATCTATGCCTCTGTCTCCTTTTTTGTCGATCGGGCATACTTTCTTTCGACCAGATAAGGTTTATGAGTTGGTGGATGTTGCTAACCAAGTCACCTCCGCCTTAATAAGCTTGAGTTTAGATAATGCTATTCTCACTTCATACAGGGCGGATGGTTGGTATTTTTCGCTGTTGTTGCCAATACTGAATGGTTCGTTCTGCCTGACAGCGGAATATTGTTCGTCATCACCGTTTAACAGTCTGCAGAATCAGATCCTCACCATCGACTGTGTCTCAACTACTATATTTTCTTGTTCACCTCGACAAGATTCATTCGCTTGAAGTTTTACACTTTTGTAAAACTAGCTAAGATCGTTCCAGGAGTGGCACCTCTCTATATCCTCGATGGAGCGCTTTTCTTGCTCTTTTTTTCTTCTTTCTGAAAAGCTGGTGTTTTTCCCTTCTTCTATGCCAATGGAGCTCAATGGCAGCTCTCGTCTTCACCTGCAGCTTAGCCTTGAGGGCGGCGAGCATATGTCGGCATTCCTTTTCAAGCCAGGGGTCTGTTGCCGGTGGGCGCGAGAGACCTAGCACAGCAGTTGCAGATGATCTATTGGCTTGTTGGCATCGTTGCCATTGTTCTTCGGCATTTGATGCTGGTGGTATGGTGTTAATCGAGACGTTAAGTGATTTAAGAGCTACGAAATTAAAATAAACTTAGACCTGTCTAGCATGGGAGATGTTAACAAAAAGTAGACTCTTGTAAAGTCGATTTTGAATATATCGACTAGTAAAAGGTCAACAATGGCAAAGTGAATGATGTTTACATGCATACGGCACCGCGTTCTTTATTTTGGTTTTCAAAACGAAATAATACCAGTTTGGCTTTATTGCGCCATGTTAACAGAAATACGCCAAAATGTTCTTAAGGTTATCATTGATTGGTACACTCGATATAAAAGAAAAGAAATAACCCCTGAGAGGCTGTTAAAGGCTTTTGCTTTTGGGGCTTATTTCCTTTACATAAATCCAACCTTACACACAAACCAAATCCAACGACAGTCCCAAGCAGGGAAATTGCAAAGGGGCAGCTATCCCCCACTCATATTCAAAATTGGCGTGAACACAAACTCACACTCGGATGTATACAAAGTATGAACCGCCTTGATTGGGCTCACTATTCGGTTTGGGATGTAGACTCTGCAGGGTACTCTAGCTGATGTTTGCTGTAATACTTAACTTTTCCGCTCTAAGCCATAAATTCATTTTATTGTCTCCAGACAATATATGTAAAACATGAGATATAATCTTCTTTGGCTGTTACGGACGGACAAACACTCACATAAATTCAAATAAATGTAATCACATCCTTTCACTACATGCTTCTAGTAACAGAAGCATGTAGTGGAAGGATGCTAAATATGGAACTAAACTATTGTAATCAGTCCCACCACAATAATTGGTGTATCCACCCTGACAATATCTGAAAATGGTTCACTTACTCGAAATGTTAATTAATTAATAACTCTCTGTAATATTTATAACACGAATAAGTAGCTTTGCAGTTATTCAGCAAGAAGGAGCCAATTATTATTATTACTACCTCTTTTTTTTATAAATGAAGTCATAAAGCATTCACTCATTTTGGAAGAAGAATTACTTTTAGAGAACTTTTCCCAATCGTTTTACGAAACCGTGTTACTAGGTTCTCAAGTCTGGTCTTGAAGTCAACCCCCAGAAGCTTACCTGGTTTCAAATACTAGGAAATACAATATTGCCTCAATAAAAGCTATAAAAGCCTGCCTTTCTCAAACAGGCTTTGCGTATGTGCGTATCATTAAGGTTCGAAATCCAAGATGGAAATATAGCCTTAAGGCGGCATGTGTTCATTATTACACGACCGAAACTTCTTACATGACAAATACTTCTAGCTATTATGTGCGATGAACAGTAGTCGAGATGCCTATAATAAGTGTGAAGCTAGATAGAAAGCAGAGAACCACATGTCAGTGCCTTGATGGTTTACTGCGCATAGATATGCTGACCAGATGTCCCATTTTAAAAGGACATGTCCTCTCTTTGTCTAGAAAAAAATGTCTGATATCATTTTGAAAAACATGCGATATATCCTCTTTGTGATTTCTTAGCTAAACAAATTCTTCGACATCACAAAACTACAAAAAAAAAATTTTTAACACTAATTCAGAATTTCTTTGCATCTTTCTGGTGCGTACATGACTTATTTTAAACTGAACAAAGTGCCATCTTTTTGTAAACCCTATCCAACAGGAGTTGACATAGAGAAATAATGTTCACAACTCAGAATCAAAAGCTGAGCCGATCTAGTCATGTCTGTCTGTCCATCCATCTATGTGTCACCAATTTTTGGGGCTGACATTTAAGCTAGAGGGATGAAAATGCCCTACGAAGCAGAACAAGTGTAAAAAAATGCCCACTTTCTAGTAAAACATTGTTTTTTGTCAAACGGTAAAGAATTTTGAAAAGTGTTTTTCTAAGATATATTTACAATCTCAATATCTATATTTCGTGTTTATTAACATTCCACACCTTAGATCCCATTACTTCCAAAATCTTTGCGATTACTCCAATGGGAAGTGAAAAGCCTTCTCGATTGTACTCATATCTCAGGACGGATCAAACTTAACCAAATTATTAAATGTTTCCCCTATCAAGATCCACGTGGTAACATAATGAATTAATTCTGGTGCCAATTTTACCTAAACTAAGGACCCACTCGCACTTCTTATACTTCCAACTTCATTTGTTAAAATACGTGAATGCGTCAGAATCTACCCTATAGACATGGTTTGAGAATAATATGATCCCTCCTGGATCGTCTATTTATGACTTCGAACAGCTATACCACCTAGGACTTCGTCCAGCAAACAAGACATAGGTATTGTATTTCTCCTAGCTCAACGACTTCGAATAGACCTTATGCAACGACGGCGACACCTGAAAAATGCAACACGACTTGTTTTGCATGGACTGCTTTACAGTGACTCTGCAGTAGGTAATGGAATTACGTAATTTTGACATTATTTGACGTGTAAATGCGCTAAGGAAGTGAGGTTTGGATTAAGAAATCTCTGATGCTGAAGTTTGATTACGCAATCACAATGCGCTTTGTCTGGATGGTTTGTATCCGGTGTGTTTCTTTTTGCAGAGTTCAAGTTATATTTCATACAAATATTATTTGTGCGGATTTTCATGACATTTGCGGGGCTTTGATCGTATCCGCTGTCGGTATAAATCGAATTCGCACTCCAGACACGATATAACTACTCCTCTGGACACCTTATTAACTTGAGAAAGGGGGCAGCATAAGTGTCGAATTTTCATGATATCTGGATGCACATGGCACATGATATTCAATGAGTGAATGCGCCATCGGCGGAGGTGGAGATGAAATTCTACAAGAACAACATACTTTCGCGGGATATCACCCATCATCGTCCCGCCAGTGTGCCGTTGAGTTGATCTCCATTATGAGATCATCACTGCCATATTGAGGAAGTTTACTAGCTCTGCCGCCACAGAGTCAGGGAACCAGGCCATCGCGCCACAGTAGAACTGGTTGGCTGCGGCGGCGGCGTCGACAACATATGCTGGGAAATGCACATTGTGCAACTGATGATGGCCGGGTAATGTGTTTTGTATTGCCATCGTTTATGTTTTGCATTTTTTTTTCGCTGCCACCAGCCATGGTGATATCAGCCAACCTCTTGTTTGGTGTGCAGTTTATTTTAAAAACGCATCACCCAGAAGTTCGCTTTCATGAGCTCTTATGTAAACATATACCCGTCAGGGTGGCAACTGCATAACCGCCATCGTCGGTGCCCAACAACAGCAATTTAGTTGCATGCGATCAACACAAATTTTATATAAATGTTTACCATGCAAATTAAATTATGGTGTTTTTAGTAAAAATGTATAAAGTTTGAAGAGAGAACAGCAAATACCATACTGTTGGATTTTAAAAAAGAGGTGTATGAAATGGTAATATAAGTTGGAGGTAACAAAGTGAAACTATGTATGTAGGTACATTATTTTCGCTCAACTGTCAACATGGGGTCTCGTCCTGACCTTTAAAGACTCTTCTCTAGATTGACGAATTTGACACTGAAAGTACCTACTAAGTAATTTTTTACCGAATGATGATTGTTGAAACGAAATTTTCCGAAATACTTAAGCTAGAATCACATTGACATAGCAACTTTCACATCCACATCTGTAGCACATTTTTATATGTATCTTGCATTAGACATTTATAAACGTCAATATCACTAGCAAATTTATAAAAAATCTCTTAAAGTATATTATTGCTAATATCGATGTGAATACTTTAGGCAAAGAAGCCATCACGGACAGATGGACCGACGAACGGAATTTCGAAAGCCACTTTTGGTCGGTTCCCCTATCATCCCTATCATCGTAATCAATCAAAATCTCATAATTTTTCGAAAACAATGTTAATAATAAAATGATAAAAAATAAAAAGAAAGCCACTTTTGTCGGTTCCCCTATCATCCCTATCATCGTAATCAATCAAAATCTCATAATTTTTCGAAAACAATGTTAATAATAAAATGATAAAAAATAAAAAGTGCCAACACAACTTGGACAAACATCCCAGGGATGTAGTAGAGTATTGTGTTTGATATGGAGTTTAGGCAAATCCAAATACAAATACAAATTTTCGGCGCAACAGGCCTGTCAGTACACAGAGGGCCAGTGAGGGCCCCCATTCATGTGTCAATTTTAACACCATGGCGTGACATCCTGTTTTATGCCGACTTGGAACGGTTAAGTTGAGATTAGCTTTTCTTGAAAATTGATTCTAATCGGATGATTTGTCAGGTCATCACGAGAGGAGCGCCAGTGAAAAATCATTTAGGTGTTGCTACGGCTGAGAATCGAACCAAGATTTTCTGCGCTGCAGGTTAATTGCACATCATCACGGCACTGAGCCCACCAAGCAAATTCACTTTCAATAACAATCTATTTGCTGTTCAACACATTTTTTTTAAATTTCAAATTTAAGTGAAAAACTGGAAGTAAATGATATTTTAAAAGTTCCGACGCTTAAGTTTTTCTGAGAAAAAATATTTATTTATTTCTTTATTTAATATTATTCATTAGAATTCGCTAAAACACATCTGAAAGGTTGTGTAGTTATACAGAGCATAATTATTTATTCAGCCTTTTTTCAGGGTCGCGAAAATTCTTATTCATATTATACAGTATTTGCGTCGAAAAAATTACCAAAAATAGGAAAGTATATTACAATTATACGTTATACAGCTTGACAGAGTTGCCAATCGATAATTTGTATTTTTGTGAAACTCAAAGCGACCACTTTGTTTAAAAAAAATGTCTGAAATTGAATCTGTGATAAATGTCTGTTGTTCTCGAGAGGGAAAAGTAAGCTCACACTAAAACAATTGAAATGAGTTGTTTATTTTTAGGAAAAGAATATTACAAGTAAAAGAAATAATTTTACAGTAGACACCTACCGCAGTTTGCACCTCTTCCCTTGGCTACGAGGATGAAAAGAATAAAGCCGAAATAAAATGGCTGAACATAGGAAGAAGTGCCAACGGCGGCCAAAGTAATGCCAAGCTGCCACTAATGTTGGCGAATAGATGGCGCTATAAAATTAATGCGTTTTTCACATCTGTGATGAACTGAAATAAACAAAATTAAAATACCCTTATCTGTACAGGACTATTCAACATTGTACACGTTTTTTGATTGAGGTTTTTGCGTTTAGCATTATAACTTTATACACTCCTTTTAATGAGTTGATGATTAAGACTGCTAATACAGGGTATCCGCCGGGAAGGTATACTTTGTTTTGCCGCCATTTTGGTAAACATTATTCTTGACAGTTCATATTAAGCAGTCGTGAAGTAGACTCGTGGCAAATTTATTATGGAAAAGTATTCGATAAACTCAAGTGTTTTAATCATTAAAATATTTTATCAAAATCAATCATCGATTGCTGTGACGATGAGAAAGTTACGTGAAATTTTTGGGAGAAACAACTAGCCAACAAAATAAACTATTTATCATGTAGTGAATGACTTCGAATAAAGAGGGTCTGTAGGTGATAGGCACAAGCATGGACCACAACGTACTGCAAGATCGGCTGAAAACATTACTGCTGCTCAAGGAAGTGTTCAAAACAATCCATCAACCTCAATTCGACGCCGTGCTCGGGAGCTTGGTCTTCAAAGAACAACTTTGGCCACAATTTTGCACACAGTTTGCATTTCTTTCCATTTAAGATTCAGTTGACACAAGAGCTTCTTCCACAAGACGCCCATGACAACCCCGATTTTAATGAAAAAATCATAATGAGTGGCACTTTTTCATTTGAACGGGTATGTGAATAAACAGAATAGTCGGTTATGGGCAATGGAAAACCCTCAAATTATTCATCATTAACCTTTGCATCTATTAAAAGTTACAGTATTCTGGGCAATTTGGTCAGGAGGAATCATTGGACATTACTTCTTTGAAAATGAAAACGGCGTAACGGTAACTGTGAATGGGGAGCGATATCGTGTTATGATTGAAAACTTTTTAATGCCACAACTGCATGCTTTGGGCTTGATTAACATGTGGTATCAACAAGACGGTGCCACATCGCATACAGCCAGGATTACTATGGAAAAAACTGCGAAACCTTTTTCCACAACAAGTTGTTTCAAGAACTTGTGATGTTGATTGCCGACTGATTTGACTGCTCCGGGGGATATCTGAAAATCAATTTTTATGCAAACAAACCAGAAACGCTTGGGCAACTCAAATAAAATATTCGTGATGAAATTAATGAAATACTGCGTGAAATGTGTGAGAATGTAATGAAAAATGTATTCAAAATGGCTGCCATTTGTGAGACTAACAGAGGCGTTAGTTTCTTTAAAAGTTACTCCCTCTTATCGTGAAATATACCAAATTTAAAAAAAACAACAGTTATATCCACTTTGAAATGGTCTGGGACCTACATATCTCTAATGTGGCATTGCGTATCCACCTTGAAAAGGCATGAATACTTGGTTATGCCATTTATTAAGAAAACTGTTGTTTTTTTTTGGTAATTTTAAAATGGTCTGGCAACAGCGTTGCCAACGTTGCCAACGTTTCTGCAAATAGAAATGCACCATGCAATGAAATAAGCATTAACTGGTTATGTCAGATATCTTTTCATTTTCCGCTGGACCATCAAATGGTCTAAATGATTCCTCGGGATGTGAGGCAAAAACGTCTGCTTTTTTTTAGAAAAAAGTGAGTTTTCACCACACTATTACTCACTGGTTATTTTTTGGTTGCTTGTCACAGCCAAAAATTGCTGCGGGCTCTTGGACGTTTTCAAGGTAATCAACACTTACAAATGCTTGCGGCAAAATGTTAACATTAGTAAATGTTTTTGAAAAATCTGAGTATCTAGTCATAACGAGTGTTTTTTAGAGTTTGGTTTTCGGAATAGACATAAAACTGTCATTTTGTATTCAAATCGGCCCACTCTAATGTCATTTATGTTCAGTCTGGTTTGCCATAGGTTGACAAATGAACAACGCTTGCAAATCGTGCAAATTTATTTCGAAAATAATGTTTCAGTTCGCAAATTTTACCGCAAACTCCGTCCATTTTATGGTCGACATAATCAGAGTAATTAATTCGGTTAACCATGGATCGTTTTCGTACTACGTTTACTCTATGTGATAATACGCATCCGCAGAGACGTCAAACAGTGCGCACCAAAGACAAACTTGCCGCTGTACAGCAAAGTGTTGAAGATGACCCGAATGAATCGATTCGCCAACGTGCACAGCAATTGGAGCTTTGTCAATCAACTTTATGGAAGATTTTGCGCAAAAATCTTGGCTTACGACCTTACAAGATATAGCTTGTGCAAGAATTAAAGCCGCGAGACTATGCAATGCGTCGTGATTTTGGTGTATGGGCCGAAAATTAGATTGATTTCGATGCTGATTTTCGCAAAGCTTTGTTCAGTGATAAGTCCCATTGTTTTTTTGAATGGCTACGTCAACAAGCAAAATTGCCGCATTTGGAGTGGAGAGAATCCACATGAGACCCTTGAGACGCCATTACATCCACAAAAACTGACTGTTTGGTGTGCTCTATGGGCTGGTGGAATCATTGGGCCATAATTCTTCGGAAATAATGCTGGAGAGTCAGTTACAAGTGGAGACCGGTATAGAGCCATGATAACCGACTATTTTGTTCCCGAATTGGATGGCATGAATGTGGATGAGATGTGGTTCCAACAAGACAGTACTACATGCCACACAGCGCATGCCATTACCGGTTTATTGAAGGAAACATTCGATGAGCGCATAATTTCGCGGAATTGACCTGTCAATTGGCCACCAATATCGTGAGATTTGACTCCATTGGATTACTTTCTTTGGGGATATGTGAAATCGCTCATTTACGCCAACAAACCAGAAACGTTAGGGGAATCGGAAGCCAACATTCGTGGCGTTATTGCCGACATACGGCCCCAAATGCTTGAAAAAGTGGTTGAAAATTGGACCTCTAGACTTGGCTTTATTCGAACCAGCCACAGCGGCCACATGTCCGAATCATTTATAAAAATTAATGGCATAAAATATCCTTCCAGTAAAGCCAAATTGATGGACATTCGAACGATTTTCTTGTTTCAATGTTCTATACATCTAAACACCCTTTATTTAGAATGTAAATACATATTACACTACATACTAACTTTTCTTTAAATCAAAGCGTTCGTTCTTGGAAAATCTGCCATTTTCATTGCATTTCATAATAAATGAATGCTAGGAGTCCAATTTCAAAAACAACACATATACCTGAAATATCAATGAAATCGGCCAAATAGTTAAGCCTCCAGTACCAATAAAAGGCTACAGAATCCCGACAGACATGCTGTTCCAATAAAAAGTTATTTTGGACTCAATATACTTCGAAACATAAGAATGTGAAAAATTATCAACTTCGAAATTTTGCGACATCGAAATATTCGCTATACTCGGGATGTAAAAAATCAAAACCTAAAACGTAACTAAGGTCCGTATAAATAATGCTTTGTGTTACTACTTTTATTTTGATGAATTGTAATCCAATGAACGATTCTTCATTGAAATGATGACTCAGATAAAATTTTACATGAATTTTCAGTTTTTCTATGTTGCTTTCCATCGTTTCGTAAAACCTATTTCCCAAATTTTGATTGTATACGAATAAAATATTATGAAAAATTCCTTATGCATAGACCAAAATTCTATAGTGTAATGAAATTAATATATTTACCGTTTCTCATCATCTTCATCTCATATGAATCCACAACAAATTAAATTGCTTTGTTAGAAATAATACAGCCATGGAAAATAATTGCTGTATACAGCCACTATACCAACACTCGCGCACAAAAACTATGAGAACAAAATTGAAATAATGACAATTAAATATTTTTTTTATTTCAAATAATGAGGGCCAAAACATGGGGCTTTTTATTTTAAGAATACAAATATGCACCTAAAATGCATAATGGCACCTCGTAACCAATCACGGCAACACTCACCGTGTTGCGGAGCGGAAAGGCTCTGATGGACATTTTCATTTTATTCACTTTAACTACATATAAAATATTAAAAAAAACACTTCAGCGATAAAATTCAAGCAGTAGAAAGCAATTTTATCACATTTATTCTTGAGAAACACAGAAACTAGGTAAACACAAATCTCACATACCAGCAGCAATTACAAGGGGGAAGAGAACTTTACACCCGCTTTTCAAACGAAATTTTACACATTTTAAGTCACTTGAGTATTTCCAAGATGGGCTAATCAATTAATCAACATGATACGCGTATTTTTGTATCGCAATCAGATTTGCTGCATAATTTTCCGACTTAAACTTCGGCTACACGAAAGTAGCATGCATTTTTTTCTCACCTCACTTTAGTAACTGTAAAACTAACTGTGTTCACATTCTCGGTCAAATTCCTAAGCCTAAGAGTATGTGAGGAGTTTATTGGAGTGGTTAAATTGTATGCAATATTTTTATATGATAATGAACTTGAATGAGATGATGATTTATAAAACAAGTGTAAGGTGCAGGAGAGAATGCATTTTAAAAACGCAATTTTGTTTGTTTCCATGAAACTAAGACAAAAACAGGAAATTCCAACAATTTTGTTTTAGACTGGTTAAGGAGACATGGAAATTTAAAAATGTAGGGACAGAGAAATAATTGAGGTAGGTATAGGTACACACTTTATAGTTCCACTCAAAATTGATAGGAGAGTCGATTTAGCCATGTCTGTCTGTCCGTCCGTCTGTAGGTCACAAGTTTTTAGGTGTTCATTTTGGAGCTAGGATAATGAAATTTAGTATATATGATATCCTTGTACGTTAGTATGTTTCATCTTGTGAGGAACAACAAGTTTTTTTTGATTTGCAGACTTTGTTCACACCTCGAGTCTCAGCGTTAGTTATTTAACTTTCTTCAAGAACGTTGGATAAAGTTTAGTGAAAATTTTCGACCCCGAGATTTTGATTGATTCTAACACAACGATGAAAGCGGAACTCAAAAAAAGGTTTTTTGGAATTCCGTCCGTCGGTTCGTCGGGGTGGGTCTGTCCGTACAAGTCTCTCCAGCCTAAACGCGTTGACCGATTTTCTTCAAATATCGTATCCAGCGTTTTTTTGTTCATAATTCTAGATAATTTTTTTTGTTTGCTTTTAGCCATGTTGTTATTGATACCCGCCATATAAAATCCATACACAACCTCAATTTACTCAAAAACGGCTCTAACGATGTTGTTTAAACTTCCAATATACTGTAAGCATATTAGTTCAAACAAAACTGCATACCCATTTTTTCGAGAAAATCCATAAAACGTTTTTTTTTGCATTTAGGCCATATGAAGAAAATTCCAAATTTCTCGCAAACTATTTTGCCAAATTGAATTTTGTTTTCCCGTGGGCTGGTGGAAATCTCAAAAGACACGATTATCACGTGTCCAAAGTAGTGTGGGACTCTGTACGTAACTTTTCTTTGGGAGTTCCTGCTTTATCCGCAACTTATAGCGCGGTTTGTTATTATCGGGCTAAATTCAAGGATTTAGTTGTTTGAAGACACCGCTGTAAATTGTTTAGTCAAGAATTTGAAGGACGGTTGTGTTAACGCATCCCAATAAACGCTTTTATACGTTTACGTTCAAAATGATTCGTTTCATCTTTAACCGCAAAAAAAACACACACACATTTTTGGCGCAATAGGCTAGTTAGTACAATCATTCATGTGTTCTTCTTGCACGATGCCGGGACCTCCTCCTACGAACGGCGAAATTGAGATAAGCTTTTCTTAACAATTGATACTACTCGGATGATTTGTCAGATCATCACGAGAGGCGGTCCAGTGAAAATCATTTTAGGTGTTGCTACGGCTGGGAATCGAACTCAGACCTTCTGCGCGGCAGTTCATTGAACTAACCATCGCGCCAATGAGCCCGTCCGGCCTTAGCACTTGCTTGTAAAATAGCAGCTTGTCATCAATGTTTGGCTTCGAAAATTTTCCGAGTAACCAGCCCATTTCTCTTCATTTATTTTTAAGTTCTTCGTATATATTTTTTATATGCGACTCCCATTTTGATTTTGCATCGAGTGTCATTCCGAGATATTTCGCTTCCTTCGCAAAAGGGACTAGAGCCGTATTTAGAAATACAAGCAAGTTGTTTGTCCATTTAAACGAAAAATCTACATAAATCGATTTGCTTTCGTTAAGTGCAATCCATCAGGTTTTTATCCATTCATTAACCTCGTTAAGAGCGTTTTGTTATTTCATATTTGTTTCCTCTATTGTTGTGCCAACTGCTAGTGTGGCAGTATCGTCAGCAAACGTGGCAACTATTGTATCGTTTGTTTGTGGGATATAAATAAAATAAATTTATGGCGCAACAGGCTCGTTAGTACCCAGAGCCTAGCTTTTTTCTCACAACCATTCCTGTGTGCGTGTGTACTTCTTAGCACGATGCCGGGACCTCCTTTTTTATGCCGAATCCGAACGGCTAAGTTGAGATAAGCTTTTCAAGACAATTGATACTACCCGGATGATTTGTCAGATCATCACGAGAGGAGGGCCAGTGAAAAATCATTTAGGTGTTGCTACGGCTGGGTATCGAACCCGGACCTTCTGCGCGGCAGTTCATCGCATGCGATATCGCATGGGATATCACGTGTAAATAGTAGTAACAAGAGTGGTCCAAGGACGCTTCCTTTGGGTACTCCTGTAATATTTCTTTGAACTCTGAATATTCGTTTCCAAGTTTCACACGCAAGATACTACACGAGGTGTTCATATAATTTTTCATGCAGAGCTTATTTTAATTTGGTTTAAAGGCCTATATGCCAAACCATGTCAAAAGCTTGCCACACGTCAAGAAATACGGATGAGCAAATTTTCTTTTCTTTGAAAGATTTTTCAATTACGTCAGTAATTCGATTTACTTCATCAACAGCCGAATGTTTAGGTAAAAGGCGTTTCAGGCAAAAGGCGTTTCAGGCAAAAGGCGTTTCTTATCAATAATGGGTTGTAACACCGCTCCTCCACGAGCAATATTTGAAAGCGTACTATCTGTCACTTTTCATAGAAAGAAATAATGATAGAATGCTATGAAATTTAGGGTGGGCACTTCTATTGCTTCCAATCTCAAACAATCTTACAATGTCAAACAGAAACGACAATGGAATGAGCAATACATAGAAAGAAATTTTCCATAGAATACTATGTGAAGTCTCCACAAACAATTTTCATAGAATGTCACATTGCATTCTATAAAATATATACGCACTTTTTATTTATTAATTTCAACATTTTCTGAAATAATGTTTTGCTTAAAAAAATTTAATTATACATACTAATAATTGAACCCTTAGCAACTAAGGAAAAATAAAAACTGTAAAAAGCTCAGAAGTTATTAAGGCCGTAAGTATACCAAATGCCTTAATAATGGTTTTGATTTGTATCCACTGGCTAAGGTAAGACAAAGTTGGCTCACTGTTGTCGTTGTTGCCCTAATAGTGATTTTATTTTGTACCCACTGGCTAAGGTAAGACAAAATTGGCTCATTGATATCATTGTTGTCAATTGAATTTAAAACATATTTTCATTAATTTCTCCATTAGGAATGAAATCCAAATCCTTTTTACAGAAAATATTAAATAGATTTCGGAGAGATTATAAATAAAAGATCCTACACGACTCTGACAAATGTCTCTAGGAATCTAGAAGAGTGTTGTATTTTACATGGAGTAAGAACAAATGCACTGCTCTGTTTGACGTTTTGATATTGTTATGATTTTAAGTGAAATTATTTGAATTCCTGTTCCTCGACCTTTTGACAGAAATCTGGGTATGCAAGTATAATAATTTTTAAGGTAAAACTGAGTATTAATTGTACACACATCCAACGATCTTTAGTATATCAATTGTTGTTGGTGAACGGTTTAGCCATTCCCTTTTTTGGGAATCATGCAAACGATAGTATCTATATGGACTAACCATTCCTTTTTCCTTCCATGGTAGCTTACATGTCAATCTTTGATCGATTTAGGCGGTTTTAAATTAAACGAAGTCTGGAGATTTTCAAGTTTCCAAATTTTTCTTTCTAGTATAAGTCAAACTAATCTTACTGAATATGTTTTGCTCCGTGTGGCTGATTCATACTGCATTTTTATAGGTGGTTGCTAACCTGTAAAAAACATTTTAACGGCTGCGTAAAAAAGATTTCAAATATCAAATGGATGATGAAAAATGCATTTACTTAATATTTAGGGCTAGATATCAATAAACTGTAAGTGGAATAGATACCCACCACAAAAACATAAATTTCTTTAAAGTTCACATCTCTAATACTTGTAGTGCGCATGAATTTTAAGACCAGGTTGTGTGTAACATAAGCCACTGTACTTTGACATGTGAACTGAAACGGAACAAAGTACTCGTAAACGAAACGTACACCAACCTAATTTTACATAATCAAGCCATTTCGATCAACCACAGAGGTAACCCTTCGCAAGGAGTGACAATAATATCCTGTCATAGACAATTCATTAGATTTAGTCCTAACCCACCCCTGTTGTTTGGGGTATTGAACGGAAACACACCTGCAGTTGACCATTTATTCCAGGTGTTGAATGAAACTGTTATATCAATAGAGCATACATAAATAAATACACATACGAGTATGAAACGAAGGGTCCCCATGTCAGAATTAATAGCGGAGCCGAAATAGAATAAGTCTTTTAATTCCGTAAAGTTGTAGCTCTCGATTATAATGTTTACCCGAATATCCAATTCCTCAATATTTCGTTTTTTTTTTTGAAAGCATATTTTTTACCTCGTCCTCGTCTGCCAGCTAAACGCACTTTACCCGCCTCCTGTTTAACGCCTATTCCAAGCGGCAAATTAGAAAAGGTTCTAACGACGGTTTTATGCCCTTGAATTTTCCTCTCGAATCAACCACGGATTTCTTCATCAGCTTTTGATACGGGCCATGCTTCGGCGCCGTACAGCAGGACTGGGATGATCAGGGTCTTATACAGGATTACGAGTCAGGGCTTTACTACTAAATTGCCTCCTTAGCCCGAAGAAACAGCGGTTGGCAAGAGTAATTCTTTGTTTAATTTCTGACGAGATGTTGCTGTCAGAGTTAATAGCGGGGTCGAGGTAGACAATGTTCCGTACTACCTCAAAGTAATATCTGTCAATGGTGACGTTCTTTCCAATTCGTCGATGTTGTGTGTCCTTTCGTGTTGACAGCAGATACTTAGTCTTACCCTCATTTATTGCTAAACCCATTTTTGTCACTTCCTTATCCATACTAGCAAACGTGGCTTTGACATCACGTTGAGTCCTATCAATGGTCAATATCGTCGGCGTATGCTAGTAAGTAGTTGCACTGATTTTTTGCAAAATTGTGCCTCTGGTGTTGGCTCGGGAGTTTTGCGCAATCCTCTCAAGAATCAAATCGAAGCAGTCACATGACATCGCATCGCCTTATCTAAATCCTTTTTAGGTATCGAATGTGTCGGTGAGGTCGTTTCCGAAACTTATCGAACAGCGAGAATTCTCCATCGTCATCCTTCACAAACGGAAGAGGTGGCGGTATACCAAAACTAGACATGGCTCTGTATAGTTCGTCTCTAAGAATGCTGTCGTATGCGGCTTTGAAATCGACGAATAGGTGGTGGGTATCGATTTCCTGGCCTAAAACCACACTGATAAGGGCCGATCAGGTTGCTGGTAAACGGTTTCGGGCGTTCACATATGTACGGCAGATAAGATCTTGTGGGCGATGTTGAGGAGACTTACGCCTCTGCAGTGGGCGAAGTTTAGACGGTCTCCTTTTTTGTGGATCAGGCAAACGATGATGAGGTTCCATTCTTCAGGGATATTTTCTTCCGACTTACCAAGTCATATCCGCCGGCTTTATAAAGTTCAACGGGAAGGCCGTCACTTCCGGCAGCCTTATTAAGCTTGAGTTTATATATTGCTATCCTCAATTCACTCATGTTGGGTGGTTGGCAATTTTCGCTGTCGTTGCCAATATTGAATGGTTCGTTCTGCCTGACAGCGGAATGCTGTTATCTGTCATCGCCGTTTAACAGTCTGCAGTCCTCAGCATCGACTGTGTCTCAACTACAATATTTCCTTGTTCATCTCGATAGGATCCTGTTCGAGCTTTGCATTTGGCTTTGACGTTTTACACTTTAATAAAACTTGCGAACATCGTTCCTGGAGTGGCATCTCTCTGTATCCTCTATCGCACGCTTTTCCTGTTTTTTTTTCCTTTTTGCTGAAAAGCCGGTGTTCTCCCTTTTCTCTCTATCTATACAGCTCAATGGCAGCTCTCATCTTCAACTGCAGCTTATCCTTGTATGCCTCGTTCTTGGCTGCAAGCATATGTCAGCTTTCTTCGTTAAACCAGTGGTTTCTTGCTGGTGAGCGCTAGAAACTTAGCACATCAGCTGCGGCTGATCTAATTGCTGGTTGGCATCGTTGCAATTGTTGTTCGACATTCGATGCTGAAGTACTTGTGTTAATCGAGAGGGTAAGGGATACGCGTTGCGCAAAGGTATTTGCGGTCTCTTTCGATTGCAATCTTACGACATTAAATTTTTTCATAGTATTTCTGGATTGTTGTGGCAAGGTGGATATCCGCATTCTTACCTTGGCTGCAACAAGCTAGTTATCCGAGTAGATGTTACCTCCTCGGAATTTTCGGACATCCAAAACACTGGATGCGTACCTCTTGTCTAACGCAATGTGATCAATTCGGTTGACCGTACGTTGATCAGGTGACCGCCATGTCCCCTTATGGATATCGAGGTAAGGAAATGTTTGAGGAAATGGATGTTTGTCAGACATTCAAAAAAGATGAAACAGTGAAAAAAATAGGTTTGTCCCTTTCTGTATTTGAACCATATACTCCGCTCTTAGCAGCCTAACGCACCTCCCAGTAGTCTCTAGAGTTTTCCATAAACATCGTTCTTTAGATAATGCTGAAAATGACATGACAACGGTTAACTTGTCGAAATCCTTTTCCTACTTGGCATCTGCAATTCCTTGTTTTTGTTTTATTATACCTTTGCATCAAACCGATTATTCGCCAAAAAATGTTGACTGAACCCCAAAATAATTTTGTGAATGTACTATGAATGTACATATGGCTTGTCAAAAGACTGTTGTACGATGATAACAACTTCAACTGACGAGCTCTAAATATGCTATCTACAAAAATCTGCATACAAAAATTTGCTGCAAACAAAAGTCTTAGGATTCAGCCAAATAAACTTAGAGTCCCGAGACTGTGGCCATTCACAGTTCCCAGCTTCCCTTCTTGGGGAAGAACAACCTTGTCTTAAGTGGTGCGCAGAAGTAGAAAGTGAACTCGATCATCTTGAAGTGACTACTGGAGGGAGTAAGCTACAAAATTTGTTTAACTATATAGAAATTTTGGTTGAGGCTTAGAATTAATCTGAACCGTATATATATCACCATTTATCTCAAGCGGTTGTTTTCGGGATGCTCTGTAGAAATATTCATTACCCATCCGTTGAAGCGACAAATCGCGACTAATTCGTCAAAGAAAAAAAAATACTTTGCGAATTAGTGCCTTCATTGAGTGTTGTGAGAAAGGTGTGAATAAATGCATAATTCAAAGCACCTTTACCCATTCATCTAATTGCATAATTACTTTTTTTTCATTCGACAATAATCTTCAGCATGACATAGCACGCTGAATACCTTTTCACGTTTTAACAGTTCCCTTCTATAGGGATATCCTCGTTGTATACGCTTTTCAAATGAATTGCTACAAAATGCAAATCCCAGACATTTGCATAGCTCACGATTGCTATTTCGTACGTTGCATCCTTTGCGGGTATCTTTGCAGCTAACATACCGCCACACTTTTAACACCCTCCAACCTATTTCAACATGATTTGCATATGAAGACATTAATATCCTCATGCACACGCACATATCCACTTCAATGAACAGTAGATATATGAATATGACCAACGCATATACATACGTACAGCGAAATGTGAAAACAAAAATCTCATCAATCCTGTAATGCGTGACGAACAGACTTTACACCCCAGTTACATCAGTCTCATGACACACACCGAATGTTTGTGCTGCGCCTCCATTCGTTTAGATTCTCCGAACTCCAACCGTATGCGATAGACGTCAAAAGTACACATAATATGATGGGTCGGATTTCGAAAGAGGCTAAGCCAAAGATAAGATCCCAAATGAACACCAAACATCTGGGCCAACACTTGACCTAGATAGAGGATTCCAGTTCGTTTAAAAGCCCCATACCCGTCAGTTGCAATCAATTTTAATTTAGACACCAAGGAGTTTTCGAGCATTTTTTTTTACGTCCATCTCACTCTTTCTAAATGGAATCCTGCTGAAGTGCTCACCAACGCAGGGATCCCATGTTAAATGAAACCGTTAAAAGTGGATATATAGAACGAAACGGAAATATTTGTCCATCAATAACATTTAATGCCGAAATGGTTTTGGCCCACTCCTTGAAATGAACCAACCCCTGCGTCCCCCGAGGGGGAACAGACTTAACGATGTCCTAGTCTCGCGGCGGTGTTGTTCCAGTTAGAGAACTACATTCGATGAGTCGCTCTGGTGGGTGCCTCATAGGATCAGAGAAGCCTCGTCACGCCGCGCCGCACCCACGTTAACTCACATGTGTATGTATTCAGGCGCTCCGGGAATTTCACGTTGATAGTACAATAATAATAATAAAGGCCATCGTGTGCGGGAAATTAAAAGCCCAAGGAATCATATTAAGCGGATGAGAAAGCGACATTCAAGGCAAATTGCAAATACCACCTTAATGCCTGTCTTTAACCCAAAACGAAAAACCTAAAAATATTTACTACCTCGATGAGACTATTCCCTTTTATTGTCGTGCGTCAATATGGACGTTGTACAGGATATAAGACGTTGGAAAACATGGTTGGATGGATGTGATGTAATTTCCACACACAATAACAAAAAGAGAGTTCTCAACCTGGTTAGGGATATTCTTGTACTTTCTTTCTCCTCCTGTCGAGTGTAACATTTTAATGGTGTGAATAGCAAATACCGTATTCTTTTGTGTCCTTTGAATGGAATCGGACATGACATAGAAGGTGGAGCGGGAACAAGTAGGTAACAAGTGATTGCGATGTAAATCAAATATTGATTCACATTTCGTTTTATGTTCGATGTTGTGCTAGGTGGAATTTACCGTGCAAATTTGGAATTAATGATGAACAGCGAAATTAATGGGTCATGGTTGAAATATGCTTTTGCTTTTTGGTTATTTAGGTTGTCGATGGATGCGAACATTAATGGCGTAGTTAGTGATGCCATTCGATTCTGTCATTCGATTTCTCATGAATGTTGGAACGTTAATGGTAGGGATGTTTACCTTGTCGTAATACATTCACTCACACTGGCAAACAACTTCTAACAACATAGAAGTATATACTGTAATCTCGAAGTAACGAACCAGACAAGACCACAAAACTGGCTTCCCCACTAATTTTTGCCAAGCAAACATACATTCATACTTAAATGATGAAATACTTCCGAATGAAAAATTTCTCATTAAATTTGAGAAATTTGGATGTAGCATAACGTCGACTATATTAACTCAGGCTTTAGAATCGTGATAGGAGGAAGGGAGCGAGTCCCTTAAATAAATTTTCAAGAACACTCAGATTCTGTGACCGTTCTAGGGATATAAAGTTTCAATAAGTCGTTGTTTTTAATTTCAGTTTTAGTTAGACTTTTCTTTTCTTCTTAAATGCAACAAATAACCAAAGTCTCACTTTTAATAGCTTTAGCTCGGCTTCGTATGCCAAAAAAAAATGAAACAGGTCTCAAAGACTGAGCTTTTGCTAAACGGATGAGGCAGATCTCATAATTGAATTTCTCGTATGCAATGAGATGAAGTTCATTCAAAGTTAACACCAAAGTTGTCTGAGTAGATAGAATGGCTGCGTATTTAAACGTTCTTGGTGCTACTGCGCAAAATATAGGGACTTCAAAAGTCTTTATTGATTTAATTCGGTTCAAGTAGATTGAATAACCGATTACTTTCTCCAACTCCCTGGTGGAATATTAAACTCGCCAAACTAAGAAAATCCACCAGAAAACTTTTTAAAAGAGCGAAACGCAATGGAGAATGGGACATATACTTTGAATCACTAACGAGAATCATTGAAAAAGTTCTGCCATGATCTCTCTGATACTCGAAGCAGTGCTCGTATCCACAGATTTCTATCAAAATATCACACTAATCAAAACGGATAAATAAAAAACATTAATGATACCTATACGGAAGACGGCCTAAAGACGCTACAGCTCTTAGCCGAAACCCACTTCCCAGAACCTATTACAAATTCACGTGAATCCTCACTTGAGAGCAGAGCCAATAGACCAACACGAATGGACTAGGAAAGGTCAAAGGAAATTTTTCACGAAAGAGAATACAATTCAGTTGTTAAAGCCTCACTCGAACTACTAAGGAGATCCTATATAAGACCCTGATTATCCCAGTTCTGCTCTAAGGCGCCGAAACATGGACCGTTTAAAAAGAGGATGAAGAATTCCTTCATCAATTCGAGAGGAAAATTCTTCGAAAAATCAACCAAGAACTATACGAGCTGAACAGCGACATTCCCCTGGTCAAAAAACTCCGCATTGCACGTTTAAGATGGCTAGGACATGTAGAATGATTGTAGCCAGACGTCGGACGCAGTAGAGGAAGACCTCGACTTAAGTGGCGCGCACAAGTAGAAACCGACCTCAAACAACTTAGAGTGCTCAACTGGAGGCAGTTGACCAAGGATCGGGCTAATTGGAGAGGCATGCTGGTTGAGGAACAGGTTCTTTCCGGACTGCAGCGCTACCTAAGTAAGTAAGTAAGTAAGCTTGTGCTCGTTAATACGATTGGAAAGGAAAAAATATTTTCATTCTGGTGTTATAAGAAAAGAGCAAATTTTCAGAGCCAAACCCGAGTAGAAAAAAAAACCATGTAATGGAGTTTTTCATTGGTAAATTTGAATTGTGAACACGATTTCAGATTGTTTTTTTTTTTTTTGCCTTTGTATTGTTGTAATTTTGTATCTTTGAAGTTAATGTCGGTTTACTGTCAAGTTTCCAGTAACTTAGGTTGTTTGTTTTTGATTTAATTTTTATTTCAAATCGAACTGTTACAGTTTTAATGGCTAACAACAGTTTTTACCACAACCGAAATAATGTGAACTCAAAACGAAAATCACCCTAGTCAAACTGATGGGTAAATCTGCCGAAAAATTCAGATCTGCTAAATTGAACTGAAATAAAAAAAATCAATTTTTTGCCCAATGGAACACAACATCTGTCTAAATTGGTCTTTTGACAGATCTAGATCGAAAAACAGATTGATTTGTTTACCTATCAAAAAAAAGACTTTGAAACAATTGGTAACCATATATTTCGAATCGGGAGCGTTCCTTACAATGTACGCAATTCTTTAAAATTTGCTTGTGAAGAATTTCCATTTCACATCAAATGTATTATAGTCAAAATACATACGGCACTGAACAGTTCTGTGAAACGGCATGTGTCAAATAATTAAAACTGCTGGGGTATGCACTCAGTCCTTAGCACTCGGCCCGGCCATCAAACGCATATAATATAATTGTTGAACCCCTGGAATGAAGAAAAAGTACCAATAACAAAGTTGAAGTTTCTAATCATTTGGGCACTGAAAATTGTGAATATTAGAAAATGGTTACTATTATTGAGTTTGCGTTATGTCTTCCAGGGTCGACAGCTCCTGTTGAAAGAGCTCTATTTTACTTTAAAATTGAAAGCTATTTTTACTACAAAAATAAATATATAAAAATGAGTTGTTTGGAATTTATATATAACTGCTTAAAACCCCAACCAGAAATGCTTACAAAATCCAATGAACTATAAAGTATTCGGAAGAGGTTGAGGATTAATAATAAAGGGTGATCCATTTCGAGGTTCCCTACTTTTTTAAAGAAAAAAACACAGAAAATTCAAATTTAATGGAGAATGTTTATTATCATTTGAAGGAACATTCTTTGGCATTTATTATTTTGAGATTATGTCTATCAAATGTTGGCCGTTGCTACGTCGCAGATGGTCCATCAGTTGAGTCCAATTTTCGATCCCTCGTTCGAGCATTTCGACTGGTAACTGGCGAATGACACGAGTCATGTTTTCCTCCAAGGCCTGAATCGAAGCGGGTTTGTCGGCATAAGCTTTTGACTTTACATATCCTCACAGGAAAAAGTCTAACGGTGTGATATCACACGATCTTGGTGGCCAATCGACCGGCCCAAAACGTGAAATTATGTGCTCACCGAAATGTTCTCTCAATAAGTCCATTGATTGATGCGAAGTTGAGCGAAGTGCACGAAACACATTCCTCACAGAACGTGAATTTTCATAATAAAGTTGAACAATTTGTAAACGTTGTTCACGCGTAAGTCTTTCCATTATGAAATGCCAAACAATACTAAACAAAAATAACATGACAGCATGACACGACTCACACGTGATCTGTTAAAAAAGGCTATTGAAAAAGTATCTCTACTTGGATCACCCGTTATATGTGGTACGTTGGTCTTGCATAAATATTTTTGAAAACAGTGAATATTCTTCAAGTTTTTCAAGAGGCCGAAAACACAATTTTCATTAAAGTTTAAGAGTGTATGTTTTATGCTGCTACTCAAAATACGACATGTTGAATACGACAAGACTGCGTCAATAAAGCACTACTTGGTCTAATGGTCGCGTATTGTCTTATAACGAAATCTACGGTAAAATTTTACATTCTGTACGCATATTGTTTGGACCATAAGCTCTAAGCACACGCAACACAATCCTCGGAGAACTTTGATTTTGGTAATACAGTGGAATAAATTGTAGGCAGTGTGCCGAGGTCGTCTCATTATAAAAAGAAATATCAATTATTACTGAAAAAAATACTTTGACAGTATGACTAGACATTTAATGCGGAGGTTCGTCTTGTCAAAAGACATGTCTTGATATCAAATGTTAATTTTAAATATTTCCTCTACACATTTTATTAATTCTATTACAATTCTAGCGGTTATAAATAAAAGAGATGCTAAAGAAAATTTGTTACCAACTGTCACAATTCGCCAACGTAAGCGATGCAGTTAAAACCTACTTGCAAGTCGCAATGTACTATAAAGTATGTTCTTTCTGATTGGGTAATGCCAATCGTTTTCCAAACATAAGTACTTCCTTGAATGTTGACTTTTCTTAAAAAAAAATAATTTAAAAAATATATATATTTCAGAATAATGTAACATTACCAACAATATTCGGAGCAGCGAATTTCCGAACCATTTATTAAATCGGCCAAATGTAAAGTGGTTCATATCCATGGTATATAATAATCATAATGCTGTTGCTCTCCACCAGATGGCTATGGAGCTTAAAATTTAGTACATATTTACAAACATGATGACAAAACTTATCTTAGGATTTTATTTATTTTCTGTCTGGGTTTTCAAGAAATCAACACAAATTGGATCGACAATCCAAAGAATTATTAGTTAGTGTTATGCGATTTTTTTTTATTTTTGCTGCTTTTGCGTCAGCTTCTTACAAACGTTTTAAAGGAAGGCCTCGCCATACTTAGAACTAAATGTTTACCAGCTGTTTCTCGTAGCTGTGAAATTGGTAACATTTGAAGTTGGTTGAATTCAAACGCTATGAATGGTCAACAGATGGCGCTATAAATTTGTTTACATTAAAAACTTTTTTCTTCAAAATATAAAGAAAATTGAAGTCTACTGTTCGGGATTTGTGTTTCACCAAAGTCAACAAGGGACCAAAGATTTCTAAGGTCCGTATTCCAGCGGCGTAAAGTAGTGTGGAAAGTTTACAAAACCGATAAACTGTGAAGATATGGTTAGTAATGGACGGGTTCAGATGTTTTACTGCAGAAAGGATCTTGTAATTAACACAGTTCAGAGGGTCTCCTTATTTCGGGATTCTTGTTCTTACTGAATCATCTCCCCGAGCTTTATAAAGTTTTGCAGAAGCTGGTCATTTGCGTAGATAAGTCTTGTTCGATTGATGTTTAATGTCTCACTTCGTATTTAACTGCCTGAATTCGGTTTCTAACGGGATATCAATGAGTAGGTTTTTTTTAAATGCGAAATACAAAACTTCAAATATATAATGAAATCATTATTATTAATGTAAAGAACCATTCATGACATTCACTTTTTAAGATAATCCCTTTCACATGTTGGCCACAACTGTGCCGTCTGTAGCTCATCCATTCGGAAGTTCAAATTTTTATTGGTACATTCGAGCATAATCATTACACGGGTAATGTTGACACCTAATGCTTAAATCGTAGTAGGCTTATCCACAAACATCTTAGACATTACGTAGCCCCAAAGGAATCATGATATCACATAATCTTGCTGGCCAATTCACTGGTCCGAGCCGTGAAATGATTAGTTCACCGAAGTTGTCTCCAATATATCTATTGTTTCATGAGCGGTATGGCAATAAGCGCCGCCGTCTTGTTTTAACCAAATATTGTCGAGAGTGGGCTTTAATTTCAACCAAAAAAATAGTCCTTTATCATGCCGCGATAAGGAGCTCCATTTAAAGTAACGTTGGTTCCAGCATCTCTTTGAAATTGGAACTACCGCTTGGTCGAGCTACGGCGCGCGCAGTTGCGGCCAACATTTGAAAGGGATTATCATTAAAAAGTGAATGCCAAGAGTGGTTCTTTTGTAATGAAGATTTCGCGATATATTTGAAAGGGATTATCATTAAAAAGTGAATGCCAAGAGTGGTTCTTTTGTAATGAAGATTTCGCGATATATTTGAATATTTTGTAATTATTATTATCTCGAATTAAAAAAAAACTCTTGATTGATCACCCTATACTTGTGCGCAGCATTTAAGGCCAGGTCTTGCTCTACTGTGTCCGAAAAGTAGCTGAGAATCGAAATCTCTGCGAATCGTAGCATTTGTGTACATTGCTCTTCATGTCCTACCCGTCTTAAAAGTGCGCTCTGTAGTTTTTTGATCAGGGTTATGTTGCAGCTCGTAAAGTTATTAGTTAAATCTTCGTCTCCATGCTCAAAACGATCAAGGATTAAATGGTAGACATTGACATGTTAAGTAGTATTGATAGTTCAAATTAAAAAAAGTTCTTTATCTTAATCCTTAAACAGTAAACATCTCTGTTTCTTGCAAACGCCATTATTTTTTAACAAACAATTTTATTAAATATTTCAGTTACTTCAAAACCAGCCCCGGAAGAACGTGTATCACTCGATGATGATGTTTTACAAAACGACCAAGATTATGACTACGGTGATAGTAATATGCCAGCTGATCAGGTCAAATCCACCGTTTCTAGTCCCAAATCAACAATGTTACCATATTTTGATGCTAAAATTATCGGAAAATCTGTCAAGCCTTCTGGCGATATAACTTTACAGTGTCCTGTTAACAACTTAGCAGGTATAAATTATTTTACTTATGCACTCTATATATTCGTACTTACTACTTCCCCATTTTAGACACTAACGTGGTGCTTTGGTTCAAGGGAAACAATACAATCACCAACAACCAAAATGTCCTAAACAACAACTACAATGTGACAAAAAACTACAGTTTAATCATTAAAAATGCAACAGAAGCCTTCGCAGGCAACTACTATTGCGAAATTGCACCTCAAAAAATTCGCATGCAAACCATTTTGAAAGTGAGCGAAGATGACGTTCCATCGGTACCAACACCACCAGAACTACCCCAGGTCAAGGAAGCGGCTACAGCCTCCGAGTCGGCAGGCTCAACGGCTACTGTAAACATAGCTCAGTCATCACTAATTTCGCTTGTTCTAGTCTCAAACATTTTGATACATAGAAAATACTTTCAATCGTTGTATACATTTTAAATCTCCAGAGTTGCTGCGCTAAGGCACATACACTTAATGTAAAATTTAAAGACAACAAAAAAAACTTTGTTTAGTTTAATTGGTTCGTAGGTCAGAGAGTGCGATTGTTTTCCAATTGGTTGTCAATCAAACAGTGAACCATCATAACCACAATCAATTATAAGACAGAGCAGACAAGCCAATTGGTTAATTAATAATTAATTCCTGGAATCGAACTTACTATATGATTCGCACTGGCTAACCTTCAACACGGCCATCTCTCGTTTGTATTGTTTGGGTAAACCAAAATTATTACCAAGCCGATTGATTTAAATTAAAAATTAAAAATTGTAAAACTGTAATGGTGATGAATGCTATCCCACTGATTTTATTTTGTAAAAGAAAATCCATTTTTTTAGCTTCACCAAAAAAATTATTAAATTCCAAAGTTTTATTTAATTTTAAGATTTTTTTTATTTTAATTTGGACTGTTATTTAAAAATAGGTTAACTAAAACATTTGAATGAAACATTCATTAATTATCTTTAACTATAAGTATATTAAAAAAAAAACAAAAAATACTTTAAGTACAAATTGGTTAATTATAAAAAAAAACACATGTCTATAGTTACAAATTATTTCTACATATTTAGCTTAAGTTAATGGAGCGAAAAAGCGAAAATGATAAGTTATCTTGTGTTAATACTGCTTTCTAGTCAATAAGAGAATTATGTGTTATCTGTGTAATGAGATTTTACAAATTCAAGCAGCACATACAACCTATTAAAAAAAAATCCAGGCTTACGTTTGCCTTTAAATAGACTTTATGCCTTTAAATTTCTATAAAATAGTGTATCATAACCAATGTTGGGCTTTCGATAATACACTGCGCATCATCAGGTTAGCGCCCCCTTACACTCATCTTCTTTTCCTTTTTTATAGTTTCCTATTGCACGCGACTTCGCAGTTTTAGTTTTATTTTTGTTGTCATCATATGTGATCTCTCCCATAAGAAGATAAGGCAAGAGAAGAGAACTGTTATTTTTTATTTGCTATTTTGTTTTATTTTCCCCATGAATGTATGCGCTTATTTTGCGTCATCAGATTAGCGCCCCCAAATTAAGTTTTAGTTATCTAGCTTGTTTTCGCAATTCCAGTCACCAAATTTTTTGTGAAGTTCAAAGTATTCATTATCTTGAAATAAACGTACAATATGGGTAAAGAGTCAGTTTTATCTTTGAAAGAAATCAAAGATTGAAGCATACTTTGACTATCTGGACTTTCATACCATAAAATTGCTGAAAAAACAGGAAGACACAGGAAAAAGATTGCCATAAGAAAAGCTATTACAAAAAAAAATGCGCCTTCATTTTGCCCGAGCGCACATGATGTGGTCTACCCAGTGGAAACATTGTGTCTTTTCAGATGAAAATTAATTTAATTTGGAAGTACCCGATGGTAATAATTATTATTTTCATGACCTACGTTAAGAAGAGCATCACTTGGACCGTTTACACATCCGGGTGGGGGCGTAATGGCGTGGGGAGCGTTATCGTACTATAGCACCTGCGAGCTTCAGCTTTTGACATCGCGCAGGAACGCACAGACCTATAACAGCGTGCTAAAAAAGGTTTTTCCGTATTTTCAAAACCTATTTCAAAACCTGCAGTGGACTTTCCAGCATGATAATGCTCCAATCCACACTGCCCGATCCGTGAAATCATAGATTCAGAGCCAAACAGTTGATCTCCTCGAGTGGCCACCATATTCACCCGACCTTAAAATCCGTGAGAACGTCTGGGGATAGTTGGCCAGGAAAGTGTACGAGTCCGGAAATCATTATAGTAAAAAAAAAAACAGAGTTAGTCGAAGGTATCAAACACACTTGGCCAACCATATCATTGAACAATTTCAAACAAAGGCGGGAGGGACTACGCATAAAGGTATTAAAAAGGACCATTATTGGTCAGCAACTCAATAAAATTTTATTTATCGAAAGGGGCGCTAACCTGATGACCAATTTTCTTGTTACACACTTTTTGAATACTTTTCCAAAACACTTATTAAAACATTTTCTTTATTGTTACAGCAGCCATTGTTATTTTATTTTAAAGAGAATGCATTGTAATATAATAGATAAAAATTTCAAAGCTGCAGCTCAATTCAAATTCTTCGATTTTGTACGATTCGGAGGATTTTAGCTTCGAGATAATCTTTCGAAAAGCTTTTCGGATTATTTCTCCAACGTTTTATAACGCATCCCTGCGAATTGCGTTGAAGTGCGTTTAGGTGCATTTTTCGTGCAATTTTTTACAGCTAAGTGCAATTCTCTTTCCGATTTCCTCCGACACAAATTCTTCGCGGAAATTATTTACGGATTGTAGTGAAGTGATTTTTGTTCCGATAACGCGTACCTCGAATGCAATTTTAACCTCCGACGAAGTATGCGTTACGGAAAATTGTCCGCTCCGACGGATACCTCGCTAGGGCAGACTGTTGAACATTGTCGGTGAGTGTAAGGGGGGTGCTAACCTGATGACGCGCAGTATATATGAACAATTCTGATGTACTTTTGTATGTTGCAAGATCTTTTTTGAACAAAGCAATCATCTACTTAAGAATTTCACAAGCAAAAATATCTCCAATCTTAACAAATAATAATGGCAACTTTTTAGCTCTATCAAATAATTTAAAAAGCTAACGCTTATTTTTAGCATACTGAGGTTTGTTGATTTAGTTTATTGTGAACCAACTTTAAGCCCTTTTTCAATTTTACAGCAGTGGTAATGTGGTATGTTACTGTATCAGCCATGGTGAATATCGGAATGATTTACTTTTCCAGTTCGAAAATGCTAGAAACACATTAACTCATGGATGTATATGTCGACATCGATAGGAACATTGTAGGATCTAGGAATTATTATTATGGCAATTACCATAAAAAGCACGCTTCGCTGTCTATAAAAACGGTGCTGTCAATGTCAATGTGGGTGTTATTGAGTCAAATCCGAACTCCGCAGTTTCACTAACGGATTCATCCGAGATCTTTGCAAAATACTAAAGCGGAACGTGATTCATCACTTAAGGAACCACCGATTTTTTTTTTTTGAGACTAACATTCTTTGCAAAACTTGATTGTTAAGAGCTTTTTGGAAAAAATATCATTAATATAAATCCTGCACAACGATAATGTTTATTAAAGTTTGCTTACCAATCTTTATTCACATTAGTGATCATTTCATAATACCTTTTATAATTATTTAGATAAAACAGAGCAAAGGGACTTGGACATTAACCAAGGCTAAATCAAACGTATATAAATAATTTATATTTCATTTTAATTTCCACATTGTTTTTCAATGATCAGGATTTATTTTTCTGAAGACGTATTTGTCATTAAATTAACATTTTTGTTTTATGTTTCGATGATGTCCTTTTTTACAATAGCTATTACCAGTTCCTTAATGATTCAGTTCAGTTAAATTAGGTCTTTACATTGATATAAAAGGAGTGTATTTTTCTTAATAAAAATGAGAAAAATTGTAAATCGGTGATGTCGCAGCATTTTTTAAGACTAATTTATTCCGAATCGGGATCTTGAATATCATTAGACATGTTACATCGCAGGTAACGTTTAAATGATGATTGTTGTCGTACTTAGCTTTATCACCAAATATTAAATGATGATGAATAACAAGTGACATCTATTGCTCATATTTTAAAATACATATTATGAATTCGAAAAATGCGAACGGATTCTGCGCTACCACTTTCCATATGAAATATCTTCAAACTTATCTAAATTTCGACAATGACCCCTGTGACGTGTGCGGCAAACTTTCGATTATCGTCGTTCGAGACTAGTTACTTTCCTTTACAAGTACAAATTGGAAACCTTCTTTTTTTAAAAATGATAACAAATACAACTACCTAAATATGGATTTAAAAATTTGACTTAAATATTAATACAAAAACATCATATTTCCTCACTCATTATTTTTATTGTTATTATCAATTAACTTACGCTACTTCTATTATTTCAAGAACCACTTTAAAATTTGTCTGAAATACCTTATGCGTTTTTCATTGATTGTCAAATATATAAGGGGTTTTCATGTAACGTCGGAAGGTCGTCGTAATGTTGTAAACGTGGTAAACTTAAGACGTAGTAAATGAACTATAAAAACTTGTAAGGCAATTTTTTACAACGATATCAGAAATTCAACTCACAAACCGATATCGTATTGAAAACTTTTGAAACCGTATTACGGAAATTAATCCGTCACATTCGCATATTAAGCAAATTTGCTAAATTAAGGAAATGTCCTAAAAAAGCATGAAAATAAAATTTTATATTAATAAAACTTTTACTAAAATTCGGTTTGAGCTGCTTCTGATAGTACAATTTTTGAACAATGGAAATAGGCAACCAGACAATGGCATTCCTGTTTTTAACCACAGAGTACATATGAATATATGACAACAACATTTTCGATCAGTCCACCTTTGTCATGGTTCTTTTATTTAAGGTTTATCTGTAATAACAAATTAAATATAATAGTATAGTTGAAATATAAAAGAAATCTGAAGCTTATGTCAATTTATGTTATATTGGATATCAGGAATAATAATAGAGATCTCTTTCTGAAATCATGAAAAATTGAAACTCAACGAAATTGTTGAATTAAAAGCTTTTGTTAACGAACACTACAAAATGTCATTGTATTCACAGACATTATCTTAAGGAGTAATTAGCTTTGTCGATATTTCAGCATTAAAAAATGAATTAGTTACACGGCTCAGGATAAAGTATCTATATGAAGAACTGCTCTAACAGAATCTATTACGTTAACCATTTTGATTCAATCATTCACAAATCAATAGAATACAAGGGGTCTGAAGTGAGTTTGTCCTAAAACGCTATGTCGCTATGCAGATCGTAAAGTTTTCTTCTTCTCTATAAAGTCCGTTAAAGTCGGGGCCCAAACTCTGGTGTCTATTTCCAAATCATGTACAGAAATGTTTTTTTTTTTTCAATTCTATTGCGATTTAAGTCAATAGAGCACTTCGCAAATGTGACAGCTGGCCAAACTTGTAACAATAGTAACACAATTTAATGCTTTAATTCGATTTTCTTCTTTCCTCTTTCAAAACCTTTATTTTTAGTTTAATATTAAATTAACTCAGAATTGTAAATTCATCCCTTCAACAGTTTATATCCGTTGGTGTACTTATGTCCAGAATAATTTTGAATAAAGTTGCATGTGAAGGCTTACTGAAAAAGTTTTAAAAGTTCAGCAAAGAAACAAATTAGTTTCTTTAATTGTTTCGCTATTTTCTTGACGCAGAATTTTGATTGGCGAGAAATTGAAAACTGTCAAAGATAGATGCCCAGGAGTTACCCAAAAGCCTTGTTTCCATGTTTTATTCAAGTTTCGTTCACTTTTTCTCACTTACAAGTTGGCAAGACTTATGGCTACAGAACAGAGGTTTTTTCACAATCAAAATTGTCTAATAAGTTAGTGGTCTTCAACATGTTATATCCCACAGATTTATATAACTCTCCAGAAGAGGGTCATTTACGAAATTCATGTCAGGATTAAGTTTGACATTGATATCCTCACATTATTTAGGGCGAGTGGATAGTAGTTCGCAAACTTTGTTTATAATGGTTTATTTTTATCTTCATCTATGTTCATTAAATAGGTTATAGCGTTGATTAACAATGATTCTCTTACAGTTTTTTTATGAAATAGAAAAAAAAAACTTCGCCGAAATGTGCTGCTCGTAGTCCAGAATTAATGGTGCATAAGTTTCATGCATTGATTGATTGATAGAAACTATTTGCACGACAGCTGAATTCGAGTAGTGAAGTGTCCCAACTCTTCCACTTAGGAATGGAATTTCGAAAACCCTATTTCAGCTCTCTACTTCTAGCGGTTTGGATCATGCGTTGTCTGTCAGTCAGTGATAGGACATAATATATATACATTTTTCTTCAATATTCATAAAACATCTAAACAATGTCCAAACAGTGTTGACTTGGTATACCAGCAATAAATTTGTCACCTACCTGTTAAGAATCGCCTAACTTAATTCTTCAACTATCCAGTAATTTTCTGAGAGTCATCCGGAAGTCGAATAAATAAAACAGGCAATTGATCCAAAGAGGAAGTTGCTTTCATAATCGACCAGGTAATAATATGGATGAAGGGGTCCATAACCCTCTGCATCCCCATTGGTCCAATTTTGGAATTCGTTTTAGAACACAGGAGATTTTCTTGGAATCTAACACCTATCTTGGTGCATAGCTTAAAGTTACACAAACAATATTCAAATTTACATTCTTGGTTAAAAATATATATGTCTAGAATAAAGTAATAAAAAAATTCCTCTCCATAGTTAAAAACAATCTCATCATAATAAATTATTTAAAAATATTGATAGCACGCACAGTACATACAAAATTATTCTAAAATAAATTTAAATTATTGTTGCATCAATTTTATTAGCTTAAAGCAAAAATAAATAAATAAGTAAACATTTAAGAAATACAAATGCTTAATGTACGCAACTGAGTTATACAGACATAACCAGAAAAAAAAAGAATAAAGTGCTTCTTAGATTAACTCGTAGGTTAACTAGCATTAAGCTCTTATACATAATATACACAGTTCTATTGTATAACTTTACATAAAAAAAAATTTATATATGTATACACGTATTTTATCACTATAAAAATTATGCGTGGTTTTAAACCCAAGCTTATTACCACCAACCAAAATGACCAAACCAATTCCACTTATTGATTAAACAAATTTGTACAATCTTTTTTGTTTGTACATTACTATTCCTTTTCCAAAAAGGCATATATCAGCTCTACCACTATTTGTTAAGTTAAAAAACATAATTCTAACAAAAATAAAATATTGAAAATTAATGTACTATTTCCTTAATCATATCACTCTCTGTGAAGCGTATTGTAATTACAACAAAGAAGTAACACTGTAAGACACAACATCAAATTATCAAACAAATAAAATTTAATTACATTATATCTAAAACATATATACAATATTTATACTATAAATGTGTAAAAGAGCTCCTTGAATAAATATATAAAAATACCTACACACCCAATTCATAGGCAAATGCATAACCTATCATTCACCTAATAACACAATCACGAATAATTGTATTACACACATTAAAGTTACAAGCATTACAACAAGAGAAAACAAATTAATTGTGCAACAATTTATGTCTGTATTTTATTGGAGTGAATGAAGAATTACGTTTTGTGAAATGGAAAATGATTATACAATTAAAATTTGTAATTTTAAATTTTAATTTTGTGGGAAGACAGACGTTTTATATACAAGCATATAATTTTATTTTTAATATAGTACAATATATTATGAAAAATGTACTTAGGGTTATTGATTATTGTAATGACGATTATTTGAATTGTTTAAAAATATTGTCAAATAATAAAAAAAAACAAGTAATTGAATAGTTGAATTTTGTTTACTTATTTTTTACTTAACGGGCTTCCGACCCGTTGGGGGTCTCTTCGATCCTGGGCACCTTGCTGCCAGTTATTCAATCCAAGCGCTCTGGCATCCGCAATGGCTTGAACCTTATGCCAGAGGTTCGCTCTTCCTTGTCGCCTCGAACCTGAAGTCTGGGCTTTGAAGACTCATTTGGCTGTGGCATCTTTACGAGAAGGAATATACACTCGCTGCATTTCCCTACATTGAAGGAGCCGACAATAAAGTGAATACAAAAGCAGACCAATCTCTAATAAAGGGTGATCCATTTCGAGGTTCCCAACTTTTTTAAAGAAAAAAACACAGAAGATTCAAATTTAATGGAGAATGTTTATTATCATTTAAAAGAACATTCTTTGGAATTTTTTTTGAAGATTATGTCTATCAAATGTTGGCCGTTGCTACGTCGCAGATGGTCCATCCGTTGAGTCCAATTTTCGATCACTCGTTCGAGCATTTCGACTGGTAACTGGCGAATGACACGCGTGATGTTTTCCTCCAAGGCCTGAATCGAAGCCGATTTGTCGGCATAAGCTTTTGACTTTACATATCCCCACAGGAAAAAGTCTAACGGTGTGATATCACACGATCTTGGTGGCCAATCGACCGGCCCAAAACGTGAAATTATGTGCTCACCGAAATGTTCTCTCAATAAGTCCATTGATTGATGCGATGTGTGGGAAGTGGCGCCGTCTTGCTGAAGCCAAATGTCGCCGAGATCACGAGCTTCAATTTCAGGCATCAAATAGTCGGTTATCATGGCACGATAACGGTCGCCATTGACGGTTACGTTTGCACCGGCATAATTTTTAAAGAAATATGGACCGATGATTCCACCGGCCCACAAACCACACCAACCGTTGTTTTTTCTTGGATAAAGTGGACGTTCTTCAATCTCTTCAGGTTGCTCTTCGTCCCAAATGCGGCAATTTTGTTTGTTTACATACCCATTGAACCAGAAATGAGCCTCATCGCTAAACAACATTTCCCTCGAAAACGTCGGATCTTCTTGGAACTTTTCAAGAGCCCATAGAGCGAAGCGATGTCGCTTGGGAAGGTCGAGCGGCTTCAGTTGTTGCACAAGCTGTATTTTGTACGCTTTCAATTTAAGATCTTGACGTAAAATGCGCCAAGTCGTTCCATTCGTCAGTCCGAATTGCTGCGAACGGCGCCGAATCGACTCTACGGTCTTCGTGTACACTCTCAGCTACGCTATATTTTCTTCACAGTGTGCTAGACGTGGTCTATTCGGTCGAATATTATCCAATAATGAATGCTGGGTCTCAAAATGGGTGATGGTGTTGCGAATAGGTAGGCCGATTATGTTGACCATAAGTTGAGCGAAGTGCACGAAACACATTCCTCACAGAACATGAATTTTCATAATAAAGTTGAACAATTTGTAAACGTTGTTCACGCGTAAGTCTTTCCATTATGAAATGCCAAACAATACTAAACAAAAATAACATGACAGCATGACATGACTCACACGTGATCTGTCAAAAAAGGCTATTGAAAAAAGTATCTCTACTTGGATCAGCCGTTACATATTATTGGAAGTATATGCTCAGCAACAGAGACACACAAAGTAGTAGCATCAAGAGGCACACTACAAGTAGGCTTTATCTCACCTCTGTTGTAGATCCTAGTCGTCAATTAAAAATTTATAGCATGGAAATTCCTACTTATAGTGAGCTACTCAATCACGCAATGAAAACTCTCAACAAGTGGATAAAACGATGAGGGCTTGGCATCAACCCGCAGAAAACAGAACTCGTTCTCTTTACTAATAAGAGGAAAATACCAATATTTGACCTATCGGTTATCGAAGGGACTACCCTCAAACTATCCGATAGCGCAAAAAATCTGGGTTTCATTCTTGTTAGAAAATTCAATCGGAACCTAAATGTGTGCGAACGCATAAAAAGGCCGCAGTATCTTTCTATAATACGTGTAACCGAATATTCGAAAAAAATGAGGTCCGAACCCTGGGATAATGGATTTAATCAACTTTTTAACCTGGTGCCAGAAAAACTTCCTGAAGCACAATGTCATCATATGCCAGACCATGACATACTCCCGTAAGCGTCTCCCATCAGTCGCGAGATCCTATTTAATATTTGGTAATCCCGTACCTAATGCGCGTGATCTGGGTGTTATCTCTCATATAGTGATATAACAGACCACACAAACGAACTCACCGAGAGAGTTCATTTGTTCAAATAACAAACCTAATTTCTTTTTGTTTATCAGTACCAACTGCCACATAATCAATTTCATTTAGTCCAATCGGACTGCACATGAAATTGATTGGAACAAACATCATTCTTTCGCTTCTGCAGATTAAGCATTTTTATTCGCACTCAGACCACACAGAGACACTTGTATAAACACAACCGTCTTTCAGTTTATGCAAAATAAGCACATCAGCACATCGATTCTTTATCTACCGAGGTATAATTTTAAGTCATGAAGATGTTCAGAGTTAGTCTTAAGAAACAAGTCGTGGATAAAGTTGACTAGTAAACTAGATTCAAATTTTGTCTTTTTTTTATTTAAGAAATAGTTTAATATTTTATTGGCGCAGTCGGTAGGATACCAATCATTGGTATCCGTGAAAAAGAACCTAAGCTTCAAAGTGAATTTAAAAATTAAACAGAAAAATATATATATACGAATATAAATACACTAAAACGAATGAAATTAAATAATTAAACGACTAAAACATATTAAATATATAGAAAATATTACCAAATGGATATAAAAAAGGACATAAAAATTAAAAAAAGTCAATAAGACCCTTCGATGGAAAGAAAGAAGATCTTGCTCAATATATCCGGAGCATAGAATCTGTCTCGGAGTACTTAAACGAATTCAAGGAAGGTGAACAGCGTCTATTTTTGATAAATATTATCAACACTATCCAGCGTGAGGCGACAAATATCGTGAGGAAAATGACGATCAACACATGGGGAGAACTAAAAGCAGCACTAATACAGGAATTCGGTGAGAAGACTAGCATTCCAGCATTATTAATATTACTTCAGAATATCTCGTTTAAGAACAATATTATAGAATTTTACCAAGAAAGTAATGAGCACTTATGTAGAGTAAAGGACGGAATAAAATTCAGTAACGAATTAGAGTCTCTTAAAGTGATATATACTAACGAATGTGAAAGAAAGGCATTCGAAACTTTTCGAAATGGCCTGCCACCTCATACTCAAGCACTTACTCTTCTCGCGACATATCGAAAATTGAACTAGCGTTTGCATTATTATTGGAACATAATTTAGTAAAATATAGTTATCAGCATAATAGGCCCCAATACAACAATGCTGGCCATAATCCAAATTCATTTAGGCAAAGTTTTAATAGGCCCCAATACAAGAACAACGCCCAGAATCAAAATTCGTTTAGACCAAATTTTAATAGGCCCCAATACAACAACAATTCCCAGAATCAAAACTCATTCAGGCAAAATATTAACCCGAGCCACCGTGTACCTATGAAAAGACCTAGGGAAAATGACAGCAATCAATCAAGAATAAGTATGCAATGGCGGAATTTATACCTTCACGTACATGGCTAGAATCGAAAAGGACTTTATTAAAAATATTTAATACAATGGGTGTTCCAGAAACAATTAAAATGGACAAAGATCCATGTATAATAAACAAGTTGATGCAAATGTGGTTAAAAGAGTTAAATATAAATTTAGAAATCACTACTGGAAAGACAGGAATTGCTGACATTGAGAGGTTGCATGCAAGTTTAAACGAAAAATTAAGATTAATTAATACAGGATCAGATAAAGAATTAAAATTAATAGCAATTAAACAAGTCATCTTCACATACAATCATTAGCAAATACATTTTTCAACCAATAGCCGTCCTCACGAAATATTCTTTGAAAATAAAGAATCAAATAGTAATCCGCAACAGATAAAAAAAAAGAATAGGATATATGAATAAAACAAGAAAAGACCATAAAGTAGACTTGAAATATATGAAAAACAAAAGAACTTTAAAATCAGATAATCCATTTATTAGAAATAAACATCCAGTCAGACAAGAAGGAGAGCTCATAACAGTTACGGTAGGCAAACAGGGCAAAACAAGAAGGAAATTTAAATACGATTTCCAAAAAAAAAAAGAAAACTAACAATCAAAACACTGCCTCTTCTATGGATTCGAACAGTGAAACCATACAGATTCACTACAATTAACCATCTACTTCATCACAATATTATACAATATAGTATATTTGTTCTTTTGGCGATTACGACCATCACAACAAGTCAAGTCGTCCAGGTTCAAAAACTAACCACTCAACAGGGATACATAACAATGCAAACTGGTGACCAACAAATAATTCAAGATTATATCGAATTAACTTATACAATCAACAAAACCGAAATAATAACCACATTTAATATTCTTATGTAAAGTTGTAAATGTCTACCAGATTAATACCTATTCAGCCCTAAGCTGTTTTAAGCGCAGCACGCTACTGTTTTTAAGGCGCAGCTCGCCGAAAGAGTATGGCCAGTTACGGCCGCAGTGAAAATAAGTTGAAAGTCGAGAGTAAGTTTCAAGACTGCTTTTATTAATAAATTTGTTTGGTATTTATACACAATTTCTTTTGTTCTATCGAACATATCCATTGTACATATCCATCGTACATCGATCGCTGACCTCTCGGTGTTCGATTGCCTCATATGCATATTTGGGGTTTAACGCCCGGACATTCAGAGAATTGTCCATCTTGCACAATCCAATATCCAAACACACTCACTGCAGCGGACTTCTAATGCTGAGCTCGCAACAAACATATGATACACTTTCTGGCGTGTGCTTATTGTGTACTCATATGTTTATTACCGGTCGGCTATAAAATACTTTATGCCCATGCATACGTGAGTGTCAAATATCGAGCACGAATGGATGCATTGCTATGTGGATATTAAACGGTCGCTGGTGCGATCCCCTTCACACTTAAAGTCAAAACTAACTCATGGTTGCAATTGAATCAGAAATTAAAATATATTAAAATAACCAATTAACAATAGAAATAAGAGAGGCTTAATTAACAAAATTGGAAAAGGATTTAAATATCTATTTGGCACATTAGATGAAGAAGACCAAACAAGAATTAATAATCGACTAGAAAACATTGAAAACAACGCTCTTGCAAATGAAGGTAGTGTCTAACTAACAAAACACATTAACGCAGAATAAGAAATGATAAATAATCTTAACAAAATAGCGAATATTCTTAAAGATAAATTAACAAAATTCAGTGCTATTGATTCCCTTTTTCATTTAATTTCTGAATTCCATAATCATATAAAAGAAGTACAACTTTCTATAACTTTCTTTGGTATCTTTAATCAAAAATTATTTGATATTGAATCATTTGAACATATAACTACAAACCAACTAGAATTTTTTTTAAATATCTCTATGCAAAAAAACGACCTACTTGCTTTTATTCTATCTTTACCTATTTATTCCGATCCTAAGACTATATAAATATAAAAATCTACCTATACCCAATGATCGATACGAAGAATTGGATTTTGATTACATATACGATGAGTTTACGAAAGATAATAGAAGTAATTTAATGAGAACTGAAAATGGAAAATTATTTCCAATAAATGATGAATGTATTTCGAATAAAATGAACAATAATAACATAAATAATTGTACCTTTAGAGTGAATATTTTGGAGGAAATTGTAAGAATAAATGAAAATACTGTAGTAGTCAAAACTATTAAAAAACAAGAATTTATTAATAATTGTGGTATTGGAAAAATAAGTATTGATGGTAGCAATTTGATAAAAATTGAAAATTGTAAAATTCAAATTTATAATAAAAGTATTCAAGCTGTTTGGAAAGTAAAAGAAAATATTATTGTACCAGAAATTGATAAAACAATAAATAAAAATGTATCAGATAACGTTGCAAGAATTGCATTTGAATCATAAGAAATTACTTAAGCAAACCTCTGCTGGAGGAATTATATTGTTAACTATAGTAATATGTTTATTTATTTTAAGTACCTACCTCATTATTGTAAAGATAAAGAATGATAAAATTATTAAAATTTCAAAAGGTCACGAGGACGTTCCTTTTCCTAAAGTGGGGAGGAGTGACATAACAGACTACACAAACGAACTCACCGAGAGAGTTCATTTGTTTAAATAACAAACATGAAATTGATTGGAACAAACAACATTCTTTCGCTCGTAATTTCGCTTCTAAGCATTCCCTTAAGCATTTTTATTCGCACTCAGACCACACAGATACTTGTATAAACACAAGCGTTTTTCAGTTTATGCAAAGTAAGCACATCAGCACATCGATTCTTTATCTACCGAGGTATAATTTTAAGTCATGAAGATGTTCAAAGTAAGTCTTAAGAAACCATCAGTCGTGAATAAAGTTGACTAGTGAACTAGATTCAAATGTTGTCTTTTTTTTTATTTAAAAAAAGATTTAATATTTTATTATATTGATAATATCACCAGCAGAGCCAACTCCGCACTTGTAAAACGTTTGTAAAACGCTGGTCTAAGAAACTCTAGAGCCCCTAAGTCACAAAATCTCTCTTTTCCACATTTATTAGACCTATTTTTGAATATGCTAGTAAAGTATGGTCGCCTTATCACAATACCCATTCACTCCGTATTGAGAGTGTCCAACGCAGATTTATCCGTTTTGCTCTTCGCTGTCTCCCGTGGGTAGACAGTTTTAATTTACCCCCTGCGAGGATTATTTGAAGTTAATAAGCCTTCAATCACTACAAAAGCGCAGTGAAATAGGAGACATTCTTTTTGCACATCAGCTTCTAGCTTTGTTTGCCCCGCTCTGCTAGAAATGATTTCTCTCAGTGCCAACTCCAGATCTCTAAGATCTGTTCCCCTCTTCCAACTCAACTTCCACCGAACCAACAACGGGAACAACGAGCCAACGACTAGAATATTACGCCTTTCTAATGGGCCCCTTTGATTTTCACTGTAGCAAACTTGTTCTACGATACTCCCTTATGTCCTCCTCATCTACCACTACTCCTTAACCCTTATTCTAATAGTTAGGTTTAGTTAGGTTAATTTAGTCTTAAGTTCAGCTTCTAGTAAGCTTAAATACACGGCCATTGTAAGACCTAAATTAACATATGGGGACTTATTATGTGGCAATCCACTAACAAAGTCACCCATCTGGATTAGTATGACAAGGGATAGCAAGTTTGGGCGCTACTAGCGCAATGAGAACCACACCAACAGCGGGAATGGAAAACATCCTTAACTTGCTGCTAGCATATTCAAGGATAGGTCTAATAAATGTGGAAAAGAGAGATTTTGTGACATAGGGGCTCAAAAGTTACTTAGACCAGCGTTTTACAAACCCAAGTGCGTAGTTGGCTCTGCTGGTGATAAGCCAGCTCAACTGCTAGAAATTTACATAGGAGAACCCGCCAAAATTCTTAACAGATATCTTGGTTCAGCTGTATCCTTTGACTACTTGCTGCATCAACATGACTTTCGAAGAACATTCTCCTGCATCTTTCCAAGTAGACAGGAGTGGGAGAGAAATGAACTGGATACCGAAACCAAGTTCATCTACGCTAATGTTTTTAAAAAATGGACGTAGGCGTTGGAGCTGGATTGTTTTCAGAAACCCTAAAGCAAAACAGCGTTTTTCTTCTCCCAAAGCACAGCAGCGTCTTCCAGGCCAAGCTATTGACAGTAGCAGAGGCAGCCAAAGCGACTATATTGCTGGTGATACCACCAGATGATATTACCATCTTCATTGACAGTCAGGCTGCATTAAAAGCAATCTCTGTGTGTAAAGCCTTTTTGTGGAGAGCTACAGGTTCTCAGCGTATAACATAATATTAAGCTCTGCTGGGTCCCCGAATATAGAGGAAATTTCGTCGATCGTATGCGTCGGCTATGCTGTTGTCTGAACTGGAGTAGCAAATGATTACTGGGGTATGAATATCAGTACCCCACATAGAAAATGTTCGTTGTATGAAATGCGCACTCGATGTAGTTCAATACTCTTTGTTACAACTTACTAAAAAGCCACAACAGGCTGCGGTGATGAAGAAATACACGAGGATACCCTCCACTTTCTGTATTACTGACCAGGGCTCACTTAAGAATGAGCACCTTAGGAAAATACTTTTTCCACGATCTCACGGATCGATCCGAAATCCCTCTCTAATCTTTTCAGGTTTGCAACAACATCTGGATGGCTAGAAAGGGACAATGAAGGAACTAACCACAGAAGTGGACCCCCAACAGGCATCACAATTCACAATGTTTCTAAATTACCCAAAGTGAGATGAGGAAAAACGCACACCGCACAACCCATAAACCTGGCTAACCTGGCTGCGGCATTGTTGTTCATTCGCTCGATAATGCCGAGGCAATGCTTATTGTCCAGCACATCCACATCTTGGTACAACTCATAAAGTTCTTGGTTGTATCTTCTTCTACATTCGCCTTCCTCGGATACAGGATCAAAAATTCGACAAAAACTTTTTCTTTCGATTGTGCCAAATATTTGCTCAGCTTTCCTGCTGAGCGCCGTCGTATCTCCACTAAGGTGTCATTCGTGGGTTGATGTTGACTCCGAGGCAGACGAACTCTGCAACTACCTCGAAATTGTTGCTATCAACAATGATATTTTGTCCAGAGTTATAGCATATGTTATGTACTTTGTCTTGCCTTTGTTAACAACAAGACTAACGTGTTTCGCTTCTTCTTTAATCGCCGTAAATACTTCCACAACGTCACTGTGGAAGAGACCCATGATGTCGAGTCGTCTGAGTACCCTAGTATCTGAATAGATTCGTTGAAGATATTGCTTACGTATTAACTTCTGCCCTGCGCACAATCTATTCCATCCTCCAATATTAGTCGAGGCAGCTGTATTAGTTATAACGAATTCCACCAAACTCCGGGCGATGGATACTTTCGTACGCGGCCTTAAAGTCGACGAAAAGATGGTATGTTCCTGCTTGAAATTCGTTGGCCTTTTCCAGGATCAGCCTTAGTGTGAAACATTGGTCTATAGTCGATTTGCCGGAGCAAAAGTTACACTGGTATGTTGGTTTACAGCAAGTATGGGATTGGACATATAAAGCTTCTATTCCATTCATCGGGCATGCTCTCATTCACCCAGACTTTATTGACTGTTTGGTGCATACTTGTAAAGCAGCAACCCCGTTTTGCCATTAATATATAAGAACCGGATGTCTGAGAGGGGGCTTTAGCTCTTCGTTAACTGAGGTGGGTTGGTTTTTTTGCTCTACCACACTCTTGACAATCTGTACATTAAGGAGCTGATGGAAATACTGCCGGAAAACATCTAGGATTCAACTGGCTGTTGGCATTAGTGAAGGATAAGAGAACATCAAGTAGTTATCACTCAGTGTTTATTTGTAGAATCTGGCAATCGCGGGCTCACTATGGCGTCGAACGTGAAGTCTGATTTTTTCACCATTTGCAGCTTCGTTTGGACAGTTGGGCTCTGAATTTGGCTGCGCATAAAAAATAGTGAGATACGATGCTTGCCCATCTGAATTTATTTACATCCAGGATGTTGGATGCGTGTCTCACATCGTTGATTCGATTGGTTGGCGGTTCAACCATCTGTAGATCGCCAGGTTGCTTTATGGATTTGAAGTCGAGGGAACCTAGAGCTGATAATAACCCTATTAGATGGTGCTGCGAAGTCCGTTAGTCGTAAGCCGATACCTGCAGTCATTTCGTTATGCTTTTGAGTATAACCCGGTTGTACTGGCTTGAGACCCTACTACGGTAAAGGTATCACACACTCAGCGGTCGCCATGTGAATGCTGATGTTCGGAGTTGGTAGGCATCAAATAGGTTAAAACCCAAGGTTTAATATATTCGCATTGCCCTAATAGGCATAGAATTTGTATACACTTTTTAGAAACGGTTTTTCAGTGCCATATCCTCCTAGTTTTAGGATTAAATTAATTAAGTCGATGGTTTTTCAGTCTTTTTTAATCCAGAGTTAGCGAGTTAACCCAGTAAGTTAACCCCGCGACTAAATGATCAGATGTTTCTGACAGATGATAAAATACCAAACAAACAATTATTTTCAATTCCATTTGTGTGGACATTTTATCAAATTTTTAGAAACTAAATACGTATACGATATATGCACTAGAAACTGTTTTAAATATTGAGTTTGACTGTTTTAAGAAGAAAAGACTTGTAAGATCGCAACAAAAGCCCCTTATATTTGTATGGGGAAAAAAACAAAGTAACTGATAACTGAGCTGATGAAGATTGATGAATTCCATCATAGTTATACGGAAAACCGCTTGTTTACTGATAACAAACTTGATATAGATTATATATTACGTTTGACTAAATCAACGTTTTCCTGAAAAGTGAACGAATTTAAAATGCTCACACCTGTTTTCCTGGAAGCAAAATGAAAGGTTTTGTGTGCCAAATTTCATCATTCTAGCTCGAAATTAAGGACTAAAATTGTAGCTAAATTCTCCCTCTATATTACAAATTAAATGGTTTTTTTTTTAGAAGTATACAAATAATATATGAAATAAAGCACATGAAGCTGATGGTAACGTCTATGGTATTAGCTTTATTTAATAGATAGTTTTACGCCAGAAATATAATGCGGATATATGCGCGCCACGGCTAGCTCAAACAAAAAGCAATCGGGAAGTCCTATTTTCGACAACTTAATCGAGCAACTGGGGCCGTATATCAGTAATAACATGGCGCATGTTAATTTCTAAATCGTTCAACGTTTCTGGTTAATCAGCTTCATTTTCCTGATTTATGTTTTTGAGTATAACCCGGGGTGTACATGATGTAAATCGATCAACGTTTCTGGTTTATCGGCATAGACTAGTGACTTCATTTTTCCCCAAGAAAATGAATTCAAAGGTGGGAGATCACAGTATCGTGTAGGCCAGTTCGAAGGGCCACTACGCGAAATTATGCGCTCAAACTTGTTTGCCGCAAAAAATTGATGGTGTTGCGGACTATTTTGCAAGTTGCGCCATCTTGTTGAAAGCAAAATTTTGTCACGTCAATTCCATTTAACTGCGGAACGAAAATGTCAGAAATCATGGGTCTGTAGCGCTCTCCATTGACGGTTACATTCTTGCTGCATCGTCCTTAAAGTAATATGGCCCGATGATTACTCCAGCCACCAAAGAGTGAACTTGAGCGGTTCAGACAATTAACCGCACCTACGATGCGTATAATGGTCACACGGTTGCAACTCTTGCTGGTTCGTTGGTTAGTGCGATGAACCGCGCGCAGAAGGTCTAGGTTCGATTCCCAACCGTAGCAACACCTAAATGATTTTCACTGGCCATCCTCTCGTGATGATCTGACAAATCATCCGAATTCGCCGTTCGGAGTCGGCATGAAACAGGGGTTCCCACCATCGTGCAAGAAGTACACACGCACACATGATTGGTTGTGAGAAAGCTCGGCAATGGGTACTTACGAGCCTATTGCGCCAAAAATTTGTTTTTTTTGCTCCAATTGCTGTATACCGTGGCGAATCGACTAATTGAGTTACTCCTTAATAATTGTTTTCCAGTCGTGGACATTGAAGTTATTTCGAAAGGCTGGGTTCCGATCAGAGAACACCCTAAGAGTAGGGCTCAAAGGCAAATGAAAAACGCATGTTGGCAACGGTGTAGAATAGCCTGAATTAAAAAAAATCCAACACCCTGAAAACGTAAATCATTATAGAATTAGAGTATCCACATCATAGCTCATTAGGTGCAGTGGTTTGGTCTTTTTTTTTGTTTTTCAGTCAGTCAAGGATTTGTTTCATCATACAAAACAAGTATATGACACTGTTAACCATTAAGATCATGTTTGTGATGAACCACTTGTTCCAAAACTCTTAGATTAGCTTAAATAAGGAATTAACTAATAATATCAACTTCTCGTATAAAATTAAAATGGTCAAAGTAGCCAAGGTGCACACAACTTAAGGCAACGAATTTGATATAAGGTGTTAATAACACACAATGTAAACACATTTTGCGACGAATCGATTTAATCGATATAGGCACACATTTTTTTATAACATTATATCAATTTATTCAGGTAAATAAATTCCAATCCTATGTAAATGTAGTGACAGAAGGTAGGTTCCATACACGGGGGAAATACTGAATACATCTGTCAGTCGATTCGAGGTCCTAAAATAATAATGGATCCCTCCATCGAGAAATATAAGACACATACACAGCTAGGACTATGATTGCCCCTAAGGGTGCATTTGCTATCAATGTTGGAGGGATGCAAGTGCTAGCAGCTGTCATGGTAACGAACCGACGTGTTGCATGTTACTAAGGGGTAGTTTGAAGATTTAATCAGCTGTGAGTCAGTAGGTGCACATGTTTGTACTACGATAGTATAGTGCAAGTATTTGGAGGTACATAGTTAGTTACTATCAATGCAGTTGGTAATGTAACGAGAGAGTTGAATCTATACAGTATGATTGAAATTTTACACAATTGAACCATGTAATTTCAATTTGCAGAAACACAATGCATACATACACTTGTCTCTAACCAGAAACTATGGATTTTTAAAAAAGGCATCATGGACGAAATTAGCTTTTTTCACTAGATAAGTTTTATACAAAGATATCTAGGACAACAGGTCAATACTATTTTGATTAGAAAGTACATATCAATGCGATTTAAATTCATTGAAAGTTATTTTGGAGATTCCATATCACTTGTTGTAGGATGGTGTTTAAATGAATGATAATGACAAACGGAGGCACGTTGCAAACATTTCCAAGCCGATTAACTTGTCATTGAAAGTCTTACATGCAAGAGGTAAACTTAGCTATTTTCATTACATTACGTCCAGCGCAAAATCCAGTAACCAAATTGAGTCATATGTGAAAAGCGGTACTCGGTTGCTGGTCAGAGGGTGTCGTTGCTTAACCTTACATAATGAGTTTCTTTTTACTGATATCTCTGATATCCGTGGTTCTTAAACCGTAGGTTAAGTCACCAGCTAAGCAGATGAACAAACAGATTAAAGTCAGTTTTGAAACGGTCTAATAGTATCTGGTCAGATTGCATATTAGGGCAACAGTAGAATTGGCATTGGAATTCACAGGATTATATATTATTAGTCCGAACATGTTCTGTTTTTCAGCATTCCGCGCCATCACTTTGAAGAGCTGGTTGCCACCGGTTTCCGTATAACAAAAAACTGTACCCACGACTTAGGATTTTTTTTCAAATAAGTTTCGAATGGTCATTTTCACTAAGGTGGAATTGATATTGGATTTTATATTGATCCACTGTTTTGTTTAAAACGATGGATAGGGTTGGCTCCATTATGGATACAAGTATCCCATGCTACGAATTCCTTGAATCTACATGCTATAACATGTATACATGGCTAAGATCCATACTTTGTCCAGTAAGTACCTTAGATAGATTGCGACATTAGGTCCATCCCACTAATGGTTCATTATCGTACCGTGAAAACGTGGTTGCAAAAGTTTGAATCAAATGCTTAAAACTGTACGCAGAATGTAATTTGTCGACGTAAGGCGACACAGCAAAGTCTGTTTTGCTTACATCTCAAAATCCGTCATGCGGAGGTACAGAATATACCTTCAAGTTAATGAAAGAAGTTGATTTCAGGACATTTTCAGGATTTGCCTAAGTGTGCATAATTCGTTCAATGTCAAGCAAACGTGGCGGAAGCCATATTGATGCGTGCCAAAAAGTTCGTTGATTCTAAGATCACATGGTTAAGTATATTAGTTGGTAGTTAGTATAAGATATATACACCATCAAAATATTTAATTTAATGTAGCATTCTGTCTTTTCTTAATCTTTTTAACTCTCTTTGCATTTTGCTAATTTTACAAACGTCTACAATTCCCTAATAAACTAGATGCCACAGGTGAAGGGTCAGATTCATTTTGATACCCATGTGGACTCTTTTCTCAACGTTTTGACCGATGAACTTAGTTCCTTTCGATCTGCTGGGTTATACCAAAGATTATAAAGTCATATGACTTTATCATACTATAGTTGTTTCAACCAAGTTGATTTGACTATACAAATCTTTAGTTTCTGGAACAAATATTTAAACATTTTTTGAAAAGCAACACTGGCATATGTTCATATATGTAACTACAAATGGTCATATACCTCTTGAGCAACACAATCTTAAGTAAGAATAGAATGCTTCCCCCTTACAGGAAATAGCTTTAAGATCAAAATAAATGACGGATTTTCTAAAATAAAACCGTTTTAAGGCTTTCAGAACTACACCCAGAACTATAGCGACTGATCCTTGAATTCAAAAACCAAGCCCTCCTCATTTTCTGATCAGATTATTCTAATAATAAGGGCAATCGAAATCCACACTAGAAATTGGATGTGAATTAAAATAGTTTGCAACCCTGCTGCTGTTTGTCCCACCACCCGAAATTAGTCTTATCAAAGCACATTCCAAAATTAGATATAGAAAAACAAACTGCCACGGGGATAGATGATATTAAACAATAATGTAGATTGCCCGCAGTAGCACGCCTCTGCACTTGGTTTGAATAATTTCCATTTGGTCGTGCGCCGCCGTCGCGGATTAAAGGGTGCCAGTGTCAGTGAGTGGTACATGCAGGGAAGGGACCCTCGTGTTTAATTCTTAATGGAACGTTTTTACTCATAAGTGCGCTTTCGTTCTCTCTTCATGTAACATCCGTAGGTGAGATCCAAACAAAACACTGTTGAACAAAATTGGAAGAGAAGGTTGTGTTGTGTGCTGCAGATCCGTGCAATGGTGATGACAATTGCGCCGGCTGCACATGTTCCCTTCGGTTTCAATTGATCAGAAATATAGTATGAGCTAAAAGAAAGTTTCCAATCAAACGAAGACCAGATCACTAAAGCCTGGTTTTTCAGTGCAAGATCATCCTAGTTTCTGGATTAAACTCGAGTAAACTCGATGAAGTAGTTTATCAGTCATTTTAAATCCAGAGTTACCTTCGAGATAACCCAGCGAGCTTGGCGAGTTAACCCTGGGATGTTTTTGACAGATGATAAAATACCAAACAAACACTTATTTTCAATTACATTTGTTGGGACATTTTATCAAGTAGCTAAATACATATACGATATATTCATATGCACTCGAAACTGTTTTAAATATTGAGTTTGACTGTTTTAAGACGAAAAGGACTTGTAAGTTGTAAGATGGTTACAAAAGCATTTTCATTTGTTTGGGGAAAAATAAACCAAACAGCTGATAACTGAGCTGTTGCAGATTCTATTCGTTTCGATAACTTTTTGACAGCAAAATCGATAAATAACGAGTGCTACCAAGTCATATCACCACACTCGGAATCAAATTTAATCCCGCACTGAAACATTGCTTCATGAGTTAACTCTGGATTAAATATATTCCAAAGTTAGTTAACTCTGGGTTAACTGAGGTAGCTCAGCACTGGGAAAACGGGCCTAAGTAAATATCGATCATGCTCATTGAGGGCCTCTGCGACAAGACATCCTTCGATTGTTGTCATAAAACTGTCTACGGCACGCTCATACAATCAGCGATGAGGAGTCAAAAAAAAAAAGAAGATTTCAAGTTTTTGTTGATTTGTTTTACCTACTTTTGTTTATATTAATCAACTTTGCATCATATTAATAATGTGTACATACTTTCTTTATCATTGAGTTTCAAAAACTCTACTCTTCTCTTGAGCCGTTAATAAATTGTTGGATTGTTGGATATTTGGATATTGCTTTCAAGGGTTAAACATTCCCGAACATTTCAATAACAATAATAGGATGAGGAAATTCTTTTATTGGCAATCTATTATCTATTACTGATTAATCGACAATCGACTAGAAAAATTCTCAACCTCCACGTGCAAGTACTATAATAGGCATACAGAAATAATTGATTGTGGAAATAAAATTTTATTGCCTTATAGACCAATAATTTCTAGTAAGGCTCTTCACACTTTAGGCCCGGTTTTTCAGTGCGAGATAAAAACATCCTAGTTTTAAAGTTAACTCGAGAAAGTAGTTTTTCAATCAATTTAAATGCAGATTTAACTTCGATTTAACCCAGCATGTTTGCTGAGTTAACCCTGGAATTAAATGATCAGATGTTATTGACTGATGATAAAATACCAAATAATTAATTTTGCATTTATTTGTGTGGATATTTTATCAAATTTCTAGAAACTAAGTACGTGAACTATATGTTCAGATTTAGATCTCAGGGACTCGAAACTGTTTTAAATATTAGGTCTGACTGTTTTAAGAAGAAAAAACTGAGCATTGCGACAAAAGCATTTTCATTAGTTTGGGGAAAAGGAAAGTAAGATAATTACTGATATTAGTCGATCATACATGAATGCTACCAATTAAAATCATCATACGCGGAGTCAAATTTAATCCTGTACAAATTTAAAACTGCTTTATTTCAGGATTTCATTTATTCCGGGGTTAGCTAAATCTATGTTAACCCAGCACTGAGAAACCCGGCTTTAGTGTAACTTTTCCGTTTATATTCGTTCATCTTAAGGACCAATATGAGATCCCTGCGAACGTACCAATGTATCCGTATTTCAAAATAGTCGCAATTAAAACTTGTGAGTAACTCTACCAACTACTTTAGTTCCTGCTCAATAATATCCCTACTTGTTTCACAGATTGTTACGTCCTTTGTTGTCTACGAAATGTTGTCTGTAGGTACATAGTTGCTTTCCCTTTTCGTTGCATTGATTTTTTCGTATTCTTCCCTTTACACACACCTCCGGCAGATGCTAGAGCGTTTGGTTTCCAAAACAAAAATACTACTTCCCCTATGCCGAGTAAAAGACTGTAATCCTCCCCATTTCCCGTACCTTTCCCTTAACACATTTACAACGTGTGTTTTAAAAACTTGTTCCGAAATAGGAAGTGTGCTCGTTCGGGGTTCGGTGGTGGTGTACGCACGCACGCACATTAAATTGCAGCAGCCGCACACGACCAAATTTAGTGGATTGTCTCTGTCTTTTGTGTGTCAGTCTACAAGGGTCGGGGTCGGTTTTTGTATATGGTACAAGTTCACCACGGATTGCAGCAAGCAGCAAATCGATTTGGGCATTCGTCGCGATCACATCGTCTCCGTCGTATCCGGTGTTTCCTTCCTGTTGGATAGTAGAATATTACTTTTTGTTTGTTTGAAAACGGTGATGTTAATTTGTGTACAATTCGTAAAACAGACTTAAAAGTTTAATTCAGTGCCTCAAGCATGAACGGAAAACTATTCCTCAAGCGAAAACGCGACGCAGAGCTGTCCCGAAGGGAAGATGCTAAACGCGAAAGATTTGAACCGGAATACCATACCCAACAAAGACCGTCAGTGACCATTGGGCAACATGGCCAAAGTACACCTCCTCCATCGCCACCACCAACACCCGGTAATGGTTACCCAGTGGTAGTGCCAAACACAAGAAATCAAATTCTCATGGAAGCTCTGCAAAAAATCGTTGAGCTCCAAAAGGAATTGGATGACTTCGAAAATGATCTGGACTACAGTGACGAGAATGGTCTACCTGATGAAGACGACGACGACCTCGAGATTTCCCACTATCTAAACGAACGTCAAAATCAAATGAATGTACAGAACCAAAAGCATGAAGCTGAAGCTCTAGGATTTGCAATGTGTGCTCGTGAAACACTTCTGTTCCTACAACGAGAGGGCATACCGCAGGATAGTTTGGTATATCGGACACTCCACGAGAAGCTTGTCGGTCAAGTCGAACAGGGCATCCCCATTTAGATCAGATATGAATATTCGTATCTAGTCCTAAGCAAACTTCTAGTCATACATATTAAGTTGATCAACTGTAAATAGCGCTAACAAACCAAATAAATAAAAGAAGACAAAAACTACCAAAAGTGCAGTTTAATTTAATTAATTGATTTATTTATTTATTGCATTTAAAACTAAACATTAAAGGTTCATAAAAACTAGAAAAAAAAATAAAAAAAATCGGATCCTTTCGATGGCGATTTGGGTGTAATATCAATAGTTGACTAGTTTAATTTGAAAACAAATACATTTTTGGTACATACATTCGAGTTACACACATTTAGAGAAGATAATTAAAACAAAAATAAATAAGTTCTCATTGCACCTGGAATCAGTGCAGCAACGATGGCAAAGGGATATTCATTGAAAACAAACAGGGATATCCGTCGATACCATCGGTGATTGTACTTTATCGTTCTTTCCCTCTTCTGGTTATTTTTTACAGGGGCTCTGCAACACCTGCTGCTACCCCTGGACGATAGGTTAAACTGGGTCCTGTGAATGCAGCCAGCCACATTCGTTTCCTATCTTCCTCGTCGTCCTTTGAATTAGATTCTTGTTTTTGTTGTTGTTGAGTGCTGGCAATGCGCAGCAGCTGTTCATATATTTGCCATGCCATCTGCGGGCGAGCGCAAGAACTGGATTCAATTTTATACGGTTCGTGCCGATGAGTGATGCTGCCTTCATCCGTGTTGAAAATACTTTCAGAAGATGGTGGTAACATCTGCAAAGAAAAAGATTGTAAGTTTTTTAATGATGTTAAACTTAAAAAAAATTATGTGTGGAGGTTATACCCAGTATTAAACAAACATATGCTTAGTAATAATGCGCCGATTAAGTTTGCTTACGAACCCGTTGTATTTTCTCTTCCGAATTTGCTCCCTTGCACGCCAAAAAATCGATGAAGAACTTTTTATCTAAGGTGTTAATATTGGCTGCGCTTTCCTTCTTATTGTCCAGCACTCGGAGCCGAGTTAGACTGTACTTTTGAGTTAAGTAAAAAAAGCTTAAAGAGCCTCGCTAAACCAATCAGTCCTCGTCATATATCCGCTTGAATGTAATTCATGTGGGTGATGTTGATTTCGAGGTTGATATCGACAGTTACAATTTGTCCAAGGTTGTGCTTCGACTATAAATTGATTTGCACATCATCAGATACCATTACAAATTTCATTGTGGTATGACCAAAACGGCACTATGAAGTTTTACATCATGTACAAATAATGTCCTTTTATTACTTATTTTTCGGTTTGAAAAAACAAATCTTTGAATTTGAAAATGGTGACTACAATAACAATTTGATCTGTTTCAGTACCAGCGCTGCAGCAACAAGCACCTTCGTTACAAACTGGCACTTTGAAATATGTTTGGTACTTAAAAACTTGAATTTGGCACTCATTAATTTTTTTTAAATCAATGAAATCTTATTAGATTACGAGATCGTTTAAAAAATTAAATTCTGCTTGTTATATATAAGGCACTCAGCCCTTAAAGTCTGGTACGTTTTGTCTCTACCCTGTGGTGTAAGCCTAACACCAACGTTTGCAACTGACATTGTATTTGATGTTTAAAATTAAAAATCAATTTGTTATGTTATGTTAATGTTATGTCAAATTTAAAAAACAGTTGTGTTGCCACATTAAAGCTTAAAGATTTCCTGGTTACAACATTACATTTACATCAAAATGAGAAGAAAGACATATGAGAAAGCTACTATACGCTGATCGGATAGTTGAATACCCTATCCCATCCTTAAAAGAATATCACCAAAAATTGTGAATAAGTTAAGTACAGGCGTACCGAAGAGATTATTGCAGTCGTAGCGTCCAATGTTAATGAAGATCGTGAAATGTCCATTCGTAGCTGTTCTCAGCAATTGGGTATGTGTTACTCAACACCATGGAAAATTTTACGTGGGGATTTGGGTTTCAAGGCCTTTATAATTAGTTGTGCAAGAATTAAAGCCGAATGACCTACCACAACCTCTAATTTTTGGTGAATGAGCCTTAGAACAGCTCCATGAAAATCTGCAGTTTTATCGAAAAATTTTGTTCAGCCATGAGGCTCATTTCTGGCTCAGTTGATACGTAATTAAGCAAAACTGTCGAATCTGGAGTGACGAACAGCCGCATATAAGAATTGCCGATGCATCCCAAAAAAAACGACAGTTTGGTGTGGTTTATGGGCTGGTGGCATCATCGGTCCATTTGCCTTCAAGAACGGCCGTGGAAGAAACGTTACCGTCAACGGAGAACGATATCGAACCATCATTCGTGACTTTTTTTTTCCCCAGTTGGCTGAGTTGAACTTGGTTGACATGTGGTTTCATCAAGACGGTGACATATGCCAAACAGCTCGTGAAACAATGGAAATGTTGAAGGATGAATTTGGTGAGCAGCTTATCTCTCGAAATGGCCCTCTTTAAAGCCTCTTGATTATTTCTTGTGGGGTTATGTAAATTCGCTAGTCTATATGGACAAGCCGAATACTATTGAAGCTTTACAGGATAATATAACGTGCGTAATTTGTGGAATACAGGCCGACATGCTCGAGAAAGTGACGCGAAATTGAACCCTCCGAATGGACCATCTGAATCGGAGCCGCGGACAACATTTACATGAATTTGTCTTTAAAACGTTAATGGCAAAGGCCTATTTATTGATTACAATAAATGTTGATGCAAATTTGAGTGTTTTGTTCGATTTTTAAAAAAACTACGCTTAAAAATCACCCGTTATATATGAACGAAATATGAATACTAAGATTGTCTTAATATGTAGTTCAGACACTTTTTAAACATTCCGTAAGATTTTTGCTACACACGATTCAGCTATAGCGATGCTGAGTCGATCATATATCTTAACGTATGTCTAGCTAAATTATTTCTATATGTTACAAACATGTTTCAAAACTAGTATACCCCTATGGGATAGGGTATAAATATTACATAAAGTTATGTAGTGTACTTAGTTATGAAGCGGATTAGCAGCCATATTTATTAGATTTTCTTAAAATGTGTCTCACAGGCTGTTTAGTTAAGCAAGCTTAAATATTTCAGATGTCACTAATCAACGTTACTTAAATTCTTATCTATAATGGATTTGCTGCTTAGCTAAACGATGATTGTTTCAAAAAAACGTAAAAATAAACAAAACGTAAGTACAAAGAAGTGAAATTTTATACAAGTTTATGTCCCATTTGTCTCTCTTGTTTGCTAAGACACTGGTAAGGTAAATGCCTTTGCAAGCCTCTGAAAAATAACACATAGGTTTGATTGGCAACATTTTGATGTCCTTACTCGTCCAAATGAACACACTATTCATATTACCATCCCGTAATTTCGAAACAATTTCACATTTTTTTACACATCCAACAAGCAGAGTGCATAGTGCCCGTAATAATGAGAATATTGCTGCAGTAGCAGTAGGTTTGGGTATCTATTATATAAAGTCCTGGCGTATTTTGAAGCGTGATCTTATTTTCAAAGCGTATAAAATAATGTTCGTTCAAGAATTGAAGCCGACTGAGTTTAATTTACGTGTTAATTTCGGTTTGTGGGCAGCATCATTAGATAATTTTTTTTTTAATTGGACCCACAAAATGGACCATGAATACTAAGTAATGGGCAAAATTTGAAGAAAAATATGTTTAAACATTAATTGGAATGAACCAAACTAACAAGAATTTTTGTTTTTTTACTAAAACAAACTAATTGGATCACCCTTTAAAAAAAAATTGAATATCTAATTCGTCCAAGGGCTATGCTGAATTTATTCTCAAAATCAATCCTTCCAAATTGCTGGGGTACGTATCCACCAAATTGGCTGTTGCTTATTTATAAGGTCACAGGTCTATCTACAAAATGGGTATTGTAGAACATTTCCCAGATTTATAACTACACAGCAATTGAGCTTAGTTTACCTCCTTGCAACTATCGAAGTATCGGATACTGGTCTCGTCCATTCGATTTAACTTACTAAACTTATAACCAGGGCTGCCAATGTAAATCATATTTAGTAGATATACTTCATTTATTTTTTTGTATGCATCTGCTACGTAGCAATTTATTTCTACTTCGTTTGACTCAATATACCCTATCCCACTAATTTACCCCCAATATTAGTCTTGATACATAGTTTTTGACATAAAGAAATAATTTAGCTAAATATATATATATCGTCTATACATCACCGAATTTTAGGACTACAATTTGAATCTGGGAATATTATAGAGGATAATAAAATTTGGTAGGTAGATTCCTTGATCATGTCTACAGAACAAGTGCAAACATTTTCAAAAAACGTTTTTTTTTTTGGTCAAACCGTAAAAGCCTAACCCAATAGAAAAACTTTGTATTTTTATAAACCACATTAGTTTTATATAAATTGTCTGAAAAGGATGTGGTGACAATGTCATTTACATTCTTTTCATCCCCATTTAGTTTTTAGGCATGCCCACTTTTTGGGGACTTTTTCTCATATCTATATGTTATATGAAAATGAATGCTTGTTCGTTTGTCACGACATCGCTTGAGAACTTTACCGGTTTCATTCATCTTTTTTTTTTTTGAGTTTTCTATTACTTTGTAAAAGGCTCTTCAAAAAAGAAAAATTGAGAAAATTGTGCAAAAATTTGATAAGCTGCCTTGAACAAACTGGATACGTTCCGATCGAATCGACTGATCAGTGTGCTCTTCAATTATTTTGTTAAAAAAAAACAAACAGGGTAAAGTCTGTCGGATCAGCTAGTTTTTTGTATAAGTTTTTGTTTACATAGATTTCTATTTTATTATCTAATCGGTACATTTTTTTAAAATCTACTTCGTTTTTTAGTTGATTTGCTACACTTTCTGGGCTCAGGATTGGTTGAACACTATAAATAAATCCTTTTTAGAATATTTGACGTGGAATATCCGGCCGCTTTTCTCAGACCAACCCATAAGGTGTTGCCAAAGCTTCGGAAAGGGCTGATTTTACTAGTTTCGATCATGCTAAACAAAAATCTTGATATACATAATAGGTCATGGCAGCGCCTCCAGAGTCCAGACCAAGAAACGGTCAATCTTATTGATCACGCATCCAGTATTTTGAAATCTCTTGTTGTAGGCAAGGTAACAGAGCGGGTAGATAGTAACGTCAAAATACTACGAGAAAATCAAAAGTATTGTCATAATGTGAATGTGCCATAATTTTTTTATTTGGCTCCAAACGTCATTGCGTTTTGATACTCATCTAAGAGACAGTTAAAAAAATGTAAGTTGACAACAAGGAATGGATCTGACACACCTAAATTTCCGATCAGTTGTTTTAACACAGAGTGAATTTTGCCAGACTTCAATCCTTGCAAGTCTGAAAGCTAGGATACACTATATTATTATTACTTTTGCCCAATCTTTTACAACGCCGAAAGTCTGCAATCGCGAGAGACCGCCCAAACTTTACAGAACGAGTGTTTTTAATTTGTTTATTAATACCATAACGCCGACATCATGGTATAGCTCGACAAGTTAAAAGACCGTAGTTGGTACGGGTCCAGGGCTATTGTGAGTTTAGATAGAAGCGCACGGCTTAACTCTTCGGACTGGGGTAGTTGTTGCCCTCTCATCAAACATTCCAGCACAACAAAAATGTTTGTTGTGACAGAATCAAATAAAAAAACATATGAGAAGGCTACAATCCGCTGTGCGGATCGTTTAACACCCTATCCCATCCCATCCTTAAAATAAATATCCCCAAAAATTCGGCTTTAAGGCGATGAAATATAGAAAATGTCAGTGTCACAACATATTGTTAAAAACAACGTTATTCACCTGGTTGTGCTATGAGGTAGTGTATACAAATATTTTTTGTATGCAAACGCCATAATCAAGGATTTTGCATCGATAATTCTTTCGCAATGTTTAAATCTTTTACCGAAAAACGCTTTTTTACTGAAAACGCCCCAAAAGGTGGGCGTAGTAAATAACTTTGTATATGCGATATATAGGCACTGAGATTGTCTAGATATGTTGTTCAGACAATTTTTCAAAATCTCTTACGTTTTGGCCTAAAAATACGTTGTTATAATAAAAAGGGCGTGCCAGTGGGCGGATTTCAAAAATGTATCTTATTACATAAGCTACGTAACGAAGATCGTAGCAGACGTTTACAAATGAAGTTATTAAATATAAGAGTCATTTCTGCCATCTCTGGTTGTAGTCGTATCTTTCAAATTGTAGTTTGGGTTGTCTACAAAATGTTCCGATAAACTTTTTAACTCAAAAATTAAGATCTGCAAAATTGATCTGAGATTAAAAGGAAATCCATTTTGTTTGCCCAACGGAACATAAAAATGGAAATAGATATCTCAAAAGACCGCAAGATCTTTAATCACAAATGATAAATAACTAAGCGTTTTATCATGACTTCTCTGAAATCTATTCTGTATTTTCGTATTTCGAAAAAAATATAATGAAATGAATTCTATTGTGATTTGTTTGAAAATTGTTAAAATAAATTGCCATTTAATCCAATTCACAAAACCACAATGCAAGATTTTGTTTACCTCGGCGGAAATGTTAAATATATATTAGCCAGTGCATAAATGTAACCCCCAAAGTAATTGTCACAGGTCTGAAGTCGACCGTTGTTTAAAGGATAAAAGAAGTGCACACGTCTATAATATAGGTACTTGTTCGTAGTAAATCAAAAAAGGACATACATACTTTTGAATAAAAATTCATAATTTTAATTATCATGTTAGCGTGTCAGTTTCTTTATTTCAACAATATTTTGTTAGTTTTAAAATTATTCGTAATTAAAGATCTGTGATTTGCACCATTTGCACTCTAGTAATTGAGTTTTTTTTTTATTATAATAGGAATATATTTAAAAAACGGTATTTAAATCAGAAATGATGCCTATTACAAAATAAGTCATTAAAATAGCATGTCTTTCAGGATTTGACATACGTCAATGTAGAAACAATTTGCCTTGTCCAGGATCTGTACTTTTTAAATGTGAGACAATTACAGTTACATAAAAAGAGACTAGAGGATATAAAGAACAACACTTATTTTAAACAAAAAAGAGGAACAAAATCTTTATAGGTACCTACTAAAAAAATTCGCACTCATTCTTTAAATCCACTTGATCTGCAAGAATGTTATGTTTGTTCTCATCTCTTTTAGGATGCCATACCCATTCAGCACCGAAGTGTTAAATTATTACAGTTTTTTTTCATTTACCTACGAAAATGAATTTTGAAAAAAAATTTTCCATTAGTTATCGTACGAGAATGATTCCATTATATCGCTTTGTAACTTTGAGGCGTGGAAGTTCAAACGATAAGAATTCTCAGATACACAGTTCATAAGCATATTTCATACAGCCTTTATTCAGGGCAGCACAAAATGTTTCCCCACCCATAACAGTTATACAGGGTTTATGTCAAAAAAAAATTACACAAAAGAGGTAAATCGATTACAATTGGGTGTTTCACAGCTCGGCAGAGTTGTTGACGTATGTTGACTCCCTTGCATAGCTTATTTTTTTGAGTCTGTAGGTAAAGAAGAATTATCATTTGAATAAATAGAAACGTGAAACACAACTGCTTAAATACAAAAATACACTTGTCAATTTTTTTCAACTAACAATTGAACCTTTGGTAACCCTAAGCCTGATGCTCAGAAATAAAAAAATGAAATGCGCTTATGCAGGCTCTATTCTGTTGCAGAGAGCTGCCAATTCGCTGTCGAGTCGATATTATGGCTTCGGGGAGTTGTATAAAGGTAGTCCGAAATAAGATCAGATGTATCTACGCCAAGTTAGAAAATTCGGAACATTTTAACTTTAGCTTCCAATCACTTTTTTCACTTTTTTTTTTGTTCCACTCACTACATTAAGCTAAAAATTTAGCAATTTTTTTTTGTCGCTCTCAATTAGTTAAAAAGTTATTAAACAATGAAATTTCCAAAAATCCCTATAGAAATCAACCAACTTTTGACAGTTTACACATAGCTGACTGATAAATATGAAGAAAAACATTCCAATGGAGCATTGCCAGATAGGAAAAAAAAATTACATATTTCCCAAAATGTAAAGAAATGTAAAAAATGTAAAAAATTGTAAAAAAAAATTATTAACAATGATTAATTAATAATAAAAAATGACTAAACAAAATATCTTTACCATTATTATTATTATTATATTATTATTATTTTATTATATTGTAGTATTTCAGATTTCCAGGAGCATTATAAATTCTAGTATAATATAAAACTTATATTATAATACCTTTTCATATAAAGGTAATAATTTAAGCATGGTAACGATGTCATATATTTTAACGGGACTTTTCCATCAAAACACCGTTACAAGGTACGAATGGAATTCCGATGCCATTCGATTGCAGCTTGCAAACTAAAAAGTGCGTTTTGGGTTAAGTTGAAAAAAAAGTGAATAATAAATTGAAAAGTGAATAAGAAATTAAAAAAACATCAATCAAATCAAAATTTATAAACTTTTTCATGCAAAAGAAGGAGCTGTTACGCAAGAAGCTTTAACTACGCTACAAAGCTGGGGCGTTATAGCTCAAAATGGCGAAGTGAAGTGCAAAAACAATCATATCATGTTGCTGCGCCCCCAAAAAAATTTTGTAGATGGATACGGTTGGAGTTGCGACTGCTACTTCAAAAACATATATAAAAAAAGGGTGAGATGCAAATCGGTGATGTCAATAAGACATAATACGTTTTTTCACAATTCGCATCTCACATTATATCAAATTATAATGTTTACGCATTTGTGGACAAAAAACATCAAGAGTTCATTTATAACTAGCGAAATAGAAATAACACCAAAGACTGCAACAGACTGGGCATCATTCCACAGAGAAGTGGTATACGATGCTATGATAAAATGCCAAAGTACCATAGGTAAGAATGTTTTATAAGTATAATAAAAAGTTACTAATAGTATATATGTATTAACAGGTGGTATAGGACAAATTGTGGAGATAGACGAATCGAAGTTTGGGAAAAGGAAGTACCATAGGGGGCACCACGTTGAAGGACAGTGGATCTTCGGTGGAGTGGAAAGAGGTTCGGGTAAATGTTTCCTTGTCCCTGTTGAAAAACGGGACAAGGAAACACTGCTCAAAATTATAAAAGAGTGGATTGAACCTGGAACCACTATCATCAGTGATTGTTGGAAGGTATATTAATGCATTTATTTATATCAAATAAGAAAAACCATTTAAATATCATATTCCAGAGCTACGACTGCTTGACAGATGAAGGCTTTCAACATTTGACGGTGAACCACTCTGTTCACTTTAAAGATCCTGATACTGGTGCCCACACCAACAATGTCGAAAGTATGTGGCGATATACAAAAGCCTCACTGTCCCAATACAGTCGGAAAAAAACATTCTTCGGGGGATACATGGCCAAATTTATGTTCTTAAAAAAATGCCGTAACGAAAATTTAGACCCCCTCGAAGAATTTTTTAAATGTGACGGCAAACTGTACAACGGGCAAGAAGCAATTCCAGAACCATGTTCTAATGATTCTGACGATTCATCATAAATTATTATAATATAAAAAATAAATTAAATCCTAAGTCAACGGTTTTTCTATTAACCGGTACTCTGCGTGGCCCGCTTCGCGGGAACAAAGGATTTCAACTCTGTTTCTGTGGACAGTCCACGATCACGCAACTTCGTTGCTCCGCTCAGGGTATTTAAAGTCGTCAGGCAGGCGCCTAAGTCAACAGTTTTTCTATTAAGCGGTACTCTGCGTGGCCCGCTTCGCGGGAACAAAGAATTTCAACTCTCTTTCTGTGGACAGTCCACGCTCACGCAACTTCGTTGCTCCGCTCAGGGTATTTAAAGTCGTCAGGCAGGCGCCTTAGTCAACATTCCTTTTTGTTAAAATATTTTTATTTGGTATGTTTTTTTCAACATGGCAATGCTGCGTACACCGCAGCAGAAAAAAAAAATTAAGTGTCAAACTACAAACAATTTGTATGGGATTATAACCCAAAAAGTGCAAGTGTATAATATAAAACTTATATTATAATACCTTTTCATATAAAGGTAATAATTTAAACATGGTAACGATGTCATATATTTTAACGGGACTTTTCCATCAAAGCAACGTTACAAGGTACGAATGGAATTCCGATGCCATTCGATTGCAGCTTGCAAACTAAAAAGTGCGTTTTCGGTTAAGTTGAAAAAAAAGTGAATAATAAATTAAAAAGTGAATAAGAAATTAAAAAAACATGAATCAAATCAAAATTTATAAACTTTTTCATGCAAAAGAAGGAGCTGTTACGCAAGAAGCTTTAACTCCGCTACAAAGCTGGGGCGTTATAGCTCAAAATGGCGAAGTGAAGTGCAAAAACAATCATATCATGTTGCTGCGCCCCCAAAAAAATTTTGTAGATGGATACGGTTGGAGTTGCGACTGCTACTTCAAAAACATATATAAAAAAGGGTGAGATGCAAATCGGTGAAGTCAATAAGACATAATACGTTTTTTCACAATTCGCATCTCACATTATATCAAATTATAATGTTTACGCATTTGTGGACAAAAAACATCAAGAGTTCATTTATAACTAGCGAAATAGAAATAACACCAAAGACTGCAACAGACTGGGCATCATTCCACAGAGAAGTGGTATACGATGCTATGATAAAATGCCAAAGTACCATAGGTAAGAATGTTTTATAAGTATAATAAAAAGTTACTAATAGTATATATGTATTAACAGGTGGTATAGGAAAAATTGTGGAGATAGACGAATCGAAGTTTGGGAAAAGGAAGTACCATAGGGGGCACCACGTTGAAGGACAGTGGATCTTCGGTGGAGTGGAAAGAGGTTCGGGTAAATGTTTCCTTGTCCCTGTTGAAAAACGGGACAAGGAAACACTGCTCAAAATTATAAAAGAGTGGATTGAACCTGGAACCACTATCATCAGTGATTGTTGGAAGGTATATTAATGCATTTATTTATATCAAATAAGAAAAACCATTTAAATATCATATTCCAGAGCTATGACTGCTTGACAGATGAAGGCTTTCAACATTTGACGGTGAACCACTCTGTTCACTTTAAAGATCCTGATACTGGTGCCCACACCAACAATGTCGAAAGTATGTGGCGACATACAAAAGCCTCACTGTCCCAATACAGTCGGAAAAAAACATTCTTCGGGGGAACATGGCCAAATTTATGTTCTTAAAAAAATGCCGTAACGAAAATTTAGACCCCCTCGAAGAATTTTTTAAATGTGACGGCAAACTGTACAACGGGCAAGAAGCAATTCCAGAACCATGTTCTAATGATTCTGACGATTCATCATAAATTATTATAATATAAAAAATAAATTAAGTCCTAAGTCAACAGTTTTTCTATTAACCGGTACTCTGCGTGGCCCGCTTCGCGGGAACAAAGGATTTCAACTCTCTTTCTGTGGACAGTCCACGCTCACGCAACTTCGTTGCTCCGCTCAGGGTATTTAAAGTCGTCAGGCAGGCGCCTAAGTCAACAGTTTTTCTATTAAGCGGTACTCTGCGTGGCCCGCTTCGCGGGAACAAAGGATTTCAACTCTCTTTCTGTGGACAGTCCACGCTCACGCAACTTCGTTGCTCCGCTCAGGGTATTTAAAGTCGTCAGGCAGGCGCCTTAGTGAACATTTCTTTTTGTTAAAATATTTTTATTTGGTATGTTTTTTTCAACATGGCAATGCTGCGTACACCGCAGCAGAAAAAAAAAATAAATGAAGTGTCAAACTACAAACAATTTGTATGGGATTATAACCCAAAAAGTGCAAGTGTATAATATAAAACTTATATTATAATACCTTTTCATATAAAGCTAATAATTTAAACATGGTAACGATGTCATATATTTTAACGGGACTTTTCATTCAAAGCAACGTTACAAGGTACGAATGGAATTCCGATGCCATTCGATTGCAGCTTGCAAACTAAAAAGTGCGTTTTCGGTTAAGTTGAAAAAAAAGTGAATAATAAATTAAAAAGTGAATAAGAAATTAAAAAAACATGAATCAAATCAAAATTTATAAACTTTTTCATGCAAAAGAAGGAGCTGTTACGCAAGAAGCTTTAACTACGCTACAAAGCTGGGGCGTTATAGCTCAAAATGGCGAAGTGAAGTGCAAAAACAATCATATCATGTTGCTGCGCCCCCAAAAAAATTTTGTAGATGGATACGGTTGGAGTTGCGACTGCTACTTCAAAAACATATATAAAAAAAGGGTGAGATGCAAATCGGTGAAGTCAATAAGACATAATACGTTTTTTCACAATTCGCATCTCACATTATATCAAATTATAATGTTTACGCATTTGTGGACAAAAAACATCAAGAGTTCATTTATAACTAGCGAAATAGAAATAACACCAAAGACTGCAACAGACTGGGCATCATTCCACAGAGAAGTGGTATACGATGCTATGATAAAATGCCAAAGTACCATAGGTAAGAATGTTTTATAAGTATAATAAAAAGTTACTAATAGTATATATGTATTAACAGGTGGTATAGGAAAAATTGTGGAGATAGACGAATCGAAGTTTGGGAAAAGGAAGTACCATAGGGGGCACCACGTTGAAGGACAGTGGATCTTCGGTGGAGTGGAAAGAGGTTCGGGTAAATGTTTCCTTGTCCCTGTTGAAAAACGGGACAAGGAAACACTGCTCAAAATTATAAAAGAGTGGATTGAACCTGGAACCACTATCATCAGTGATTGTTGGAAGGTATATTAATGCATTTATTTATATCAAATAAGAAAAACCATTTAAATATCATATTCCAGAGCTACGACTGCTTGACAGATGAAGGCTTTCAACATTTGACGGTGAACCACTCTGTTCACTTTAAAGATCCTGATACTGGTGCCCACACCAACAATGTCGAAAGTATGTGGCGACATACAAAAGCCTCACTGTCCCAATACAGTCGGAAAAAAACATTCTTCGGGGGAACATGGCCAAATTTATGTTCTTAAAAAAATGCCGTAACGAAAATTTGGACCCCCTCGAAGAATTTTTTAAATGTGACGGCAAACTGTACAACGGGCAAGAAGCAATTCCAGAACCATGTTCTAATGATTCTGACGATTCATCATAAATTATTATAATATAAAAAATAAATTAAGTCCTAAGTCAACAGTTTTTCTATTAACCGGTACTCTGCGTGGCCCGCTTCGCGGGAACAAAGGATTTCAACTCTCTTTCTGTGGACAGTCCACGCTCACGCAACTTCGTTGCTCCGCTCAGGGTATTTAAAGTCGTCAGGCAGGCGCCTAAGTCAACAGTTTTTCTATTAAGCGGTACTCTGCGTGGCCCGCTTCGCGGGAACAAAGGATTTCAACTCTCTTTCTGTGGACAGTCCACGCTCACGCAACTTCGTTGCTCCGCTCAGGGTATTTAAAGTCGTCAGGCAGGCGCCTTAGTGAACATTTCTTTTTGTTAAAATATTTTTATTTGGTATGTTTTTTTCAACATGGCAATGCTGCGTACACCGCAGCAGAAAAAAAAAATGAAGTGTCAAACTACTTCAAAAAGTGCAATTTTATTTTATTAATAACTTTTAAACTAAATGTGAGCGACAATTTTTAAAAGCATATAAATGATCACTGCGCAGAGACGAATCGATTAATAAAAAAAGTGCAAAAAGTGAAAGGCAGCTAAAGTATATTTATGCCGAAAATTCAAGCAATTTAACTTGTATCACTAGTTTATAGTTTAGTTTAGTCTAGTTTATCGAAAAATCTGACAACTGACTGTATACACAGCCAAAATAGTAATGATTAGGCTATTTGTTAATTTTTCTAAGATTTGTGTAAAACGTTTTGTGCTGATAATCTTTAACTAAAGTCCATTGAACGAAAGCTTTAATGATGGTTAACATTATGAATCGTTAAAACTCCTTCTGCCAAATTTGTATTCTTCCCAATATTTAGGATTTATTTCATTTTATCATTTTTGTAACTTATTTCTACGTGAAATTGAGGGGTAACTTTACAATGATATAAGTCTCAAATGAAGTCCTCAAATTTGGGCGTTTGTTTTCCATTTTTGTGTGAAATAATATTCATTGATTCAGTGACTTAAATTGTTGTTGAATGAAAATTCAAAATGGAAGTAATCCCCTCGGTAATTATCCCTTTACTTGTGAGGCTTATTTCTTTACAAACATCCAACCTCGCACGCAACCCACAACCAACAGTAAGCCCAAGCAGGGGGTTGCAGGTGCAGCGTTCAGTTAAATTATTATGAGAATTTATAAAATAAACGACCGAACAATTTGAGGTTCGATGTGGTGGGACGTGTGGGACACTTCATTTTAATGTGGAACTGTCCCACGTAATGTGTGACGAATTATCACTTTATAAGTTGCTTAGTTTTGTTCTGTCAGTTCTGTTTTGAGTTCATCTTCATCCGTTCCCGATCATGCTGTTCGCTTTCTCAGTTTAGCGCATATGACATGTTTAACAATGTGGAATTGACTGATTAAATGTCAAAATAGCTTTTCAAAAGTTTCCAAAAATTTAATATCTAAGTTTACACACCTAATTCTTGAGCTAAATTTCCGAGGTTGTTGCAAAAGTTTATTAACATACCGCGTGGTAATTTTACACGCTCATAACGACTTTCCGAATTTGCACGAATATCCCTAATATTAATACACTTACTTAAAGATTTAAATTGAAATCAACAATAAAAACAACAAAAAAAACTGCGCAGGAACATTACTAATTAAGTCTATTTAAAATGATAATAACAGCACAGATAGGTACACAGAAATAAATCTATTTTAAGGCAAGTTAAAATGTAAACAATTGTTTGTACCTAGGTACTTTAGGAACATACACACATAAATAAATACTTACAATTAACTATTAAAGCGTTCACAATCCTTAAATTATAATCTTTGGCAGGCGTAACCGTACAATGGCACAGGAAAGACTTCCTTTACAATTTACTCTATCAGCAACTCGCTACTCCGCAGATATCAACACAAAACACAACAACGCACGCCAAACAAAAAACAGATGTTATGCTCGTGACACAATCCGACTGTCCGGCAATAACAACAAAACAAGACAAACAACAAGAATCTGCGACCGGCGCACAAAACGGTAGCGCTCTGTTCACATTCACAGCGAAAATAAAACTCAAAATGAGTTCAGCATGCAGCCGTTTTTCAACGCTAAATTAATTTAAAGAAAAAACTCGATCGAGGGGGCGCAAAAGCCAGCGTAGGGAACAAACAATGGCTACTCAAACTATTCGTTTTGTTGTATCGGTGCCAGAGGGGAACACACCATTCTACTCAAATGTGCGCGCCTTTCGTCGGACTCGTAGAAGAGACGGTTCAACGAACGTGAAATACCCGACGGCATCGGCAGGATTCGTTTATCTCATAAGAATAGGTTTGACGAACAACAAACAGCACGCTACAAATCGCGAGGGGAATATGGAAGTATGAACAAAAAAAAAACAGATGTGCGACACATTAGAGGTTTCCTGGGCAAACTGAGGGATTTCCCTTTGAATTCCCGTTCACAGGGCTGCCATGTAGTCATTTTAAAGAAAGGAATTTGTATATTTTTTAAATTAAATACTAACACTTCTTACGATATGAATATATGGCTAATATTGTCAGGGACCAGGGACCATTGAAAAGCATGGTTAAAGCCAGGGAAGAGATTTAGCTATATTTGCATTTTTTTGATGGTGGCAAAACAAAGTTTTGTAACAATTCAGCTAAAATAACAATACATTGTAATTGGTGTACAAAACGAATTCGAGTCCTATCTGACGAGAATGCAGTTGTAATCATATGTAGAATATGACATTCCATTGCACAAAGTAAATTGTCCAAAGTTCAAAACATTCATCAAAAAGTATATTGAGAAGAAAGTTCGAGAGTGGTCCAAGCTTCGAAAAAGACTATTTGGAAGGCTGCTATCTAAATTTCTGCAAATTTTTTATCACAAAGTGCATCACGTTACTTGGGTCGCTGGTTGTGTGCGTAGGGTATGTGAATCCATCTGGAGAAACTTTACGCAAGTTGACGCATTTGTTTGTTGTTTCTAACACGAACAAATATTTTTAAATACCCAACTAGGATTGCATATTGTTTTTATAAGAAAGAGATTGAACTAACCTTAGACCTTTAAAGCCTGTAATTATTTTTAAATATATAAATAGAATTGGAATAAATCTTTCTGTTAAATCTTTGGGGCGTATGGTTGGATGCAGCGTCATATTATAATGCACAGTATTTTTTTAAACTTCAAAAAATTCTTGATATGTCATAGTACACGATTTAAGTTGTGTGAAATTTGCTAAACGGTTAAAAGCAGACGAATAGAAAACCCGATCGGAGGGAGAGGTTTTGCAAGAATTGGATGAAATCAAGCAAAATTTGAAAAAAAAAAAGTAAAAGTGCCAATCGCAAAAGATGTCCTCAGAAAGTTCAAAGCGGTTTTTGCTGCTAATAACGGAATTAAGACTGTAGAACATATTAATGGGGTTATTATGTGGGACCAAAATTCGTCACTCCTAGAAAATATAGTAGCAAGCGATGTAGAGTGTGTCAATTATGGTCCACTCTTTTTTACTTTTGTAGAGAGCTCCTTTAAAGCTCTTTTCGCAGGAGATTGTTGCCTAAAATTTACAAAATGCTCATTGTTGTTCAGATCTTATATAATTAAGTGGTTTTGTTTTTACTGCTCTTTTTGCTTATTTCGAATGTTTTATTTTGCCTTTTTTAAGTGATTAGGTTCAAAAAATCCTATCCCTGGTTAAAATAAAATAAATCATAAGAACGAATGTGTTTCACTTAGTTTGAATGAGAAACATCACACTAGAAACCAAAAAGTGCTTTTCTGTGAATGTTTTATATCAAAAATTAAATATTTCTTGATAAATTTGATTTAAAATTGACAACTTTCGTTTCAAAACCAACTCGCCACTGGTCTGGTTCAAGACAATTAGATGGTAGTTGCTTTTAATGATAAGTACTCTATCAGTAAAAACTGCTGAATAAAAATGTAATTTGATTTTTTTTTCTGTTGTGTAAGAGGGAAGATCTTCGAAAGATGCACGATTCGCAACTGACTAATCAAATCAGGAATGTGAGTTCGTACTTAAACACATTCGTACACTCCCTTAATTCGACTTGGTTTGTTTGAAACAGGATTAAATTAATGAAAAAATGAAAACTCCCATTTCCGTATTCAGTGTGATAGCATTATTCCTGTAGGTTTGTCAACTTTACAAGGAGATCGCGCCTTGAAGTAAGGCCTGTTGTCGATCATTGCACATGAATTGTTAGATCTCCCATGGACACTTGCATGAACTCCACTACATTTTGGCTTATTTTTAGAACGGTTTCGGTTCTCTGTTCTGCTGTACGTCAAGGCCAGCATTCTCTAACCAGGCTATGATTAAGTTATCCCTTTGTTTGTTCTCTGAACGAAATGAATGACTAAAAGCATTTCATTGAGAACATGTTTTTTGGAGCTGATTTACTCATGTTAAGTTAAGATCTAATATAAAAATACTCACGTTGCTATAGCTTTTGTCTATTTACTTATCTCTATTATCTATCTCTAAGGTGTGTGTAATGAATATACAGAGTCGCTGAATTTGTACAGAAGTGCACAACACCTTATTCACCAAAAAAATCTCAAGCATCATATTACAACAAGGTTTGTATAAAATAGTTATCAAACCGAGATATATTGCAATTAGCTGTTCTATCTAATTTCCACAATTCAGCAGAGTAAGAAAGAGACTACATTTTTGGTCGCCAAATTATAACCTTGTCAACTATTCAACTCATATTTTTAATGTTGGTAAGACAGGTTTTTCGTTTTTCTCGACAAACAGAATCAAGAGTTTTTGCATAGTAAACGGATTAATTCAAGTAAACCCGAGAAGCATTCATTTAGCGCATAAGTAACTATTAAGACATTAATGATGGATGTGATGACCAGAATATGAATCTGTAGTTTGAATCTCTTGCCGCTGTCAAAACAGAGATGCAGGGCTTGCTATTGTACCATCAAATCAGACATTCCGAGTGAGCATATACAATTACTGGCTGACTCCATTAACTAAAATATATATTGTAGCTATATGTCCAAAATCACAAAATTTACTTACAGATACACGGTACACAAAGAAAGTTGGAACATTTTGAACTTATAAAATCGGGGAACGGGCATAAAAATACAGAATAGTGCTAGAAAACAAGAACGACTTGTCGACATAAGTTATAAGATAATAACTTCAAACTAGTTTAAGCCCAAGTAATTTTTTGTCCCATATAAAATTGATACTTTTAGTAATTTTCAAATTTGTCAGTAACTATGCATAGATTTCAGTTGATTCTGAAAGTAGCTAATAGAACAATGTATTGACTTTTAAAAAAAGGTATAGTAATTATTTGTACGTACTACCGTTATTATTTTTTTTTTTATTTATGAAATTGCCCCCCCGGTTAAACGGAAAATAGTAAAAAAATGCTTGTATTGGAACTGTTCTACAAAAAACCGTAAGATATTATTTCTTAGCGGCAAAATGTTGGTCATTCGCATATTATACAAATCCTGTAAAGTAAACTTTTCATACTCACATATTATGTAGTTATAAATAATCATTTTTATGAATTATGGCAACCCTATAAAACGAATTCAATAGCTAGGCAGGGAGCAATGCATATGACACCATTAATCCTAGCCAGCATATTGCATGTGAGTGAATTCTTAATTACTATTCCAAGTTCTATTCAATTTTATAGGGTTACTCTGACGATTTGAGCTGTCTGACCTTGATATTGAGTGAGTCTGTCAGTTCATTTATTATTATTTAGCGACGCGGTCAGGTTTTTTTTCCAAAGTTTGCTCAATCTAATGTCGAGTTTTTTATAGCAATTGCTCGCAGTTGCAAACATTTTTGCACTCAAACGAATTAGATGACAGGGGGGATGAATCGGATGATATCGCTTTAGTGTGAGTGAGGTGCTCACACTAGCTTGCGCGCTTTGTGAAAATCGTTTTTGTTTGAATTTTTACTGGTTATATGAATTTATGATTTCACAAACTTACTGCGATTACATGCAGATCTTCCGTTGAGCTGCAGATTGTGATAAGAGAACAATAAGAGCTGGTGGTGATTCATTCAATTAGCAGTCGGTTTTGGATTTGCCCGCATATAATCAACGCCTTTATTGTACTTCAAGTAAGTGACCGTTAACATATTGAAGGAGTTTTCATTGAATTATGATTGCTATGACAATAAGAGAACACAATCCATTCTGGACAAGATATTATGGTGACAATATAATTTTCTATACTTCACCCCTAATCAGTTTTAGGCAGGTCAAATTTTTGGAGATGTTTAGTTTAAGAATTTAATGGGAAACAGTATACAACGATTCGCAACGCGGATTGTAGCCTTCTAATATGTTTAATTTTATTCATTTGTTTTAATTAAAAAAAGTAAGAATCAGTAAAAATAGTATTGTACGGGAACAGATCTTATGTACGGGAACATGGGTATTTCCTCTTTTTGTTGAAACAGTTTATTCAGAAATGATTCTTACTTAACTTACTTAAGTGGCGCTACAGTCCGGAGTGAACCTGGGCGTCAACCAACATGCCTCTCCAATTAGCGCGGTCCTTAGCTAACTGCCTCCAGTTGCGCACTCCAAGTTGGTTGAGGTCGGTTTCTACTTGTGCGCGCCACTTAAGGCAAGGTCTTCCTCTACTTCGTCCAACGTCTGGCTGGGAATCGAAGACTCTGCGGGCCGGAGTATTGGTGTCCATTCGTTCTACATGTCCTAGCCATCTTAAACGTCCAATACGGAGTTTTTTGACCAGGGGCATGTCGCTGTACAGCTCGTATAGTTCTTGGTTGAATCTTCGTCTCCATAGCCCGTCAACGCAAACGACCAAGGATTTCTTCATCCGCTTTTGAGACGGTCTATGCTTCAGCGCCGTAGAGCAGAACTGGGATGATCAGGGTCTTATATAAGATCTCCTTAGTAGTTCGAGTGAGGGCCTTACTACTGAATTGCCTTCTTAGCCCGAAGAAAAAGCGGTTGTCAAGAGTAATTCTTCGATTAATTTCTGACGAGATGTTGTTGTCAGAGTTAATTGCGGAGTCGAGATAGATAAAGTCCCATTTTTTGCCGCTTCCTTCTCTATACTAGCAAACGTGGCTATGACATCTCGTTGGGTCTTACCAATGATATCAATATCGTCGGCGTATGCTAGGAGTTGTACAGATTTTTGGAAAATTGTGCGTCTGGTCTTGGCTCGTGAGTTTTGCACAATCCTCTCAAAAATCAGATTGAAGAAGTCACATGATAGCGCATCGCCTTGCCTAAACCCTTTTTTGGTATCGAATATGTCAGTGAGGTCGTTTCCGACCCTGATGGAGCATCGAGAATTTTCCATCGTCATCCTACACAAACGGACGAAACCGTTTATTCAGGCGTTCACATATTACGGCAGATAGGATTTTGTAGGCGATGTTGAGGAGACTTATGCCTCTGTAGTTGGCGCAGTTTAGAGGGTCTCCTTTTTTGTGGATCGGGAAAACGATGCTGAGGTTCTATTCTTCAGGCATACTTTCTTCCGACCAGATTTGGCTAATGAGTTGGTGGATGTTACTTACCAAGTCATCTCCGCCGGCTTTATAAAGCTCGGCGGGAAGGCCGTCATTTCCGGCAGCCTTAGTAAGCTTCAGTTTAGATATTGCTATCCTCACTTCACTCAGGTCGGGTGGTTGGCAGCTTTCGCTGTCGTTGCCAATATTGAATGGTTCGTTCTGCCTGACAGCGAATTGTTGTTCGTCATCGCCGTTTAACAGTCTGCAGAAGTGGTTGTTCCATATCCTCAGCATCGACTGTGTCTCAACTACGATATTTCCTCGTTTTTTTCGACAGGATTCTGTTCGAGCCTTGTATCCTTGGCTTTGACGTTTTACGCTTTGGTAAAACTTGCGAACATCTTTCCTGGAGTGACACCTCTCTATATCCTCGATCGGGCGCTTTTCTTCGATTTTTTCTTGTTTCTAAAAAGCCGGTGTTCTTCCCTTCTTCTCTGCCTATAGAGCTCAACGGCAGCTCTCGTCTTCACCTGCAGCTTAGCCTTGTAGGCCTCGTTCTTGGCTGCGAGCATCTGTCGGCATTCCTCATCAAACCAGGGGTTTGTATCTGGTGGGCGCGAGAAACCTAGCACATCAGTTGCGGCTGATCAAATGGCTTTTTGGCATCGTTGCCATAGTTCTTCGACATTCGATGCTGGTGGCATGGCGTTAATCGAGAGGTTTAGGGATACGCGTTGCGCGAAGGTCTTGGCGGTCTCTTGCGATTGCAGTCTTTTGACATTAAATTTTTTTACAGTATTTCTGGATTGTTGTGGCGTGGTGGATATCCGCATTCTAACCTTGGCTGCAACAAGGTAGTGGTCCGAGTCGATGTTAGCTCCTCGGAATGTTCGGACATCCAAAATACTGGATGCGTGCCTCTTGTATATCGCTATGTGATCAATTGATCTGGAGACCGTCATGTCCCCGTTACCAGACGTGTTGTCGTGTATGCTATGTTTTCCGACAATACTGCTAAAGATGTCTTCTCTTCCTAACTTTGCGTTAAAATGTCCTAGCACGATTTTAACATCGTACTTCGGTAGTCGCTCATAGGTTTTGTCAAGGAGCTCATAGAAGCAGTCCTTAGCTATATCATCTTTTCCTTCGTTGGGGCGTGAAGCGATATAAGGCTAATGTTGGCGAATTTGGCCTTGATGCGGATTATTACAATGCGTTCGCTAATGTCTTGGAAACATAAGACTTCTTGCCTAAGTCTGGCACTTATAACAAATCCGCATCCGAATAGTCTGAGATTTGATTTAATATTGGCATGCTGTGCTAGTGAGCTTTTACATGTGTCGATATGAATTTAGTTCCATTGCTGGCGAGTTTATCAGCCTTACAGTTCCCTGGAATTTCACTACGCCCGGCAACCAGCAGAGGTATAAATTTAAACTGCTATGCCCTTTTTTGAAGAGATGAGCGGCAATCTAGGGTTTTCTTTGAGTTTGATGGGACTGATTCCATGGATTTGATGGCCGCTTGACTGCCGAGAAGATGCTAATATCCTTGGCAGATATAACATTCTCTTTCAGCCAAGGTAAGGCTTCTTTGATAGCCATGAACAGAAATAAAAGCGGGGTTCAGCCTCTCGGAGAAGACACTAGCACCCACTCCATCTTTTTTTTTTTGGGCCATCGGTAAGAAAATGATTATTTAACAATTGCATATTTCATTAAAAAAAAAACCCAGCACGATCCATCCGCTCTCTGAATAGCAGAATTTTATTAGCATGTTTATTAGCTCACCAAAGCTTAACAATAATGTCATCTACTTGGTAGCATTTATATGTATTATTAAGATCTTAATACTTACCACCACCTCTTCTGGAGTAGACAAAACTCCAAAAGGTTTCCTTGAGAGAGGCAATTACAGATTTTGGGTTTCAAGGCAATTCTTCAGATTTAAATCGAGTTGCTATATAAGTTGTAAGCAGATCGAACCTAACGCATGAAAAAACATATAATAAGGCTGTAATCCGATGTTTGAATCGTTGAATACCCTTTCCCTTCCTATCCTAAAAATAAATGACCCCAAAAAGTGGGCTAAGCACTGAACGAATCTTGTTCAGACGTTGTATCTAAATCCTTTTTGGTTTTTTTTGGACATGCTATAGGATATGCTTTACAAATAGTTTTTTTTTTCTAGAAAAATATCCCCAAAAAGTGGGCGTGCGTTAAAATGATCTATAGACGAAATGTTTTTTTATTCTCGAAATATTTTCATTGAAAGTTTTTTTTTTAGGTTTCCCAAAATTTTACCGAAAATTTCGCCTTTATATAGGCGAACTATAGATATTGAAAATAGGGTATGGCAGTAGGCGGATTTTGAAAATATTTACATATATTCTGCTTCGTCGGACTCTAGCTCAAGATTTAGACGGGCTAGACATAGTGGCGCGATGGACCGCCGCGCAGAATGTCTGGGTTCGATTCTCAGCCGTAGCAACACCTAAATGATTTTTCACTGGCTCCCCTCTCGTGATGATATAACAAGGAAGTATCAATTGTCAAGAAAAGCATATCTCAAATTCACCGTTCGGAGTCGCCATAAAACAAGAGGTCCCGCCATCGTGCAAGAAATACATGTATGGCTTGAGGAAGATCGGGCCCTGGGTACTAACGACCTGTTGCGCAAAAATTTATATTCTAGCTCAAAATTTAAGGCCCAAAAATCGACGACTCACAAACGGACGGACAAACAGACAGACTTTAACGCATATCTATCGAAGTTATTTCTTTATGTAACAAACTGTCCAAAATATTATCAAGCTGTGAGATAGGGTATAAAAAAATATATATTATCATCTGTAACGTCGATTAATGGTTGACAGTACGTTAGTTCTCGTACTTTTGCAGTACAAATAAGTAAATTCACAATTTGAATGAATACACAACTTTTTTTTGCCTTTTAAATGAGAATTGATGTAAAACATGTGTCCACTTTTACCACTTTTTTTTTCAATTTCTGCAGTAATTTATTTTACTGACTTTTATGAACGGACAGTTTTTTTTACTCTTCAGCTCGTTCGTTTAGTTTTTTCGTACGGGAACGGTTATTATTTATAATCTGTTAAAATATTATAAGGTCTGCTCTCGTATTTTCACAGTAAAACTAGTAAATTCAGATTTTTTTTGAATAGGAGTTAATTTTTCACAATGAGATACTCAGATATGAGTGAAACAACAAACTTTGCTTCGAGTTGTCATGAAAATGAAAATTTACTCGATATTATTGGTTTATTTATATTTAAGTATTTTTTTACTTTCTTATAAAGAATAATTATTTTAAACAGATAAAAGTTAATAAAAATCTATAAATATGGAAAAATAAAATCACAAATTAAGGGTTGGTGGGTATAGTTTGACATTTACATTACCTTTCAGTAAGATTTTGCATTCCACATCACCTCACCTTATTTTTCAGTTGTAAACTGAAATTCGGAACACGGCCTTCTTGTAATTATATTAAAGAACAGGATAAGACTTGTCCTTTTCGGATAGCAACTGACAATTTTTTGATTTTAACGAACAGAAACTTTTTGCAGTAAGCATTAAAAATAATATTGTATCAGAACAGATCTAATATTGTGCGGGAACGTACCTTATGTCCCGTTTGTCTTTAGAATTTGGTTCTGTTCTGACTTTCAACATATTTTAGCCTTAGCAAATAAGAAAACTCTCCGCTTCCTAAGTTGACAAATTAAATTCCAATTCAGTGGTACCCCAAGTGGTACTGAGCAATCGGTATTACAATTACAACCAAAAAAGAAAAACAATTTTGTGGAATGCGATTGAGGATACTTTTATTAACTTTTTTTTATCGAATGTGTGAATAATTTATAATGAGTGTAACACATGTATTTGTTTAAGCAATGTTCGTTAGGTACAACAATGATTGTAACAACACCGCACATTTCACTTAATTTAAATAACGATCATCTAAAATAGGCCTATTTAGCCTGTAATGGGTTTCCTTTAATGGGCGATTATGATTTAAAGAAGACGACGAAGAAGGATTAATACCACTTGGCATAATAGGAACTGGGAATGAGCTCGGAAGTTCGTGTTTAGCCAAAATCGGTTGCAATTTAGGATGACGTTGATGATGAGATACATGACGACTGTTGTGCTTTTTTGACTTTAGCTGTTGCACGTCCTTGTTAACTGGTGAGATAGGGATTTCCTGATTTTCTGGGAATATATCGAAAAAGTTTAAGTACGATGTTGCACGCTGAAAGAAACTCAATTCCGGTTTGGGTGTGCTAACAATTTTTAGAAGCAGTTCCAGATCTTTTTCAGCTGTTTCGCTTAGAAGGCTTTTCGTGTCCGAGGTCTCTAATGAATCAATTTCGTTTAGGTTTGAGTCCTTAGTTTCAGTGCTATCTGTGTAATCGGATGATTCTATAAACGCCTTTATTAAGTCGATGCCACTGTCAGTGGCTGTTAACTGTCGTATACTGTCAATTGTTTCCTCGCGGGAGGTTGTACCCAGGAGTTCAGCTAATTCACTTATACTTGGAATGTTGTCTGAGTTTTGTATACCCAGTTTTGTTGCAGCGATTTCTATTAAATCGGCGGGTAAGCGATCCAACTTTGATAAGGAAGGTGCCTCTGGTTTATTATTAACAACTTCGTATCGAGGATAATGTACGGGTACAAATTGATGATGCTGCGGAAGTGATACCTTCATGGGTTCAGTTGCGATTACTGAGTTATCTTTTTGAAATATTACTGGATTATTTGCGGTAGCTAGTTGTAAAGCGACAAGGGTGAAAAATAGCTTAAAATAAAAAAAAAATATTAGTTATTTGTTTTAACAACATTTATTAAGAACTCACTCGTAGATACATTCTATAATTTATAAATTGCAGATAGTGCAAGGAATTGATACGATATGATGTACGATCTTGTCGAAGTTTTGAACGAGAGTAAATGCAGTTATTTTTTGAAGGTGATTACTTTGCTCTTGGTCCCTTAGTATTTACCTAGTCCAGGTAAATAAAAGAAACAGGGAAATGCATTTCAGGTATACTGGCATCTAAATCTTTCCAACATTCTTGGAAACTCCACGGTGAAGTAAGGCAAATTCAATTACTACGAAGTAAGAACAAAAAGATCGCTCAGCTACGGTCACACATAAGCTACACATAACTCAAATCAAATAGGAGAAGAGGTATATAGTCTATTGAGAGGGGAATTTCGACATACCTAGTATAGTTCTATGTACAAATAGAAATTTATATGAGTAAAACACAGTCAAGGTCAAAAGAACTATATGGCGGATTGTGATAAATTGTTCTTAATGGGATTCAAATTACTTTTTAGAAATTGTTTATACATCCAATGCAAATTTTTAAGGAGAATACATAATAATATTTCAAATCTATAAACCGAAGGTTGGCTTTACCAAATAAAATCTCAAAATTTTTATTATATATGAAAAAAATATCTGGAACTCTAATGAACGAGAGGTCGGTGCACGACGTTCATAGCTAGTTGAGCGTTAGATCAAATGACGATTTTCATAATTTGGCCAAAATACACAATAGGTAATAGACATTTTGATTATTGATACTAAAAATGATATTTATAATGTAGAAATGTGATTACACCAACGAATAGTCCGAAATTTGAAGGACCGGTGTCTATGTGAACAAACGCAAATTTCGTTTGAGGACAGCTGCGCCAAAATTAATTAAGTGAAATTGTTGCAAACAGTAATGGAAGTAATTCAATAGAAATTCATTAAAATTTACAAAATAGTTTGCGAAAAATTGACAATTTTCACTATACGGCCTAAATGCGAAAATCCGTTATATGGATTTTCTCGAAAAAAAAAACTGGGTATGAAGTTTTATTGTATCTTATATGCTTATAGTATATTCAAAGTTTAATTAAAATCGTTTGAGCCGTTTTCGAGAAAATTGAGGTTATGTATAATTTTTATATGGCAGGTACCTACATACCGTTAATAACATGGCTAAAAGCAAAACAAAAAATGGTCTAGGATTATGACCAAACAAATTCTGGATACGAAGGCTGAAAAAAACCGGTCAAGCCGTTTAGGCTGGAGAGACCATTACGTACAGAGGAACCGACGAACGGAATTCCAAAAACCAATTTTTTTGTCAAAAAACAGGCTGTCTGTGACTTTAAATGCTTGGCAGGAAGGCGATTGCCTTTTTTGGCCCTCTATATTTATGACCAAACAAATTTTGGATACAAGTTTGCAGAAAATCCGTCAATTCTGGAGAGACTATTACGAACCGACGAACGAATCGAAATTCCGTCGAAATGTGAAAATCAATGAAAATCTCGAGGTCGAGCCTTTTCATGAAAACAATTGTTTTCTTTGTTAGAGAAAGTTAAAAATCGTTTTTTTTTTTAAATCCGAGTTAGAATATTAATACCGGAACCCGGCAGATACCGCTTTTTGAAATTTTAAATGTTCGTTAAATAATTTTATGAGATGTTGTCAGAACAAAAAGTGAAGCCGAAGCAGACAAAAGGTATGTTCTAGTACTTAGAAAAAAAAATGAGTATATGGGGGTAAATCCTTTCAAAAAGAGACAAATTTTAAAAAGATCACCTCCATACGCTTTAAATCAGATATCAAAACAAACGATTTGACACTTTCAGACTGACTGTTTATTGAATTTTACCACACGAAATTTCTGCAGCAATTTGGAACGCAAGTACAGGACCAGCAACGGGGTTTAGTTTTACAAGGATTATATTTACAGCCCGATTCTTCTCATCATCACTGATACGACCTTACAAGTCACAAGAAGAGGTGAAATTGATTTTTCCCCAACAGTCACAACTTGTGAGAGTCACAAAAACAATCGAAAGTGTGATCACAAGACTCACAACTAGCAAATTATTTGAGATTTGACATTTTGGACTGTTGAGAATAATTTTGTTGGGTGTTTGATGAACTTGCATGAGTCGGGAAAGAAAAGTGTCTTCCAGGAACTGTTTTGGTATTCGAACTCCTGCATTACCAATACTAGGTAATGAATAATTAATTCAACTCAGTTAAATATAAATTGTTACCTGGGATGAAAATATAGGGGTTTCAGAGACATTTGAAGACCATAAATTGTTACAGACCTAAAAGCTTGAAGGCGGGGCTCTCTCTTCGAAGTCCTTTGAATTTTGAAGCAGGACTGTCGCCTTTGGTCTTTCTTGCCCGGGATCGCAGCTGGTTTTTCCAGTGGGTGAGTTTCTAAAAGATATACAAAATTAAATACTTTCCCTTTTTGTAACAATAACATACTTGCTTCCATTTTGCGGCTGAACTCGTTGTCCATTCATGGATACATGGATCCGGTTGGGTCATTGTTGTTGGCCAGGAGCTGTGGGTGGTCAGTCGTGAATGCCACGAAGTACTCCAATTACTCCACCGTAGTCCTCTTACCATCGCGATTTTCTTCTGAAAATATTTTAATTTATTTATTTATAACTTCAATTGTAAATATTTCCATACAATTTATCATATTACATGCTCCAAACATATTGTACAGCTGAAATAATTTGTTTGATTGTTAAATTTGAAATCTTTTAATTGTTTTTAAAAACCACCTGATGACACTACGATATTCACCTTTGCTGTGGTTAGTTTAATTGCGACTCTTCTTGTGAGGATTATCGGAGAATCCGACAATTTGGTTGCAGCAACTTTCAATCCTCACGTATTAAGCTTTTAACACCAGCAATCCTCAATCAATGCGGATTTAAGTCCTTAAATTTATCTTCAAGCTGAAAACAAAGCAAACAAATAAGAAATATCCGGCATTTAAGGCCCATACAGGGCCTCAAACCTTTAGTTTCTCCCATCATTTTTGTCTGCGAAGAAATAATTTTTGTCATAAAGCGAAAGCAGTGTTATAGTAATTAAATAAATTAAGACTTTTATCCTGCTCTTACGCTGAAAACTACTAGTACCGGGACTTTTTCTACCTCGGCTCAGCTATTAACTGTGACAACAACATTTTGTCAAAAATAAAACGAAGAATTACTCTTGCCAACCTAAATTTCTTCGGGATACAAACGAACCGAACTACAAAGGAGATCCAATATAAGACCCAGATAATCTTAGTTCTGCTCTATGGCGCTAAAGCATGGACACCTATCAAAAGCTGATAAAGAAATCCATGGTCGAGACAAATCTTCGGTCCAGTTTGCATTGACGGACTATGTAGACTAACATTCAACCAATAGCTAAATGAGTTGTATAACAACATAGACCTGGTCAAAAAAAATCTGTTTTGGACGTTTGAGATGGCTAGGACACGTATAGCGAATGGACACCAATACTCATAGTTTTCAATTCTCAGCCAGACGTCGATCGCAGTAGAAAAAGACCTCAATCATCTCAATCTCAACTACCGTGTCGAGATGAGCACGGAAATATCGTAGTTGGGACACAGTCGATGCTGCGGATATGGAAGAACCACTTCTGCAGGCTGTTAAACGACGATGACAAACAACATTCCTCTGTCTGTCAGGCAGAACGAACCATTCAATATTGGCAACGACAGCGATAACTGCCAACCACCCGACCTGAGTGAAGTGAGGATAGCAATATCTAAACTCAAGCTTAATGAGGCTGCCGGAAATGACAGCCTTCCCGATGAACTTTATAAAGCCGGCGGAGATGACAAGCCAAATCGGTCGGAATAAAGCTTGCCTGAAGAATGGAACCTCAGCATCGTTTGCCCGATCCACAAAAAGGAGGCCCTCTAAACTGCGCCAACTACAGGGGGATAAGTCTCCTCAACATCGCCTGCAGGATCCTATCTGCCATAATATGTGAATGCCTGAAACCGTTTACCAACAACCTGATCGGCCATTATAAGTAGTTTTAGGCCAGGAAAGTCCACAACCGATCAAATTTTCACACTTCGGCGGATACTGGAATTCGGAAATGACCTCACCGACACATTCGATACCAAAAAAGGATTTAGGCAAGGCGATGCGCTGTCATGTGCCTTCTTCAGTTTGAATCTTTTGATGATTGTGCAAAACTCCCGAGTTAACACATGAGGTGCAATTTTCCAAAAATCGGTGCAACTACTAGCATACGTCGAGGATATTGACATCATTGGTAGGGCCCAACGTGATGTCATAGCCACGTTTGCTGCTATAGAGAAGGAAACGGCAAAAATTGGTTTAGCAGTAACTGAGGGTAAGACAAAGTATATGCTGTCAACAAGAAAGGACACACAACATCGACGAATTGGACAGAACGTCACCATTGACCGCGGGACTTTGTCTATCTCGGCTCCGCTATTAACTCTGACAACAACATCTCGTCAGAAATAAAACGAAGTATTACTCTTGGCCAACCACTATTTCTTCGGGCTAAGAAGATAATTCAGTAGTAAAGCCATATATGGAGACGAACTAAACAGGACTACTACTGGTGTTGGTATGTTGCCAAGCTCGTCCGTCTTTACAGGATAACGACGGAGGGTTCTCGTTGCTACAACACAGATTTTGATACCAAAAATGGATTTAGAAGAGACGATTCATTGTCATGATATTTCTTCAACATTATTCTTCAGAGGATTGATCATAACTATATCTCCTGAGCCAACACCAGGTGTGCAATCTTTCATAAATGTGTGCATCGCCTAACACTAGTAACCTACCAAAGAACTGAATCAGCAGCTACTTAACATGTTTATGTACATATAAACAAAAGAATTTAGTTTATGTTAACTTTTATTAAACCGAAATAACTAAAACTATAATAAACATGTGAAAATATAAGGAAATACGAATTATTTGTTAAAATCAGGTCAACAGTACAGAGTCTACGGCTATAACATCACAATAAGAAAAAACGATTTCTTAACCGTCACTTAGGTCGCTGTTAAGACCTCTTTTTCAAAATCAATTCAAATTCACATCTCACCATAGTTTAACATTCATAAGATACAAAATAATGATTCATTCCCGCAACTTCCATCAAACTAAACGATGGAAACAAACAAAAAAATTCAAATTAAAAAAAACTAACGAAGGTCGGATGTTTAGTACGCTCATGATGACTTTGAGACTCCGACTAACGCTGGTCGTATACACCTTTCGTGCAATTTGTAACCAAGTTTGCTGACAACTACAACTGTGTTTGGATCGACGTTGTTGTCCTCCTGGAAGCAAAGATACCGATTAATTTTAACAAACTCAATGAAATATATTGATTATACACAAACCTTTTGGAACAGAGCTTCATGCAGATTCGGATCAAACTTCTCGTTAAGTGGATTAATTACTTCCAAGCCATGGCGTTTGAATACTTGTGCTAGAGATGCTTTCGTCATTGTCAGACCTTCGTAAAGATTTTTAAGGTGTTTGTTGGATTCGGTGATCTGCAATGGGATGTTCTCTAATAAATAGTTGTTTATGCTTCCTTAAGTAGTGCCATAAGACTCAACATATAGTGTTCATTAGGCATTAGGCTAGGATATGATGCGAAAAGTGATTGTGCTTTAAGGACCTACTATCCATAATAATTAAAAGACAAACAAGACTGGTCTGTTGTCGGACTAAGCTGTACTATGACTACTACATTATTAAACTTAATGGTGCATCATATAGTTTGTCAAACTTCCTACTTCCTACATTTTAGATTAACTTTATAATCTAAAATGTTTTAAGATCATGATGTCACTTTGCAAAACAAGTGTGGGGGTCATATTTCGAAATGTTTTGCGATCGAGCGGTCTAAGAATTACTCTACTCATTTCGCATTTGATACGGTCAATGCTGCAGCGCCGGCCGTAAAGGTTGACAGGATCTCAATGGAAATTTAAATGAAGGCTAACTACTCATTTTCCTGTTTATCTTGAAGACTTGGAGTCGTTGTCGAAATCATTACACCGCGTCTCCACGAGCAATATTTGATAGCTTACTATCTGCCACTTTTCATAGAAAGAAATAATGATAGAATGCTATGAAATGTAGGTTGGGCATTTCCATTGCTTACTATCTCAAACAATCTTACAATACATACAAAGACATTTAGCATAGAAGACTATTTGAAGTCTCCACAAACAGTTTCCATAGAATGGCACATTGTGTTCTATGAAATATTGCTCGTGGAGACCGCGGGTTAGGTGAGGTTTTGCTTGTTTTCTCCACCAAGAAGCGAAGTAAGCTGGTTCGATGCGGGAGAGTGACAGTCCTCGAAGCTAAACACTGATTATCTCTACTCTGTAAACGGAACTGGCAGTCAACATGAATCCACCAAATGCACGCTGAAATACACAATGATAGGATCCTTATAGGCAGATTCAGTGTACGGTGCGTTATTATTTGAATAGCGGTGAGAGTGATAACAGATCAAAATCTATTGGGTAAGCATTCCCAAAGAATCGGACTTACTGACTCAGACCAACTATTCCGGAAATACGGAGATCCAGAGGAGAAGTAGGACACCACTCCTCCTGCCTCGCGATCAGCAACAGCCGAAACAAGCTCCTTGGCAACTACGATTTGACGGAGCTAGCAAAGATCCCTATAGCATATAACGTCCGGTTCTGCTTCAAATCGGGGTGGAGCAATTATATAGTCGAAGCAGGTGGAGCATAGCATTTTCAAGGTAGAAATGTCCTTTAAGAAAGGGGTATCGCTATCGGCTCAAGTAGGCCTTTGCGTGTTTGCCTGCTAACCTGAGCGTCAGCACCCAAACCTCAGCTAACCTAATGATTATGGATTCTCTTGCATATGAGGATGTTAATGACAACTTTTACAACCAGCTTAATGTTATGCAGGCGACGCAACTATTTTGTTTAATATTAGATTCGAATATGAAAGTACGGAGCGGCACCTATAGCACGTTATCGGGAAATACGGCTTTAGTGACCAAACGGCAACGGTGAACACCAACAGTTTAGTCATGAGTGGCAATAACTCGACGTGAAGAGGTAAGCACAAGATCACGAGACGAAGTTTCACGAACATAGGTATAATCTTCAAGCTGAACGACAAAGGACTTTGATTTCTAACCAGATGATGGATGAATTAGAGATCTTGTCTTCAGTGACACTCAGAAGTGGAAACCATCCTTAACCAACTTGAAGCGCGCAACTATAAACAGTTACTATAATGTAGCTCCACATAGCACAAACATTAAAATCCCAACTAGGCGATCTGAGAATCACGGTTTTCCGTATTCAATGACGAAAGTCATTCAAATGGCATAGTCGCCAATAGTTTGGTGCTGTTCGTGTAAGAAAATCGTACAGTCGCTATTTTCTCCACACTGTTTAACAGTACACATTGGAAAACAGCGGCGGAGGAGAAAACAGACCCTGCTTCGGTCAATAAGCCTTCTGCAGAATGTAAGCAAGGTATTCGAAGAGAAACTCCAAGAAAAAAAAAATATTGCGCAACAGGCTAGTTAGTACCCAGGGCCTAGCTTTCTCACAACGATTCATGTGTGCGAGTGTACTTTTTAGCACGATGGCGGGACCTCTTGGTTTATGCCGAATCCGAACGGCTAAGTTGAGATAAGCTTTTCATGACAATTGATACTACTCGGATGATTTGTCAGATCATCACGAGAGGAGGGCCAGTGAAAAATCATTTAGGTGTTGCTACGGCTGGGAATCGAACCCAGACCTTCTGCGCGGCAGTTCATCGCACTAACCTCGCGCCACTGAGAGTTTCATTGGAATAAAAAAAAAAAAAAAAAAACGCGGGCCTGAGAAGGCCGACTACGAGAAGGGATGCTTTTCTACTAGCAAAGATTATAAAGCCATACAGATGACGCACTACATACAAGAAAAAATGTTCTATGGCGTGCGTACTGGCACAGCCCGCCGTATATTTGGATCTCGTTTCTCATGCGTGCACGTGCACACCGCCCGCCAGCACCATGAAGCTAGTTGCGCCATGCTGAATATGATTTTTGAAATGCATATGGGAAGGAAATTCGTAGTCAAATGTGGCAACGTAACTTCGAGTATAGTCGTCGATATTGAAAACGGTTTACAACACTGTAGAACATTTCCAAAATTGATATTGTAGGCCCCCTAAAAAAGTTGCGACTGTCTTCTAATAGGTTTTGATTCACATTTTCCTATTTTCAAAAAAAAAAAAATATAAAGTAAATAACAATAATACAAAAATTCACAAAAAATATAAAAATTGAATTAAACAAACAAATTATATATCATGTAATGCGAACCATAATGGTCTTTTACTTTGGCAAAATTTAAAAATGTCTAGTCTTTAAGTTTATTTAGGCTATTAATTAAAGAAATTGTGAATAAATAAACGTTAAAAAAAAAAAAAAAAAAAAAAGATATTGTAGGCCCCCCATAGCGTAAAGATGTAGCCGATGATCTAGTGTGGAGATCAGGTCCGAAAATCGAGGTCATCGACATATTCTTTCAGCTCGACTTCGACCACATTGGGTGATCTTGCGATTTCCAGAAAAATATGGCAAAATGTGTATATATCATTGGAATGCATAAATATTGGCGGTGAGAAATGAAGTTAAATATATTGAAATCTGGTTTGACGAGTTTTTTGTATTCTAACAAACATATAGAAGCATGTTTCGCCAAGGCTGGCGGCGTTAATGTTCTGATGAGAAGGCTGTATTAAAGAAGACAACTTCATTCAAGGGTGAACGTCATATGCTACGTGGCCCTTATCAGGCTAATCAACGCTTATGGTTGTACCGTGTGGTTCAGTGTAGCACCAACCTACATGAAAAAGATACTTCTGACAGGCGGTGTCTCCGATCATGTTAAGGATTTTATTGAACGCCAAAGTCTTACTTTACTTTACTTTATTGTTACAACAAGGATACGATGGGGCTTAGATGACTATAATTGACAGTTTCCTTGTTTTAGTGTTTCGAAGAAGAGTCTCTAGGGCGATGGCTAATGACTACACCATGATCTTCCGGGGTTACTACCCCAATAACAAACACATAGAGAGTAAGCTTATGTGGGGCTTTATTTGATTAGAGGTATTCGTTATGTAGACTCGTTAGGATTAGTTTATGAAAGCAATGGTATCCCAGTAGCGGCTGATCCGCTTCGTTTAAGTAGTTTCAAGAAGTTTAATTTAGTTTAAAGCTGGGTTAAATTTTTATAAGAACAAACAAAAAATTATATGATTTCCCTTGTTAGGAATATTAGCATATACCTCTCTATCTCCCGAAGTCTGTACTTATAATGCTATTTATCTATTCCTGGATACTTCAGTTTGAAAAAAAAAATTATTTGAAATATTTTCCTTTTCCTGTACATTTTTTTAATGTGTGCTACAAGTGAGTTTAATTCACATTCAAATAAGTACTAATGCCACTTTTTTAAATGAACTAACACCATATGACTTCCGCTATCTTTAAAAAGTGAAATAAGGCCATAAGTGGATTTTGGCGTTAATTCGCATTTGAAAGTAAATTAACGCCATTATGGCGTGAATACGTATGGGCTTGGTTCACGGCACCGGTGGTATGTACCACGCTACACTAAAATTAACGCTTGGCATACAAATTAACACCTTATGAGAGAATTAAATTCTTGTTTTAGTAGTTTTAGTTCGCTTTTTGTACTTTCTTCTTAAATTCCTTACCGAACCACAATAATAACCTGATTACACAATTCAGCTTCTGATTACTTCTAGAAATAGAGCACTTTGGCTGCCTTCCATTCGTTCCGCCATCAACTTAATCATTAATCTAATCACAAAGTCTCACAATACTCAGCGAAATTAACTTACCTCTTCCTTTGGTACAGCTTCTGTGGCATGTCCCAGAATATCGGCCACCTCCAACAGATCCTTACAGAATCCTTGAATTCCAAAGATTTTCGCATCGCCAATTTGCTTCGTTAGCCGAGTACGCAGATTCTCACTATCAGCTAGGGATCGCTTGTACTTATCGGTAAGTTCATCGGTCTTTACCTTCAATGTCTCTACTTCTTTGGTCAATGTTTCGATTTCCGCGGTCAATTTCTTTTCATTTTCAGTTAGTTCAACGGTGGTGGCGTCTGTTTCTACTTTTTCACTTCCGTATCGACGCAGATTGATGCGATTGGTTGCAGCGCAAATTGTTGTACTACATTAAGGTAAAAAAAACGTTTTAATATATAAATTCATCTAGAAACTATTGAATTTCAAAATTAAAAAACGACTAAGGGTTAAGATATTACGTCACATTGCACAAGATTTACTACTGCCTACTTACTGAGGATACTGTGTTGTGCCAAATAAAGAAATCATACGATTTGTTCGTGAAAAGAGTGTTATTGTCTTTGTTGTCATTTTGATTTAAAGTTATTTAAATTTAATTCAAAAACAATTATAATTACGTATTGAATAAAATGTGTTATCGGTTCACAGTCACACCGCAGTTAATTTTTTGACATAATAAAATGACGTTTGACACTTTGACAGCCAAATGCAAAAACACGAGATTTTTTTTGGGTGGTGTCATGCTAGTGACTCTAGCGCTGCGGCAATATATAGAAACTAATAAAAAAACCTACAAATGCAATAATTTTTTGATTGGTGGATTGCAAAGTAATGTGCAGTATTTAATTAAAAATTAACGTTCGAATAGTGGCAACAAAAATTATGAAATGATAATGAATTATAATAAATTATTTTTATGAAAGCATATGATCGATATGTAGCAAATTTTAAATTTCATTACACTGTTAAGAAATTAAGCTGGATTTTATTACAGAATATATTTTATCAATTATAAATTGTATAAGTAGATTCATTTTGTTAGGTTAACAAAATAAACAAAAACATTTGGCACAAGTGAAAAAAATAACACATATTAGAATGCTACAGTCCGCTGTGCGGATCGTTTAATACCCTATCCCATCCTTAAAATTAATATCCCCAAAATGTGGACTTTATGACGATGAGGGTATTCATGCAACTTCGTAATATTATTACGTTCGAAAGATTGCAATTTTACGACAACATTTCATTAACGACCCTAAAATTGTACCACTAAATAATGCGGTAACCCACTGAATTGAATCTCAATTTAATTATTTATTTATTGATAAAAATTTGTTCCTATTTTTCTCTTCGGTTCTCCATTTTTTTTCAGTTTAGTGCACACGTTTGATGTTTGAAAGTGACTGATTAATTTTCAAAATAGCATATCAAAAGCTTACCATCTTACACCCAATTCCTTTGAGAAAATTCCGATTTTGTTGGAAAAGATTTCCCACACAAACTTTGACAGTTTATTGATCACGTCGTAATTATTTACCACGTATACAACGTTTATGACGACTTTCCGACGTTGCGTGAATGACCCTATAGAAAACTAAATTTTGCACAACATATTGTTCAGACAGTTTAAATCTTGTATGGTTCGACAAAAAAAACGTTTTTCTTCTGCATATGGTATGGCGTAGGGAACACAAATGGACATTTTAGAAAAAACGCCTCCAAAACGTGGACGTGGTTTAAAATGATATATAGACGAAATGGCGATATCACTAGCAATGATTTTGCATCAAAAGTTTTTTCGAATATTTAAAAATTTTACCGAAAAACGTTTTTTTACTAAAAACGCCCCCAAAAAGTGGGCGTGGCAAAAAAATGTGAAAAGACCAAATAGAGAAATTTTTTTAATGTCAAAACTTATATACCCTTATGGGATAGGGTGTAAGAAAATAAAATCTGTCGGCAACACAAAATTTTAATTGAATGTAGCATTGGATTCATCTCCAGTATCTGGTCCATGTTCGAATTCCCTATGCATGTAGAAATCCCATTTCACAAGCAGGAATAAAGCTGTCGCGTTGTCGCATAACAGCCTCTTTAGTACCCAGGGCCGAGCTTTATCACAACCGTTCATGTGTGCGTGTGTAATTCTTGTACGATGGCGGGACCTCCTGTTTTATGGCGACTCCGAACAGCGAATTTGAGATAAGCTTTTCTTGAAAATTGATTCTGGAAGGTCGATATTTCTGGCAGCCTTGTTAAGCCTATAGCTTATGTTTCGTTGTTGCTATCCTCACTTCATTTAGGTCGGGTGGTTGGTAGTTATCGTATTCATTGTCAACATTGAATGGTTCGTTTTGCTTGACAGCGAAAGATTGTTCGTCATCACGGTTTAACAGCTTCAGAAGTGGTTCTTCTATATTCTCTGCATTGACTGTGTACCAACTACTATATCTCCTTGTTCATCTCGACAGAACTCTGTTCGCTCGTTGTATCTCTTGCCTAGACGTTTTACACTTTGGAAAAACTTATAAAAACATTTCCTGGAGTGGGACCTCTCTATAACCTCGATCGCGATTTTCTTTTTGTTTTTTCTTCTATCTGAAAAGCTCACTATAGATGTCACCGTTTTTATACCCTTTCCCATAGGGGTATATAACTGAGGTATATATAACTTAATGCATATGGATCGACTTAGAATGTCAGAATTGCTAGATAAGTCGAATTAGCCATATCTGTCTGTCCGTCTGTCTGTTCGTCCCCGATTTTTGGGACTAAAATTTTGAGTGTCAGAGCAACATATAACAACATATAGACAATCTTGCAACGCAAACTCTTTGGAGTTTTTTTTTTTTTGGAAAAAATCAATTTTGGTTCAATTTAAAAAAAAATTGATGCAAATACTTCCACAATGTCAATTTATTTTAAGGATGGGATGGCATAGGGTATTCAACGATCAGCGGATTGTAGCCTTCTAATATGTTTTATTCTCGTTTTGACCGCCCTTCCCATCGTATTTCCTGAATGGCAGTAATGTCAGCTTAAGACTGCCACTTATTGTTCGGCTGCACCTATTTTAAGGAATGTTCACACATACCAAACGAAGTTTATCGATGTCATTTTTTCGTTTAGCATGGCCTTCAACAATAAAACCGTTCCTTTTCGGGGTTGTTTGTTGCTTCGTATAGCAAGTTTTAACGAGAGTGGGTAGTTAGCCCAAAGCACAACCCACAAGTAGGAGGGCCAGGCCCATGAGGAGAGCAGGCTGGATATCCCGTACCAGCTATTCTGACAAGGCTTATTATAGTGGTGATATTTTTTTAACTTAAAAGCTTTTAATATTATATTAATTAAAAAAATTCGCTGTGGCTAGTTTTATAGTGTCTTTCTGATTTAAGGTGTTACAGCTATGATTTGATAAGAGATGATACTACAAGTACTATAAAAGCTAACTATAATGCCATGTATATTTATTACATGCGAAGGCAATTTGACACCTGACGCTACATTTTGTTGGAATACGATTTAAATTCTTGTATTAAAGTTCATTGTCAACAATAGCGATATATTCACGTGCTTACGTTAACACTTCGTATTCACCTATAACACCAGCCAGCATTAAAACACACTTTATTGTAACGTGAGTCACTTTATAAGTTTTCAATTATAAAATGTTATTTCGCGTTAAATCAACGTGGATATACCTACTTCTATAACGAATCCACAAAATGCAAAAAAAAGTAAATAAACATCGAATGACTATGGCTTGGTTAGATGTCGTCAGCGTGACCTGGGAGAACAACTCATTAGCTTTAAGCGCAGCCAAGTCGATATATGTCAAGACGACCTGTGCTGTAAGTTGTAGGTGATCACACCAAATTCATCGATCAATATGTTCGCAGATAAGTGTGACACACTCTATTATTTAGCACAGCTTTGGCATAAAAGGTTTATTACTGCCTTAAGTGTATGAGAGTCTGAGAGAGGCGCAGCGTTCGCATGTTGTATTTAATAACGCAATTGTATCAGTTGCTGATGTTATGCGCCTCAAATGCATGTGGGTGACCTTGTGTGACGAAACTTTTAGGTAGTGTCTGATCTTTGGCATTACAAGTTAATTGCACTCATATCGCTGTAAATGCAATAAGATGAATTTAGGCAGTGTCAGTGTATGTTGACATACTCCATATTTGCATATATATTAAAAACTGTCATTATTCAAAAAGTATTGATTGGGCTAGATAATTATGACAATTAAAATCCAGGGATAGATTGATTTTTTAATTTGTTTAAATTGTTATTGAAAATAAAACAAAGTTGGTGTGAATTTCTTGTTTTTTCTTTTAGTTATATTGCAAATTGTTTACTAACAAATATTGTCAAAGCCTACTTCATTTGTGAGAAAAAATGCAGGGCTATATTTTTAACATTCACAGAGACTAGTTCAAATAACATGATGGCATGTGTTGGAGCATCGAACATCGGTCAATTAACCCTCTAGATGGATGCCCAGAATGGTCTGATGTCTAACTTCAAAGGATTGTAATGCTATGGTGGTTTATGTATGCTTTGTTATATGCTTGATAGCCAAAAAAAAACACATTTTTTTCGGAATAGACACAAACAGGAACTTAAGATGACTACACATGGCCTTAATGCAAAAATCATATCTACATATAAGAAGGCTACAATCCGCTGTGCGTGGTCGGTTTCTGGTTGAATCTTCTTCTCAATATCCCCTCAACGCAAACAAGACCGACGATTTTTCACTTGAGACGGACAACGATTTCTTCATCCTATTTTAATACGGTCCATGCTTCAACGCCGTAGGGATGATAGGGTTCTTATACCTGATCTTCTTAGTAGTTTGAGTGACAGCTTTACTACTGAATTGCCTTCTTCTCAATAGCCCCTCAACGCAAACAAGACCAACGATTTTCCCTTGAGACGAACAAGGATTTATTCATTCACTTTTTACGGTCCATGCTTCTTTACAGTTCGAGTGATAGCTTTACTACTGAATTGCCTTCTTAGAGCGAAGAAACAGCGGTTGGCAAGAGTAGGTTCGTTTAATTTCTGATGAGATGTTGTTCTTAGATTTAATAGTTGAGTAGAGGTGGACAAAGTCCCGTACTGCCTCAAAGTTATATCTGTCAATGGTGACGCTCTGTTCATTTCGTCGATGTTGTGCTTTCATGTTGACAGCATATACTTGTACACTAACGTTCACATATTACGGCAGATAGGAACTTTTAGGAGATGATGAAGGAGACTTATGCTTTTCTAGTTCAGAAGGTATCCTAATTTCGTGGATCGGGCCAATGATGGTGAGGTTCTATACTTCAGGCAATCTTTTATCAGGCCAAATTGTACTTATGAGTGGGACATCCAATATACAGGATGCGTCTTGCTTTCGCAATGTGATCAAGTTGATTCACCGCTCGTTGATCCAGATACCGTCATGTCCCCTTATGAATATCGAGGTGAGGAAACCGTGTGAAAGCTATAGTGCCATTTCGTTCCTTAGCTAGACCAGTTGTCAAGTAGGCTAAATAGTCGCTATTCCTGCTCAGGGTCCATTGCAGATGTCACAGTTTTTCATACTCTTTTACGTGAGTAATTAGTTAATTTAAAGCAGAATTTCCAAACTGGAGGGCCAGCTTTAATTGACTAGATATCCCTAGAACATTGGGATTATGTCGAAGTAGCTCATTTAGCACTTTGTCCATCCTAACTAGGACTTTATACGCCACCGTTGATTCTGTCTTGTGAATTCTTTCGCTGCCGTATTGAAAACGGACTCTGTGCCATAGTGTGAGGATACATCTTGATCATGCAAAGAATTGCGAAAGGACTCAAGCTGAAACAAAACAACTAAGCAAACTAGGATTTTCAGAAACCGAAAACATATAATAGTTTTTTTTTTACACTATCAGATCTGTGTCGTAGCGAGCAGAGTGTTTTATAAGCTACTTTTAGTAACATGCAGTTCAACTACATCTTTTTTTTTTGTTGTTAACTTTACGCATGCGAATAACAGCCTCATGCATACCATAGTTCGGTCTTCGGTGTATGGTTAAGTATATGTAATATATTTAATCTACGCAGGTAATGGCACTTAAAAGATCAGGGGCATCTATTTGTCCTGATAATAATTGGTACCTAGTCGCACTTAGTAGGGTTCAGATTCAAACCTTAAGACACAATATGGTAAAACTATTTGAATCGTTTTGTAGTGAAAGCGAATCGTTTCGATATCCTACACAATTGAAAATTTTCATGTCATCAGCATAAATCAATATTTTGCTATGCAATACAAGCTCTTACATCGTTAATTGCAAGTGCAAATAACATTTGTCCTAAATAGCTTCCTTGAGGTACTCCAGATTGAGCAACAAAAGGGTTGAGCTTGGAACCTCCAAATTTTCCTTGGTAAGTTCTCAATGAGAGATATGATTTAACCCAATTTAGGAATCCTGGAGGGAATCCATATGCCTTGAGTTCAAAGATCATGATGTTATATGATAACTGGTCAAAGGCTTTGGAGAAGTAAGTGTGTATACAATCGACTTCTTTTTTATTTTCCAAACTATTGGAGCAAAGATGCATAAAAGTTAAGAGATTTGTAACAATGGATCTACTTTTTACAAAGCCATGCTGTTCTTTAAAGATAATGTTTTGACAAAAAAAGACCAATCTATCACCAATTAAATGCTCGAATAACTTAGGAATGCACTAGTTTTAAGATAGGTCTATAACTAGAAATATCTTCTCGCTCGCCTTTTTTTTAAAACAGGTGTAATAAATGCATTTTTCCATTGAGTTCGGAACATTTATGTTGCAAGGGAGCTTTTAAACATATACTTAAGGTATGACAAAAGAACATCTTTGCATTAACTTACCACTACTGGTGGGATCAGGCCTCGCAGCATATTCATTATTTAATGAAGAGATATATTCTCATCGTCAGATGTAACGTTGCTGAAACTAACTTAAGGACAGTCATTGATGTAACTAAAATAATGTTCGTCTTAGACAAGAGGGGTATCAGTAAATAATTTACTGAAATTCTCTGCAAATAAGTTAGATGAAATTTGAGAGCTCAATGTTTTTGAAATAATGTAAGAGAAGTTGGATGGATATTGAATTTCCATCCGTTTTTCTCTTCGACTTGACAAATCCTCAAAAGCGTTTAGAGTCACTTTTAAGAGCGTTATCCATAATGACTTCATAGCCATTATATAAACTACTTGACACCGCAGAGAATTCATTAAAATAAATCAGGTACTTATCATAGTCGTAATGATTTTGGCTTTTTATAAAATTATTCCAGCCCCGGTTACGTCTATTTCGAAAAGATTTACGCTCTTTCATGTACCAAGGATGCTGGGTTTGAGCATTTTTAGAATGCTCGACTGGGATTACTCTATCCATGCAATATTTAATTAAAAGACAGCATTTTAAGCAACTTTTTCTATATTTGAGAAGCTGTGTATGTGTACATTGGAAATAATAGTTTCTTCGGAACCAAAGATTATAAAATCATACAGATGACGCATTGAGAACAAAAAACAGAAACTTTTGTTCACAAGCTTCATGGTACGGGCGGGCGTTGCGCATGAGAAACGAGATCCAAATATATGGCGAGCTGTGCCAGTACGACCCGCCATAGGATTTTTTTTTATTGTATGCAGTGCGTCATCTGTATCGCCTTATAATCTTTGTTCGGAACGTACCAAACTAACTATTTGATGCCCCACCGAAAGCATAGAAGAGTATGACCTGGAAATTTAGAAGGCGCATTATATTGTTCATACACAAAAGGACTTTCTTCGTCAAAGAAATTTCAAAATTCAAAAATAAATTCCAATATAAAAAAAATAATAAAACAGTAAAAAAAAAAGAAAAATTGAATGAAACATCCCCCTTGTTTATTGCGGAACAATTTACAATTGAAAAAAAATTGCAATGGATAACAAAACTTCAAATGCAACTAACAGACGTGTAACATGACCAGTAATTCAAATAGACCCAACGTAATCGACTGTATTTTTTTGTAATGAAAAAGCTACTTAAAAAAACTTGAAAACCAGAACAGCCAAGGCAAGAGGTATTTGATATTTTTTTTGTGTTTTTTTGTGCCACCATGACTGTTTACCACCTTAACGTTAATCCTTAAACTATGTAAGTCGGCCATACAATTACGAATGTAAGTCAAATACCTTTTACTAATTTAGCCACCACAACAGCTTCTCCTGTTGCCACCTACTCCGACGGTCCTAATCAGCCCTCGACTATCCAAATACAGGAAAGCTTCGGGCAGAATAAAGCCGCATAAACGCACACTCTCAAAATATTCTTCATTGGGTTAGAAGGCCCCAAGGATGAGACTATTGTTCTCTTGCAGCGTGAACCCGAATGAGTTTCACCAGAAAATTCTCTATTCTGCTTATGTTGGCCCCATTGTATAGGACCTGGATGGAATATTTTTTTGTGTAGTCAGATACTGGTGTTCTGTGAAGTCTAAGACAGCTTCTTAAACACAGCCTCTCAAATACCCGTATCTTTTCCATTTGAGATGGGGCGACGTTGAACCACACCGGGCACCCATAGGCAAACATCGGCCTAATGAGGGCCATGTAGCAAATCACCTTCACCCTGCTGTCAAGACGACTGCTATACCTAATCTTCTTGTTGCTAACAATCTTGTTGTTAGAGCAAACGGTCCCCTAGCTTTGCCAGAGCAGCATCTACATGTCTTCCGAAATATAGATACTGATCCAGCCTGATGCCAAGGTACTTTACTTCACTTTCTTTCTCGTATCTCTAGAGGCCCTAGACAACAGGCAACTTCCAGTCATCACAATATCTCTAGATCTTGTCGAATTCCCGCTGCAAAAGAGTTCGAATGTTCTGTCGATAAGATCGTCCGTAAATCGGCGAGTTCACCGCTCCCTGATGCAGATCATTTTTAATGAAAAGTTCGGTGGTAGAAGTTACATCTCCACTTTTGACAACAAACGTTCTACCAGTTAGCATGTCATGAAGCATATATAGTATGCCAAGTTTGGTCAGCTTCAGATAAAGGCCCTCTAACCATACGGTATCGAAAGCCTTCTCTAAATCAACCAGACTTGCACCCGCACACTGTTTTTTTGGGTTAGCTCCATTGTATATCAGAGACGAGTTTGGAGGCATCGTGAATATAGTCATGTCCTGTCTTGAAACTTAAGTGGTTTTCTGGTATAATAATATTGTCTTGAGACCACTTGTACAGAGCTCGATTAAGAAACTTTTTGAAAACCTTGCTAATACTCGGAAGGAGACTTATTGACCGCAAATTTACCGGCTTGGAGATGTCCTTTCCCTTTTCCGGAAGAGGATTAACGACCGCGCGCCGCCTTCCACCGCATAATATGCATTATTCAGCACGTTGTTGAACAGCGTGGCGTAGATATCCACAGCTTCACTCCCGCTGACTTCTATTTCTTTATCGAATCGAAGAAAATCTGAAGTTCCGCCTTCGAGATTAACAGGGCACTAGACCCACTTTGCTCGGCGACTATGTGGTTTGCCAAGTTTTCGTCATCAAACCGGGTGAAATTACGGTTCTCGGAGATAGAAATGATGGAGCAGGGCATTGTTTTCCAGGACGCGTTTAGATCGAATGCTTTCATTTACTTTATACACTCCCTAAAAGACAGCCCCCACTGCCTCCACTTTCTCCTGAGGATCTTCAATTACACAGAAATCGTCATCGAAGATGGCTTTTCCCGGATCAATTCGATAGTCTCATGTATCGAGTGATATTCACCCACTTCCTGTGAACAGAAAAATCGTTTTATCCGAGCTGTGGTTCCAACAGTTCTGAATGAAATTTGGCGACTGGTTCATCTCACGTTGAGCGCTCATCAATCACCCGCAGAGCTCGTGCGACACTCGCTAACAATCCAACCACGTTCGAAAAGGTCGAAGCCAACGCTGTTGACGGAATATCGGCGTACGTCAATATGTATCCCGTCATCAAAATTGGACCGACTGCTTGAAGCAATCCCAGCGAAGCCGAGGTGGCCATTTTCATGACGACACGTGATATGAATGAAGGTGAAAAATAAACCAACAACCAAATTTATATACTAAACTTTTTTTTCGTATCGCTCTTATATTATCTTATCAAGCATATATAGGGCTTATAGAATTATTCTCTCATATTCGAACTCTAACTAACCTACTTACAGCCACATGAATAACCTAATATCAACTCTTTGTTGAGGAACTTGTAAGCAATTAAACGAATTCAAGTGAGGAGCAATTTAAAACTCAATTTTCAAGTAGCATTAGGCATTATATCTTTATAGCTTTTATTATTTGACCCCTTTTTATTAAAACAATAACCTAAAATTTTGCATTAATTGCAACTCTATAAACTTTTTATATAGTTACTAACAAAGAAGAAAAGATAAAATAATAGAAATTCATAAAATTCGCAATTAACACAAATTTATTAACTCTTTATATGTATATGGTTTTTCTTAACTGTTAAAAAAGATATATGACCAATACTTGAAAATCTCCAAAGGTTCATATTCCAACTTCGTGTATTTACATTAAAGTTTTTTATAAACAAGGAAACGCATTTTCCTACAAAGATCAATACTAATTACTTCACTTCACTAACCCATAATTTGTTCTCCTATTCGTTATCATAAACAAAAGCCAACATTATAATGAATTCCATACAAAACAGCGCACACAAAATATATCTCATGGCAATAGGCACACATAGAGAGACAGAACAAATTATCTATAAGTTCGATTTACTGAAGGATGTTCGGGTTTTATGCAAATTTTTCCCTGACACTGAAAATTCTTTGCCAAAACCAATCGAATACATGGAGAACAACTACCGACCGTCGCGTTGCTCGTCGGCATCGCACACACCTTTCTATTCCGAGTACCCAGACCGATCGTGGGATCTAAATAGGGGTCCAGCCAAATAGCCCCGACTGGCCAGAGACACACAAAACAACACACCTCGCGCAGATCGACTTCTATACTTCAATAGATTTTCCAAAGTTCTCAGTACCGTAACTACTCCACTCAGTTTAGTTTGTTCTGATCAGTGATCGCGTAGAGTTCAGTCGCAGTAAAGATACAAGTTGAACCGTATAAGCTCCTTGTTTTCGGATTCAAAATAAAATACAACAACACTTTTCGTGTTAAAAAAAATCAATTGCATACGAAATTTCATTCCCATTATTTACTCGTATACAATTATCTGGTTGAGGATATAGATTTTTTTCATTATTTTCGTGGAAGGTATTTTAAAGTGCAATACATACTGTGAAATACTTCAAATATTTAAAATAAAAAAAAAATTGTTCAGACAGCACAAATTGCGAATTTAATGAGTTTAACCAATTGGGATAGGTAGTGTGGTGTAACCCAAAGTACAAAAAGTTAAAAATTCAAAAAGGAATTATGAAGGAGGAAGATCTAATATTGGCACGAGCAATGGTGGCCGAATCAAGGGAGTCATCCCCAGGGGCATCACCGGCGCCCATAAGGAGAACCAGAGTGACCGAGTTGATCGATAAGACAAAACAATTTCGGTAAGTTATATCTATAATGGCTGGGTTGGAGAAATACATTTGAATACTTTTTTTTTTTTGAATTGTCAATGAGCCCGGTACCGAATTGAGAGTATTTTTGGAACACCTTATAGGGCTTTGGTATTATACGAAAGTAGGTATATGGGTTTCGACAAAAGGAACATCTGCAAAATTGTGAATGAATACGTCGTTAAGATTCGTGTACATTTGTAAAATCTTTTGAGTTACGAGGAAGTTCTATTTTGGGTTGGTAGGTTTCCTTTTTTGGAAGTAGTTTTCTTGTTTTATTCTCTCTGAAATCATTGTATCTAGTATTGAGTAAAGCAATATTTATTAATACAACAAAAAAAAAAGACTTGTATCAATCGATTGCAATACCAATCTCCTTATTCAGCAATAGTATGGCTCATGAATTTCGATGTCAAATCGAGGGTCAGTAATTGATACTTATGTCATGCCTGAATTTTGATGTGCAATCGATACAATGTTTAATTGTTATAGGTATAATGGGATGGAGCGACAATTTGAATTTCAGATTTTGGTAGATTTCCATGTTTTGAGAAACACCCAGAGAAACAAAATAATGATAAATCGTCGATATGGCTGCACTTTTCTTTTTCATTTCACTACTAACCATCAGCTGTCTCAGTTTTGTTTTACTAATACACTTTGAAAAGCGAAATATTGCTTACAGGATACCACACCAGCAGCAATATTTACCATATTGGATAACAATCGAAATGCGTATATGGATTTGGTAGCACATTTTTTATCAAGGCTCTATGCATATGACTGAATCTTAAATCTAAAAACTCAGATTTAGAGTTTTTTTTTAGAGGAATAGAACTTCGAATTGAAATAAAACACAAGAATATTTAATGTCCATCAATTCGGCTTTATTGGAAGGATAATTGTATGCCATTGATGTTTAAATATGATTTCGAGCCGCGGCTGGTTTTAATAAGGCCACGTCTATGGGTCCAATTTTCAAACACTTTTTCGAGCATTTGGGGCCTTATGACGGCAATAACGCCACGAATGTTGGCTGCCAAGTCTCCTAACGTTTCTGGTTTGTTGGCGTAGATGAGCGACTTCACATATCCACCAAGGCAAATAACCCAAAGGTGTCAAATCACATGATCTTGGTGGCCAAGTGACAGGTCCATTCCGCGAAATTATGCGCTCATCGAATGTTTCAATAAATCGATTGTGACGTGCGCTGTGTGGCATGTAGCGCCGTTTTGTTGGAACCACATCTCATCCACATTCATGCCATCCAATTCGGGAACAAAATAGTCGGTTATCATGGCTCTATACCCATTGACGGAACGGTAACTGACTCCCCAGCATCATTTCGGAAGAAGTATGGCCCAATGAATCCACTAGCCCACAGAGCACACCAAACAGTTAGTTTTGGTGGATGTAATGACGTCGCAGGGGTATCATGTGGACTCTCTTCACTCCAAATACGGCAATTTTGCTTGTAGCCATTCAACCAACAATGAACCTCATCACTGAACAAAATTTTGCGATGAAAATCAGCATCGAGATCAATCTCATTTTCGGCCCATACACCAAAATCACGACATTGCGTGGTCTCGCGGCTTTAATTCTTGCACAACCTGGATCTTGTAAGGTTGTAAGCCAAGATCTTTGCGCAAAATCTTCCATAAAGTTGATGGACAAAGCTCCAATTGCTGTGCACCGTGGCGAATCGATTCATTCGGGTCCTCTTCAACACTTTTCTCTACGGCAATTGTTTCTTCGGTACGCACTCTTCGACATCTCTGCGGATGCGTATTATCACATAGAGTAAATGTAGTGCGAAAACGATCCATGGTTAACCAAATTAATTGCTCTGATGGACGATTATGACGACCATAAAACGGACGGAGCTTGCTGTAAACTTCACGAAACATTATTTTCGAAATAAAATTGCACGATTCGCAAGCGTTGTTGATCTGTTAACCTGTTCATGATGAAATGGCAAACCAAACTGAACATTAATGACATTAGAGTTGCCCGATTTGACCACAAAATGTCAGTTTTATCTCTATTCGGAAAACCAACCTCTAAAAAAACACCCTCTTATTTTGAAAGTGTTTTTCTCTAAGCCTATATGTTAAGAAAATTACGCAAAGAGCACACGGCTTGTCCACTGCTAAGTCAAGATCCAAGAAACCACCAAGAAGTGATTTTGTCTCATAATAATAAAATACAAAAGAGTTAATAAAATTCTTTAACTCTTTAAAAGCAACACTGAGTTGGCGATTTCGATTGATCAAACAAATATGTTACCGGAAGAGTTTTTCTATTCTGAAATTAAATCCAGAAGCGAAATCCCTTACCTGTGAGAATGTACATTTTGACCGTTTTCAATTGCTTTCGATAACATATCCATTTCCTTGTTTTTCAATTATCATCAAAAATTTTGATTTGAAATTTCATTGTACAATTTTTTTTTGTATAATTTGCGAGCACTCAAGGGGCTTATATGTTTTAGCACAGTGCGGGCGTTAACAAAATTCGGGATAAGAAAAAAGGAGATACCGATGCAAATTAGTTTAAAATATTATAATGGAAAGGAAAAACAGAGGTTGGTAGAGTATTCCACATTCGTGTTGTTCGGTTTGTATACGAATCCCTATATTTCAGCGTTGTTCGTCCGAAGATAGTCTGAAAGTTAACTGATTTGCATTCATAGTATTTATAATGATACGAGCATTGCGGCTGAACTGTTGAATGGGAGGAATGCAGCTGGCTATTTCCTTTGAGCATTGGTTGTTAAAATATCGATAAAACAATGTAAGGTAGAAGACATTTCGATGATGTTCGAGCTTGCTATTCTAATGTCTCCTATAAGTATTTTTCAATGTTTTTGGTGCACTCGAACAGACGTGGGCGTTGAACTCAATTTTAGGGCGTATAAACGCTTTATATATTGCGGCAAGATCAGAAGGGGTGAAATATTTCTTACATCGATTAAGGATATCTAAACATTTCGCTGCGTTTTTTAGAGACTTGGAATATGTGGTCGATTCAACGTAAGTTTTTACTAACTCACACACCTAGCATGGAAAGTTTTTTTTTCGGTTTCTTCGACCTAAGTGCCGTTCTTGGATAATGGCTCTAGATTTTGTTTTCGCTTTAAAGGCAGGAGACATCATTGTGTTTTGGAAGCATTAAATTCTACTCTGTTGAATTGACCCCATTTTATGATGCTGTCAAGATCTGAATCCAATAAGCTTAACGTGGACCTGAAAACGAATACGAGAAGCTAAGAGTACTGTCATCAGCGAATGAATGAATTGGATTATAGAAGTTACAGACAGGAGAAAATCGGAGACAAAACTGAGGTTACACATTTTGTAAGTTGTAGACTTGAAACCGCCCAAAACAACTTAAATTGAACGTTTCGAAAGATAATTTCTAATAGAGCTGTAAAATTAACGACCAAATGAATTACATTACAAAGAATTCGTTACTTTCGTATCTTCGATACAAATCATATCGTATACGTTTTAAAGTATGTATGTACTCACTACGAGCCGAACCGCAAACGTGTGGAATAGTGCGGATAACTACATCAAAACATACGAACAACGAATTGGATGGGAGTAAAGAAACATGTGAAGGTAACGAAATTTAGTCAACAGAAACGATTCGGTACATCGAGTCGAATCGAATACCCGTTACTCAGTAACGAATACATACGGCTTGCTACAGCTCTAATTTCTAATCCATTGGTTCCACTTTTCGGTGAGATATGTCATGTCAAATCAGCATAATGCCGTTCATTGAGAAGTTTTCGCGTTTCGATATATTTCATGAGCTGACGATTTATCAGCGTCTCCGTGACCTTGGAAAGAAGGCACGTAAGTGCAATTGGTTTGTAGTTGGAGAGAGAAGAAGATTTGCCGTTTTTTTCTAGTTTTTCCTTGGCAAGGTACAAATTACCCGCTGTACATTTTCTCCTCTTTGTACGTCTCAGGCTTACAGAAAATCTCCGCGGGATCAGTGGGATCAGTACTTCGCCCAATGGCAATCTGACAGCAATATCATTATGAAGCAAACAAATTGGCGTGGTCAGGGGCTATTTTTTTTGACTACTCCTCGACCATGACCATATAATTTGCCTTTATACAAAGGTCATTGCTGTCTGATCGAAGTTGTCGCGAAGTACTTTATTGGAACGGTTTCATTTGCAATTGGAATTAAAAAAAAAACGGACGGATTTTTTTGAACTTTTTCGACGTAAGGATCAAAGCTCACAAGGAGTTCTACTAAGAAAGATATAATAGATATAATGCTGGTATCCACTGGCCTTAGATTGATACTGTTTGACATTTCAAAAGTTAATTTTTGACACATTTGCTATTTCTTTTTAACTTGAGTCACTAGTTGACACGAAATTCTTTTGTATTTTTAAAAACCGAAAAAATTCTGTCAATTCAAATATATTTCCACTCATACGGTCGTTTCGTAACTGAAGGCCATTATCTCCTGTCAAAGTCGATTTTTGTGCAGATCAGCTATTGACTCGGCGCTTGCATTTTTGTAGATTGATAATAATGCGCCTTCACAAAGTTGTTTTCATTGTTAGCCCGTTCTGTAACAAAAACAGTGTTTCTTGAATACATAACCAGAGGCGTTTTTGAATTGTCATTTTATAAATAAAACTAATCGTACCCGCGGAATAACAGTTTTGATAAAATTGGAAATTTTAAAGACTCTTTAAAGAACCACACTGATAAGGACCGATCAGGTTGTTGGTAAACGGTTTCAGGCGTTCACATATTACGGCAGATAGAATTTTGTAGGCGATGTTGAGGAGACTTATGCCTCTGTAGTTGGCGTCGTTTAGAGGGTCTCCTTTTTTGTGGATCGGGCAAACGATGCTGAGGTTCCATTCTTCAGGCATACTTTCTTCCGACCAGATTCGGCTTATTAGTCGATGTATGTTACTTACCAAGTCATCTCCGCCAGCTTTATAAAGCTCGTCGGGAAGGCCGTCATTTCTGGCAGCATTATTAAGCTGGGTGGTTGGCAGCTTTCCCTGTCGTTGCCAATATTGAATGGTTCGTTCTGCCTGAGAGCGGATTGTTGTTCGTCATCGCCGTTTAACAGTCTGCAGAAGTGGTTCTTTCATATCCTCAGCATCGACTGTGTCTCAACTACGATATTTCCTTGTTCATCTCGACAGGATTCTGTTCGAGCCTTGTATCCTTGGCTTTGACGTTTTACACTTTGGTAAGACTTGCGAACATCTTTCCTGGAGTGCCACCTCTCTATATCCTCGATCGCGCGCTTTTCTTTCTCTTTTTTCTTATTTCTAAAAAGCCCTTCTTCTCTGCCTATAGAGCTCAACGGCAGCTCTCGTCTTCACCTGCATCTTAGCCTTGTAGGCCTCGTTCTTGACTGTGAGCATCTGTCGGCATTCCTCACCAAACAAGGGGTTTCTTGCTGGTGGGCGCGAGAAACCTAGCACATCAGTTGCGGCTGATCTAATGGCTTGTTGGCATCGTTGCCATAGTTCTTCGACATTCGATGTTGGTGGTATGGTGTTAATCGAGAGGTTTAGGGATACGCGTTGCGTGTAGGTCTTGGCGGTCTCTTGCGATTGCAGTCTTTCGACATTAAATTTTTTTTACAGTATTTCTGGATTGTTGTGGCGTGGTGGATATCCGCATTCTAACCTTGGCTGCAACAAGGTAGTGGTCCGAGTCGATGTTAGCTCCTCGGAATGTTCGGACATCCAAAATACTGGATGCATGGCGCTTGTCTATCGCTATGTGATCAATTTGATTGACCATTCGTTGATCTGGAGATCGCCATGTCCCCTTATGGATATCGAGGTGAGAAAACCGTGTGCTGGCTATAGTGGCATTTCGTCCCATAGCGAAGTCAATTAGCCTAAGTCCGTTACCAGACGTGTTGTCGTGTAGGCTATGTTTTCCGACAATACTACTAAAGATGAGATTTTAACGCAAAGTTAGGGAGAGAAGCTAACTTTGCGTTAAAATCTCATCTTTAGTAGTATTGTAGCACGATTTTAGCATCGTTCTTCGGTAGTCGCTCATAGGTTTTGTCAAGGAGATCATAGAAGCAGTCCTTAGCTATATGATGCGGATCGTTACAATGCGTTCGCTTATGTCTTGGAAACATAAGACTTCTTGCCTAAGTCTGGCACTTATAACAAATCCGCATCCGAATAGTCGCTGTTTCTGCTTACTATAACACGGTCCATAGTAGATGTCACATTTTTTCATCCTCTTTTTGCCGGCCCATCCCATCGTATTTCCTGGATGGCAGTAATGTCTGCTTTGTAGTAGCTTAGGGCTTCCGCTAGTTGTTCGCTTGCACCTGTCCTGATCAATGTTCTCACATTCCAGGTGCAGAACGAACGTCGTTGTCCTTTTATCGCTTAGCCGTGTCGTCAACAATAAAATCAGTCCTTTCCGAGGCTATTGGTACTTCGTAAATGTTAGATTTTCCCAAGGTTGGGTAGTTAACCCAAAGCACAACCCCAAACCTGGAGGGCCAGTTCCAATTTATTAGATACCCCTAGGACACGGGGCCATCAGTGTCCACTACGGGATTGAGCGCTGCCGTTGGCCTTTCGGTTGATCCGCCACCAGCTCTGTTCAAGGGGCCTGACTAACCCTTGAAATTCCTAGACAACCTGGTGCCCGAATATGTCGAAGCAGCTTGTCTAGGTTCGCCTGGGAAAGCAGGCCGGGTATTCATTCCGTGCCATTCTGACCTGGCTGTTTATAGTATTGCTGTTTTTCGTCGTGTTATCAACACTTGCGCTTATCTTTTAGCAAGTCAAATCCGGTTGGATGAGACCAGTACCCGATGGTTATCACTTGGAGGTTAAAAAGTAAGCACTTGATGTGTAGTCAGAGTTACAACACTGGGCATTGCCAAGTTAAAGCCAATCAGAGTCTACCCTCGTTCTACAACACCCAACCATATGTACCAGTAGGTACATATAGTGTTTTCTAAATCGATCTACATAACTATATGTCTTTCTAAATTACTTCTCTGTCACAAGTTATGCGTATGACTCCAAATATATCCAAATGGGATGGGATATAAAAACAGCATGTTCCAAATATCATGTTCACCATATTTTGTGTCCATTTACCTTAATGCTATAATTGATGCCTTCAACTCAAAAAACAATTTAAAGCAAAATTTGAGTGTATTTGGGCATGTATACGAACGAAAAAAAAGTATCACAATATTCCTTCGAGCCGGATTTGAACCAGCGACCTATGGATATCAGCTTTTGTTATTCATTCTACAGTCCACCGCTCTACCAACTGAGCTATCGAAGGCTTAAGTTTTCGTTGTCCAACTTCGTATATAGATTATATGTTTAGTACAAATCGATTATATATTAAGTAATTGATTCAGCCATTCGGTTTCTATTAAAAAATTTAAAATTGTATTAGAACGGTTTTCTAATCTTTGCGAATGCATACATAACTTATAAATAATAATATCCGGCAGTGCCATCTAGGCAATCAACACAAAATGTAAAACACCGATCTACAATACCGACGACAGCTGTTTTCGGAACAAACAGAAACCCCACCTTACCAATTACCCACACAGGTTAACACAAATGTCATTCGACAAGTCAGACTGACAGCAAAACTGCTGGAAAGCATTTCATACAGATGTAGATACATAAGAAGAACTGTATCGTGAGTTGATCCATCAAGTTTGTTTTCCTTTTTTGTTTGCAAATAGTTCTCGCCACATAATTGTGTTTAACATAAATTCAACATAGGATAGCATGAGAACGAATGTCGAATAGCGAATTCATCAAATCGAATGCTCGCAGTGTTTTCTTTTGTCTTCATTCGGACGAAATCTTGTTTTTCAAGTGCGGGTGTGAAAGTGTTTGATTCTATCTATGATTTCATCGAATGGCCTGAGTGGTTAGGTGTATTTATGTATACACTTTCATCACAAAACATCTATTTCTCGTCGTGTGTCAATTGCCTCATCGCCACCGTTTCGCAAATCGGTCACACGGAAGCAGTTTAAAAGAAATAAACTTGTCTTAGATTGCTTGTGACTCTATCCGTGACCATCATCTTCGTGATGTCTGACTAATAGAAGACCAACATTGGTGAAGTGCTTTTAACCGTCTTTGGTGTTTCACGAATAAATTATTTCGATTTTTCATTACAATAAAAAAAAAAATTCCAACGAAAATGTCACAACAAATGTTGAATGATATTGCGGTGCAATCGACAGCAAGTGTGGCCAAGAGTGCTGACTCGGCTGATGTTGAAGCTATGAAAGAATGGTGGTAAGTTCTCCTCATTACATTAAAAAATCTAAAAAAAAAGAAAACACATCGATAAAATATGTGAAATCGAACATCTTTTAAGGATCGGGATGGCATAGGGTATTAAACGATCCACACAGCGGATTGTAGCCTTCTCAAATATTTTTTTAGTTTGGTTTGGCATTTCAACATGAATAGACACGTCTGAGTAAAGCTTCCAAATTGTGCAAATTAATTTTGAAAATCATATTTCTTTTCGAAATACGTTTCACGCGCTACGCCCATTTACGGTCAACAAATTCGTCCATCAGAGCAATTAATTTGGTTACATATGGAACTGCTGTAGAGCGTAGCGTAGAAAAATACCGGAATCAGTTTATCCACCATCGTACACAGGAATTGCATATGTGTCCATGCACTTTATGGAAGATTTTGCGGAAATATCTTGGTTTGCATGCTTACAAAATTCTGCTTGTGCAAGAATTGAAGCCACAGGATGACCTAACAACGCGTACATTTGGTGAATGGGCCCAAAACAAGATTTTCATACCCGAATTTTGTTTAGCGATTAAGCTTACTTTGGTTTTAATGGGTACATCAAAAAACATAACTTCCGTATTTGGAGTGATGATAATCCTAAAGTGTATGTTGGGACACCATTACATCCAAAAAACTGACAGTGGCGCGATGGTTAGTGCGATAAATTGCTGCGCAGAAGGTCTGGGTTCGATTCCCAGCCGTAGCAGCACCTTAATGTTTTTTCCCTGGCCCTCCTCTCGTGATGATCTGACATATCATCCGAGTATTATTAACTGTAAAGAAAAGCTTATCTCAAATTCGGTTGGCATAAAACAGGAGGTCCCACCATCGTGCAAGAAGTACACACGCACACATGATTGGTTTGAGAAAGATCAGCCCTGGGTACTAAATATCCTGTTGCGCCAAAAATTTGTATTTGTACACATAATTGGTTCGTACTTCTTTAAAAACGATGCTGGCTCGAACGTTACAGTCAATGTTGACCGCTATAGAGCCAAAACTTTTTCGTTCATTAATTTAACAACCATGATATGCAGGAGACGGGGTTTCAAAAAAACGGCGGAACAGGTACCACAGATCGTGCCACAATTGTTTTATTGAAGGAAACGTTCAGTGAGTTCTTAACTTCGCGTTTTGGTTCGGTGAATTGAAGGTGAAGATCATGCGATTTAACGCCGCTTGACTATTTTCTGTGACAACATTCGCCACGTTATTACCGATATACGGCCACTAATGTGGCTACACCGGCCGAGCCAGGTGTAGCGGTCATATGCCAGAAATGTCTGTACTATTTGAAAATGACAAATCATTCGGTTTGACACATATTTTATGTCAGTTGCCTTTGAAAAGGCAAACAGAACGAATAAGTTTACCATTTCTAACTCGTTTTCTACTTTTATGTAAATTTGATCTTTATGAAATAATTTACCCCCTTTTCCAAACCAACTGGAATTTGCTTATTTATACTGCAGCTTATTAATTTTCACTGATTTTTAATACTTTCGTTCCCATACGCAAAAATTAATAAAAAAAAAAAACAGTTTATGAGGGAGGAATAAACGACTTTCATACAAAAAATATTGGTACAAATCAGTAAACGGTCAGTTGGTATCTGAAAGTGAGAAGTTCTTGTTTTGACATATGTTTTATGGCATTTCTTGTTTAAAAGGCACGAAGCGAATAAACTTTTTGTATTTGACTTGAAATGTATTTCTGCAGTTTTTCGTAAATTCAAGCGACTGGACTGGCACAGTAACGTGCCTGTATTGATCATCACGGAAGAAGTACGGCCCAATGACGCCGCCTGCCCATAAATCACACCAAACCGTAATTTTTTCTGCTGCCTGACCAATGCCGCATATTTTGTTTATTGACGAAGCCATTCAGCCAGAAATGGAAGATGATTTTTCGATGAAAATCCGAATCATTTTCAAGTTGTTGCTCAGCCCAATTCACGAACATACGACGCTTCTAGTGGTCAAGCGGCTTCAGTTCTTACGTCAATTTAATCTTGTAAGGGTGTAGGATAAGATCTTTTCGCAAAATTCGCCACAACGACGTCTCAGGGATGCCCAACGCTTGAGAACGACGTGTGAGAGACACATTTGGGGTTTCTTCAACTGAAGCCTCAGCGGCAGCAATATTCTCGACACTATGGGCACTTCTTTGTCTCACTGGCACGGGAACATTTTGTACTGTGCCTGTGGATTCAAATGTTTCCACTATATGACGATTATGACGACCATAAATTGGACGTAGCGTTTTAACGTTGAGGCCACTGACTCCGAATTTCGGTTGTAAATTTTAATAATTTCGACTCGTTGTTGGGTCGTATATCTTTCATTTCATGAAATGGCAAACCTTACTGAAGAGAAATGTCAAAAGAGCGGCAAGAATTATGGCGTCGTTTGCTGTCCCTGTCGCTCAACTTTTGTAGCGTCCCTGTTAAAAAACCCGACACCTCCAGTCCATGAAATTGGCGCATTTACCAACTTTTCTAATGAAAAAGTGCGGGAACAGTCCATCATGCACAAGATCTACAACATGCACAGCAGCTATGCTTTAGCTCGGTGGCGTACGGGTGAAAGCTAATTATTTATCGACCCGTTTAAACTTCATAACTTTAATGTACTCAATATCGTATGCAGGCAATAAAAATTAAACCTACAAACTAAAAATAAGTCAAACAAATGGATACAAAAGCGAGAACTACTTTTTTTAGTTGCGCCAATACTTTTCTCTTCTATGGCAAAGTAAAATATGATGGTTACCAGCAATACAAGCCTTAAAATATTTTTCTGTTGATGCACTTGATAAAAAAAAGTCTGTTAACGAGGTCAATAACCTCGCATATACCGGAATTAAGTTATTTTATACATAATAAATTAATTGGCTTAACAATTTTGAACTACTATTATGTTTATGTGACCTTCTTATTTTTTTTGTATTTAAATTCAATCAATGGTCAATGCTTTTAGAGGTGAGTGCCAAAAGTAATTTATCTTTGAATTATAAATGGATTCACCATTATGTATCTGATCACTCACACAATGCATCAGCACAACCTCATATCATATTCATAATTTAGGTATACATATTTAAGTGGAGAAGGTAATTAAAAATCACTTATAATTTCTTTTAACCTCTGTCTCTGCAAACTAATGATTTTACAAAATGGTATCTATCATTCAATATGGGTAGTGTCAAGGCCATCCCAAATATAAAGAAATCATCCACCGTGTAATGCCACAAGAATCGCCTTCATGCTTGAAATGATGTTATTCACAAACTTAACTTGAAGTACGATTTGAGTTTAAGCCCTAGGGTAATGTTATTTATAAAAAATGGAATGCATTACCAATGAAAAGAGGGGTCGTTTCAGGTCAATTGGCATTCCAAAATCTAATTTTGCCTTACTTACTCATTTCAAAAGCTGTATAAATGATATGAATGCATCTTTGTCTTTATTAAAAAAAAGTTGAAGATTACTTTAATGGCGTGTATCGCCATTAATGAACTTAGGAATGAACTTAGTCCTCAACCAACATGCCTCTGCTTCCAATTAGCCCAGTCCTTAGAAAACTTCCTTCAGTTGCTCACTTAAGATGAGGATTTCCCCTTCTGCCTGTTTCTGCCTGTGAATCGAAGACTTCGAAACCAGTTTTGGTATCTATTAACTCTACTTATCATAGCCTAATGCTGACAAAGTCTATGTAGCTTTGCAGCTCGTGTAACACAAACGGAAAGATATTTTTTGCTCAAAACCTAACTTTTACAATTCCAAGTCCATTTACATGAAAAAAATAAATAAATAAATAAGAACAATAAAACATTAAAAATGTCATCTCCAAATTGGAGACAAGTGTTTTAACTTTATATTTCGAGCCTTTGTTCTCACACTGAAGCTAGCTGCCAGTTGCTTGCTTTTATTTAATCCAGATAATAGAGTTCTGAACAATGAAATAAGACAATAAGCCGAAAAATACAGTAAAAAAAGAGTACGTCAATTATTTCAGTTCTTAAAAAAACATTTTTTCTACTTTTTGCAGAATTAAAATTTTTTTTTTTTCGTTTTTGAAAATTTCATACGAAAATACAAAATCTACTTCTAGGTTCATATAAATCAGTCAGTAGTCCATTTTTAATTCATTTCAAAGAAGCCCTGTTCCTCTCTTCTCGGCACTTTAAGTTCAATATACAGAATACTCTCTCTGTGAATGCCATGGCTATTACAAGGTGGCGCAAAAATAACCTTCCGATGTTTTTTGGCTGTAATTACAAAAAAAAATGAAAAACTTTGATTCTTCTTGTCGATTATTTTTATTTGGTCTTTTAATTTTTTTACATCAAGTCGAGAATATGAAATGCCCGGGAAATGCATCCTTCAGCATTTCGGTTGTGGCACGTGCAGTGTGCGCCGTTGCACCATCCTGTTGGAACCACATGTTTTCCAGAACTCGTTGATCATTGCTCTGTAGCGCTCACCATTCAATGTAACCGTTTGGCCCGCGACGTCTTCGAAGAAAAAAAGTCCGATGACTCCTCCAGCGAAAACAGCACACCATACAGTGACTTTGAGCGGGTGTAATGGCTCTTCGTGGGTTACACGCGGATTTATTTACGTACCCGCTAAGATGGAAATGGGCCTCATCACTTATGATTATTTTTGATGAAAAATCATCTTCCTCTTGGTGGTGATTAAGTGTGGCTTGAGCGTATGTTAGACGCGATTGGCGGTCAGCAGCTAACAGCTGATGCACCGTCTGGACTTTGTAGGGAAACATCTTCAAATCTTGTAGCAAAATTCGCTGTAAACTGATACCCATTTGCGTGGCACGTCGTCTGGTCGATGTCGACCGCGCTTCCATGACATCAATATAGCAGCAATATTCTCTGCAGAACGGCTACTCCGGGGTCTGCCCTGCCTGGCAGCATCTCGTGTTGTGCGTCTCTTCGAGACGAGCGGCTAAACGTCGCAGTGTTTCACCAGTAGGCGTTGGACGGCTAGGAAATCTGCGACGAAATTCACGTTGTGCCAAAGTCACCGATCGATTATTGCTCAAATAAATAGTCACCAATATTCCGCGTTCTGGAGCAGTGAAGCGTAACATTGTTTATTAACGTGTATTTCGCTTGTGTTTACTACACAAATGTCAAAACAGAACTGAAATTAGGGGCCAATAGCAAAATTTATAGCATTTTCTGATAGAAGGATTACTTTTGCGCCACCTTGTATATGTGATAGCCAGTGGCTGTTCCGTAGGCACCATGGCTATCAAATACGATGTCCACTAGAACAAATCTGTTATTAGAACAATTTGCTTGGCACCGTACGATGAGACGTTTTTGGTTTGAGAAAATTTCAAAAACTTAAGGTTTTGTGATGGAAAAACTGAAAATAGTCATAATTTAAAAAAAAAAAGAAGATGGTATTGAAAAATAATTCATATGATAAACTTTAATTTTAACGTAATAACAAAAATAAATAATTCATCACATTAGCTCAAACTAAAAATATAACTCATAAAAATGTAAACTTTAAGAAAAAGATATAAGAATATACAGGTAAACGCTGTTCTTTTAGACTTTTGGGTATAGGTTTAGTGCTTTAAATTAAAGCATTCCCGGCACATTTGAGGCTACTTGCTTAGCCTTTTTTCGGGCTGCTTCATGTCCTTTATACTTAGTTTGTTCCCATCGGTAAATGTTCTTTCTAAGAGGTGGTGTTTTTTCGTACGTGGTTCTGATACACGAATTGGGGCTGTGGGTATATCCAAAAGTTGAGCAACTAACATTTCCCTGAATTTGCGGATGTGAATTTTGGCTTTTATTGCATGTTTGTATAACACCCATGAGTTCACAACTCCGACTCCTAATATGTCAAGTTTCCGATACCACTTGATGCCTTTTCTATGGCTAGTGGCCTTCGAACCCATCTAATCAGATAGATCTATTCCTGATTTCCCCTTGTTGTAGGCAAGTATCGCAAAAGTAAAAATACAGTTGGTGTATTTGCCATGGTTGATTGGCTGATACATTTTTTGATTGACGATTTCGACGTGTAACGGGTTATAATTCAGGAGCCTGTTTTGTGGAAAGCATTCGCACGTCACGAGTATCTTTCCATTTTAAAATTACCTGGCTAATTTGGCTTGTGGAATTTTTTTTATGTTTTTTATGTTTTTATTGGGCTGCCCTCAATGGCAAAAGAGTTTCGTCGATGACAAAGTCTTCTGCCGGAAAAAATACTTTGGAATTTGGTTTGCAGCATTTCAAAAAGAGTACTTATTTTCCTCAATCTGTCGGACTTGTCAGTTGTCTCGTTATTACTAAAGTGCAGCATAGAGAGCAACGACTGAAAACGATTTGGGGCATAACTGGGCGTGGAACTTTCAATTCATAGATTCCATGCGTTTTCCAATAGCTTTCGATGCGCCCAAGTGGTACAAGTCCCATCCACATCATCAATCCAAAAAAAAAAAAGTTATTTCTTCGGGATTTGTTTCAGTCAATCGGTTCATTCTGCTATATTTTGATCTTTGGTTAGAGGCAATATTCTGTTGAGCATATCGATTGGTTTCATTTGATATGATGTCCAAAACCTCCTGGTCAACAATCTTAGTATATACCTCAAGAGGCGTGATCTGAGGTGACAATTCTATCTGCAAGCCATGCTTACCGACAAATTCAAAATGTTTGTGTCTTCCCGTGTATTCTGTCCATTTTGGATTTCCCGCCGAAATGTGATCCATATTTTCCTCTTCAATATCAAGTGACAGTGCATGTAAGTCCTCTTGTTCTTCTGCCATTGTCATAGCTTCTATGACATCCGATACGCCGTCCGCCTCAAAATAATCTTCATCATGACTCAAATTTTCAGGAAACCATGCTGGATCCGCATTTGAGTCATCTGAATCGAAGTCATATAACCATTCCCGAACCCGCAGCCATTGCTCCAATCTCTTCTTCTTCTTTTACTAATTTTGTATTGGATTTTGCAGTAAAAAGCTGAAGCTACAAATACAGGGTGTCCGCCGGGAAGGTATACTCCTTTGTTTGTTTATAATTTTTGATTAAATGAAAGAGAATGGATCTTATATTGATAAATGTTTTATTTAATGTCGGAAATTATGTATGGATTACAATATCAGGAAAATGTCCGCCTCTTCTCACACATTTAACGCGGTATTTCATTAATTTCATCCCGAATATTTTGTTTGAGTTGCTCAAGCGTTTCCGGTTTGTTTGCATAAACCTTGCTTTTCAGATATCCCCACAAAAAGAAGTCCGGAGCAGTCAAATCAGGCGACCGTGAAGGCCAATCATCATCACCATTTCTTGAAATAACTTTTTGTGGAAAGAGGTCTCGAAGTAATTCCATTGTAATTCTGGCTGTGGCACCGTCTTGTTTATACCAGATGTTAATCAAGCCCAAAGCATGTAGTTGTGGCGTTAAAAAGATTTCAATCATATCACGATATCGCTCCCCATTCAAAGTTACTGTTACGCCGTTTTCATTTTCAAAGAAGTAAGGTCCAATGTTTCCTCCTGACCAAATTGCACAACAGACTATAACTTTTAATGGATGCAAAGGTGACTGATGAATAATTTGAGTGTTTTCCATTGCCCCGAACCGACTATTCTGCTTATTCACATATCCATTCAAATCATTACGATTTTATCATGAAAATTGGGGTTGTCATGGGCTAGCTGTAACATCTTATTGGCATATGTACGGCGGCGTAAAAGGTATTGTGGAAGAAGCTCTTGTGTCAACTGAGTCGTAAATGGAAACAAATGCAAATCCTTGTGCAAAATTGTGGCCAAAGTTGTTCTTTGAAGAAGCTCCTGAGCACGTCGTCGAATTGAGGTTGATGGATTGTTTTGAACACTTCCTTGAGCAGCAATATTGTTTTCAGCCGATCTTGCAGTACGTTCTGGTCCATGCTTGGGCCTATCACCTACAGACCGTTTTCTTCGATATCATTCACTACACTATAAATAGTGCGTTTTGTTGACACGTTGTCACAATTTCACGTAATTTTCTCATCGTCACAGTAATCGATGATTGATTTTGATAAAATGTTTTAACGATTCAAAAACACGTTGGCTTATAGAATATTTTTCTATAATAAATTTGCCACGTGTCTGCTTCACGACTGCCAAATATGAACTGTCAAGACTAATGTTTATCAAAATGGCGGCAAAACAAAGTAGTATATCTTTCCGGCGGACACCCTTTAAATAATGGTTAAGACCAAAATTTGCATTAGTCTTGTCTGCGTTGAGGCCCAATACCCGATTAAAAGATATTAAAACTAACCATCGCCACTTTTATCTGCATTTTTATATAAATCCAACAGTTTGTTTTGAATTCCATCATCTACTATAAAATATTGGACAACCAAAGGAAACAACTTTATGTTTTTTCTATTCCATGTGTCAGTTTATGAAGAAACATTTTCACCTTGAAGATCACTGAGTACACTTCCATTAGCAAAAGGACCGATAACCTCGACGAAAATGGCTTCCATTTCGGTTCTAGCTAATCGAATATTAGTGGCAATTTTAGAATCAACATATATGCAGTTTGACAGAACAATCCATACAATTATATGGCAGGTCATGTTTAACTGTGTGAAATGACGGAGCTAACATTGTCTGTAACATTGTCATTTTCAGACCCTGAATTTTAGGATGAGGAGGAAATCAAAAGCTTTTTTAATACACCAGGTGTTTTTTTAAATTCTGTTTTAGTTTTATGTTGCTTGGTGTCCTAATGTTGTTTTATCTAAGCGAAAATTAAAAAAATCATTATGTTGACTAAAAACATTAAATTAACTTTGTTTAGTAAACATAATTGAACAAAATGGAAACTGTAACAAAAACTTTGAGATAAATAACAAAATTCTTCCCCACGTGTCCGACTCCACCTGAAAAATAGAAAGAACTTCCCCACAGATTTTGGGTGTATCCAAAAGTTGAGCAACAAACATTTCCCTGAATTTGCGGATGTGAATTTTGGCTTTTGTTGCATGTTTGTATAACACCCATGAGTTCACAACTCCGACTCCTAATAAGAGCTTTATGTCAAGTTTTGCGCTAGTATCATAATCTGGGATCGTTTGTCAACCAATTATGTTCATTTCTCATGCTCTTGCATAATTTAAGTTCTTTTGGAGCCCGGTATGTAAAATACCAAACAGCTAAGACTTGTATCAACAAAAATTAAAACATAACAAGAATTCAAGTGTTGTTCTTGTTCAATTCTACTTATCTGGATGAGAAGGACAGCTATACGAATGTTTGTTTGATACAGTTTTGATACATAGTTCGTAACATAGAGAAATAATTTCGCTAGATATACATTAAAGTATATGGATGGGCTAAGAATCGCCAGCTGAGTCGATTAAGCCATGTGTGTCCTTCCGTCCGTTTGTAGGTAAGCGGTTTTTGGGCTTTAAATTAAGAGCTAAGATAATGAAGTTCGGTACATGTGATCCTTGTACGTGCTGTTCGAACAAGTGTAAACCTTTTCAAAATCCGCCCACTGCCACTTCCACTTTTTAGAAAAACATTATTTTTGGCCAAACGGTAGGGAAGTTTGAAAAAAAGACTGAACAACATATGTCGTCAATCTCAATGTCTATATTTTGTCCAAATAAGGTTTTTTTTTGCCAAGCCCACTTTTTGAGAGTGTTTTCAGTAAAAAACTTTTTTCGGTAAAATTTTAAAATATCTATTCGAAAAAACTTTTGATGCAAAATCATTGCGTTTGATAAAACAAATATTTCGTCTATACATCGTTCAAACCCACGCCCACTTTTTAATGATGGGATAGGGTATAAAACGATCCACACATTTTGGGTGTGTTCAGAAATTAATGATTATTAGGCTTTGTTTACATTATAAGTTTTTTAAGGCTTTGTTTATATTATGTAGTTTGGTTTAGAAAAAGTTTGTTTGTTTCTGAAAGGGACTAAAAAATATTTTCTTTTATGTAAAAAAAAAATTGATTAAATTTAAGTAAAAAATAGACTATTTTAGCGCATTCTATCTGAGTTATATATTATAGATTACGATTTCATAAAAAAGTATACAATACTTTATATCAGAGTACCGTTGGCAACCCTATTTAATTCTAATTGCGCTCTATACTTGATTAAGCATTGAGAATTCTCCATCGTCCAGCACAAAGGGATGAGTTATGGTAGTATACCAAAACTAGACAAGGCCCTAAAACCATGTAAAAATAAAATACCTACCAAAGTGTTACGGACTTTCCTGTCTAAAACCCATACTGATAGGGGTAAAAATTGTTGTTATAAAATTGTTCCAAGTGTTCACATAATATGAGAGATGGGGCGATGTTCAGTGTCTTACTTTACTGCATGTTATGACGATATAAGAATCGAAATCACTGTCATCGGAATTAATTTAATGATTGTACTCATCGATTCTGAATGATGCTGCAAAATCCGATTAGCTAATAGTTAGGTTCTTTGAAATGTGTGTCATAGTCATGACAGTGAAATATGCACGTAATGCAATTTCTGTAAAAAGCCATGTCATGATACTTAGTGATGAGCTGAGCATCTAACATGAATTGCGCCAGTTTTATTTGTTCCTATAGGGAAAGTATTTTTTCAAGAAAAACATTGAATTTGACTCCTCATTAAACCTTGCATTGATATAATTGATAGACCATTAAAAGAATCGCTAGCTGAGTCGATCTAGCCATGTCTGTCTGTACTTCCGTCTGTGTGTTACTGATTTTCAGGCCTTAAATTTTCAGCTAGACCGATGAAATTTGGTATACAGACTCGCTGTCCGACGAAGCACAATTTTCAAATTACTTTTTAATAAATCGTTGTTTTTGGCTTAACGGTTAGGAATTTAAAAAAAAAATTGTGTACAGATTATTAAAAATAGACAATCTCAATATCTATACTTCGTCCAAAGTATTGGGGACGTAAGTCAACTAAACAAAATTGTTTAGGTACAATTTTAGAAAAACTCGAACAAAACTTCGATGAAAATATTTTGAAAATAATGCTATGAATATGTCGTCCATACATCATTTTAACCTACGCCCACTTTTTGGGGCGTTGTTCTAGAAAATCGATGTGTAAAGCCTATCCCATAGCATATCCATAAAAAACGTGTTTGTTTTTGTTGTTGAACCAGAAAAGATTTAGATAAATCGTCTGAGCAAGATTCATTTAGTTTTTAGCAACGCCCACCTTTTGGGGACATTTATTATTAGGATAGGATGGGATACGGTATTCAACGTTTTGCATTGCGGATTGTAACATTCACATGCTTTTTTTTATAATTTTCGCGCACTCGAGGGATCATGAATACGCTTTATATATTTTTGTATGTCAAATTGTTGTATAATTGTTGCAAATAGTAGTGTTAGAGTATAAATTAAATTTATTGAATTTGACCTAATAGTTTGCGAGAAAAAAACAATTTTCTTTATATGGCCTAAATTAAAATAATAAATTATATGGATTTTCTTTTGTAAGTATGTATCATGAGTTTAATCAAAACCGTTAAAGCCGTTTCCCAAAAAAAAAAATGAACATTTTATTATTATAATGACTAGAAAACAAAAATGTTAGAATCAATCAAAATCTCCTGATCTAAAATTTTTCACAAAAACAATACCTCTTTGTAAAATAAGTCAATAAATATTACACAAACAACGGCGATACTTACAATAAAGTACTATGCGGTTTTGAAAGCCAGAAACCTGTCTTTGTATCGTTAATTTAAATTAAATTATTTATGTCAATAGTTTTTGAAAAATTGCAATGCAAGCTCAGAGTTTAGATAGAAAATTATATTCACCAATTTATTTTTCACCAATTTTTTTTTCAATATTGTGAAATGAAGTGCTTAATTGGCTTTTTGCTTAATGCTTTTTTTAAAGGGTGATTTTTTAAGCGTACTTTTTTTAAAACCGAATTAAACACTCAAACTTGCATCAAATATTCAAATTTTTTATTGAAGGCAATCGATATATAGGACTTTGCCGGTTACGTTTTTAAGACAAGTTCATGTAAATGTTGTTCCGCTGCTCCGTTTCTAATGGTTCATTCGGAAGGTCCAATTTTGCGTCACTTTTTTTGAGCATTACGGCCTGTATTCCACGAATTACGCGTGTTATGTTATCCTGTAAGGCTTCAATCGTGTTCGGCTTGTCCACATAGACTAACGACCTCACATAACCCCACAAGAAATAATCAAGAGGCGTTAAATCGCATGATCTTGGCGGCCAACTCACAGGCCATTTAGAGAGATAAGCTTCCCACCAAATTCATTCTTCAACATTTCCATTGTTGCATGAGCTGTGTAGCAAACCACATGTCAACCAAGTTCAACTCAGCCAAATGAGGCAAAAACGTTTCTTCCACGGTAGTCTTTGGAGAAAAATGGACAGATGACGCCACCAGCCAATAGACCACACCAAACTGCCGTTTTTCTGGGATGCATTGGTAATTCTTATATGGCACGTGGGTGTTCATCACTCCAGATGCGACAGTTTTGCTTATTTGCGTATTCGTTGAGCCAGAAATGAGCCTCTTCGCTGGTCGCCATTATATGGTCTTAACAAACAGTGCGCATTTTTCACAGACCACGAATTTTGATAATAAATTTCAATAATTTGCAATCGTTGCTTGTTTGTTAGTTTTTCTATGATTAAATGGCAGAGTATACTGAAAACTTTTCACTTTGACAGATGACGTTTAGACGCCATTACTTACCAATGCTACCAACCTGAAAAACTTAACTCATAAAAAATCACCCATTAATTCTTAATTGTGTTCGATTCAAATAACGAATGGTTTTATGTGTTCTAGTTTTTGAGAATATTAAAAATTACTTCAAATATTTTTGTATGATTTTTGTTTTTTTGGCATCTCACTTTGAGGATTAAAGTTCATCTTTGTAAGTAAAGTACATCAAACCTTTTAGCGTTGCCCAGAATGCACCACGAGGAGCTAGACTTGCATCGCATTCCGCGTCCCAGGCAGTCAGTTTGTGAGTAAGTCAGGAGTTAGTTAAACATAGTCAAGTCAATTTTCAGTGATTTAAAAAGGTATGTAAGTCTTGTCAATGACGTCATTGACCGTACTTGATGGCGAAGAACCGAGGTTTTTTTTGGTGTAAAAACACTTTCTAAGTGCTCACTTCGAGCGGTGGGAAGGTCAAAGTCCTTTAGTTCCATACCCACAGTTTCTTCACCATCGATAAAACATGGGTAAAATTTTTTTACATCTAATAAAAATTCCATGATTTAGGAGCCCCACATGTCCTTGTATGTTTTTTTAAATACATTATTTTCTATAAAAGAAAAGTGCAATATATTTGTAAAGGTGGTTCGTTGTTTTGCGTCATAGAATTGTTTTTTCAGAAGCTTGTTCTCCAGGTCATTTACAGTGTTGGTTGTATCGGTCTTGTTAACATGTTCGCCTTTGCTGTGGTTTGTTACTTCATTAGTCGTAGAAATAAGTAAGATTTTCCCAACACCTATGTACTGGCGTGCGCTGTCGGTACAAATGCAACTGTTGTTTCGAGAAACTGCCACAAATCTTCCTTATATTTGGAGTTCACTTTAAAGAAGCACCGGACCTTATCTTCTTTGCAAAACAAACCCAACTCCACGATTGTCATCTGTTCGGTTACACGGTCTGCAGTATTTCCTTTTTGTAAGAAAGGTCTCGTCGGTTTGAACAGTTGTGTCTTCGCTGCCAATGGTAATATCGACATGAGACGATATTATTTCGGCTATTTTACGACAAAAGTTAAAGTAATCTGTTATATTAAGATAAAGTAATCTATTATACATAGATTTATTAAGAGCATTTTTCTGTAAAGATGACGCCATGCGATATAATATAATAATGGTATACAATAATATTTTTAAAAATTCCTTAAGTTGTAACTAAAGATTTAATTAATTTACCTGGAAAAACGTGTTTTTTTTTTATTACAAAAAATATTATTATTGCAAGCACCTCGCGAACGTTTAGCCGACATTGAGGCCCATGGAAAAATAGTGTTACAGCTTAAAAAAAAATACGTTTAAAACTTTTTTCTTGATTTTGAGATTCAAACCCGTTTTTTTCAAAAACTAGATAGATTTCTTTTGATTTACAAATTGGCTAATAAAGCAAAAAATTGTCTTTAAAAAATGTGTATTTCTTAATTGTAATCATCATACATCTCGTTCGGTTGAGAAGAATATTCGTGACAAACTTGAAGATGTTCCTTAAGGCCAGAATAATGATGGATGAGGCTCCTTAGTATCTTCATAAGTCTCAAAATTAGTGAGTTATTTGCGAAGAGCCAATATATTCATTATATTCTATATATTCATTAGCTTTACATTTATTTATTTTATTACGAAAATTAACATTAAGACACAAATAGTCTTGTAAGCTTGGAAAAGTTAAAAATACTTCAATTCAAGCTAAAGAATAAAGTTGCAATTTTACAGGTGGAAAACCAATTAAATTTAACAAAATTTGAGATTTGAAATAAAATATAATTATAGTTAATCATTCATCTCCATTATAAATCTTAATTGATTGTTGAATAGTTTTTATTCAAACTTGGATAAACTACGAAAAAGATATCGTAGTTTGGGATCGACCTGATCGCCCACTTTTAAATAAGGAATTGAAGAATGCCATCTCTCGACAACGAAAGTAAAAACGATCGTGTTTATTAATAGTGGCATTTGCTTTCAAAACAAAAAAAAAGTTAAAAAAAAAACAATAGACTTTTTTTCCGTAGGCTGGTGGAAATCAGAAAAGACACGATGAACACCGCCCAAAGTAGTTTGGGACTTTAACCCACTAAAACCATCACCCTTTTTGTATTTGTATTGCAACTAAGTATGCGACTTATCTAGCAATATTTTTATCACGAGTAATGAATGTTTGGCAGGTAACTTTCCTGTGAGAGCTCCTGCTTTTTCCGCAATTTATATCGTTTTTTATGTTTGCGTGCAAAATGTTTCTTTTCATCTTGTACCGCGGGAATACCCAGATCTCTGCGTAGATCTTCATTCCTTATATACCACGGCGCATTACCGAATGATCTTAACATTTTTTCAAAAATTTGTAAAATATTTAGATTCGTTTCACTGGTTCAACCCCATAGTTGTATACCATATGTCCAGACCAACTTTAGCACTTGCCTGTATAATAGCAGCTTTTTATCAAGGTTAAGCTTCGAATATTTTCCAAGTAACCCGAGTTCTCTGTACTTATTTGTAAGTTCTTCGCATTTCTTTTTTACATGCGACTTCCATTTTAATTTTGAATCGAGTGTAATTCCGGGATATTTCGCTTCATTTGTAAAAGGGACTCGAACCGTATTGAGAAATACAGGCAAATTGTTTGTCCGTTTATACTAAAAATCTACATGAATTGATTTGCAATCCGCCAGGATTTTGTCCATTCATTAACCACGTTAAGAGCGTTTTCTGTGAAATTTTATTAGTAAATTTCATCCGTATTTTTTGCAAATTAGCTACTTCGCAGCCCCAGTAACTTGCGGGATGATCGCCTTTACAATTAACGCAATATACCGTCAGATAACTTCCGGCACATTTTACACACCGCGGCTCTTCTGACAATAGGTTTGCGTATGATTATATCCTTAGCAGCGCTTGCACTGAGGAACTAATTTTGAATCCTTACGCAAGGCTTCGATTTTTACAACAATATTAAGTATTGTTTTTATTTCGTAATTTTTTTCCAGACTTTCTGTTTTGTCGTTTTATTAAATTTTCTTCCCCCTTTTTTTGCTGTTTGTTTCGCTTGACAATGTTAACGGTATCTATAAGTTTATGTTGTCTGTTTTTCAGATCGCTAACTATGTCATCCTTTAAGCACGACGCATGTAACCCTCTGGCTACAACGCGTAAAGGCCTTTCAGATTTATTCTCAAATGAATACCATTCAATTTTATCGGTATTTAGCTTCCGAGATAATAGACGGTACTTTCTGGATCTTTTACAAAGACTTTCCATGTATTTTTTTTAAGTGAAGTTACTAGGTAGCCTGATAATGGTAACGATTTCATAAAGGTATGCAACTTGTTATAGTCGTCTATACCGATCACATTATTTGGCGGTGGGGGGCATTGTTTTAGCTGTTCGCTTTATTAGTAGGTATTGTCTTTATCGTAATTTATTAATTCAGGTGAGGATATAGCTTTCCTTTTTCCCCGTTTTTTGCTTAGAGTCCAGTCGGTTTTGTGACTGAGTTCTCCTTCGTCGGTATGGTCTTCTGATATAACCGGGCAGTTTGCACTCGGTTTAGGTTCCTGAAGCAAATACGAGTCTCAAGTCTTGAAAAATTATCCACGCTTGTCGATAAATTTCGCATAACTATGCAAAATTTATTGACAGCGATCGGCAGTGATGTATTGTACTAAATTTACTTGGGAAATTCTTCTTCACTTTACATAGTATTAAGCCTTACATACTATTAAGCTCACTTTACATACTACATCTAAAAATTGCACAACCATATGTATAGGAATGATAAGCGTTTTTGCCACCATGATACCTGTTTTTAAGGGAGTACAGTATTAGACATCCTTAGTTGACGTAATAATGTAAAAAAAAAAATAATTATGGCGCAAATGGCTCGTAAGTAACCAGGGACTAGCTTTTTTTCACAACCATTCTTGTGTGCGTGGGTACTTCTTTGCACGATGGCGAGACCTCCTGCTTATGCCAAATCCGAACGGCTAAGTTGAGATAAGCTTTTCATGGCAACTGTTACTACTCGGATGATTTGTAAGATCATCACGAGAGGAGGGGCAGTGAAAAATCATTTGGTAGTTGGTACGGCTGGGAATCAAACCTAGCCGAACCAAACTGAGCCCGCTACACATCTTCAATCTATATTATTGCGCTATTAAAAGCCATACCGAAGGTCGTGTCGACATATTCGATTTTAGAGCCGTTGACGACAACGTCAACTTTTTTTTGAAACGGAATGCAGAAACAGTGCTATCAACGTATTTTTATTCCTCATTTGAATGAATTGAGACTAGAGAACATGTTGATTTAGCATGCTGCACATGAAAAAAAAAACTTCTGATACAGTCGTTTCGCAGTCACCTGACATCTTAGTTTCCACTGTCCCGCAAGAGCACCAAAAAGTCACAAATTTATATGAACAAGCCCCGAACTCTATATTCACTATATTTTGTTAAATCGATTTTGACTTTGGGAAGATTTTTTCATTAGCATTGCATTTGTGAATCAAAGCTTCATCTACGAAGAATTCCAACTAATTCTGAGATTAAGCTGCTTCCCAAGAACAACTTGTTCTTTATGCAAATCTTTGTTCATATATAGCCAATCTGATGAATATGTATTCGAAGGCATTTCCATTTGTATAGACCAATTCTATTACCAAACATAATCTAAAGCCACTGATCGATATTAGATCTGCGTCGCGTCGGCTCAACCGATCTCTCAACTCTCGCGTATAATCGAAATTCATTTGCAACATATTTGATTACTTTGCGCTTATGTTGCATAAGAATTTCTCTTTCGATTCCAGTTCAGTTTACTACTCTATTCAGCTATAGAGCCCGTCTCAACAATACCCACATCTGTTATTGTGCCTATGCTTGACTAGTCTATGCAGCCATGCGAAACAACACTCAAACGTTCGTCGCATGAATCCATATCCCGCATAGGCATACCCATCGACAAAGCTTCAAACACCAAACAAACATTCAAAACAAATCCAATCGTAATCGTAACGTAATCAAGATACCAAATGTGTTTGAGAGCATGTATCTGTGTGTATATTCTTGGTTGTCGGTTGTCGCATAAAAGTCCAACTTGTCCAGGGCAAATGTTTCGCCGCACAGTTCAGTTTGAATTCGTTACCAACCGCAGTCGAACGTGGTTCGTTCATTAGTATATCGCCGCATCGCGTTACCATTAACTTGTCGCGTCTCGTAGTTGGTTTCGGAATTGCCGCGAGTTAAGTGTTCGATCCACATCCATTAGTGTCCAATCAACAGGATATGGTATAATTCCTTTAACTATTAGTGTGACACTATAGTAGAGGCCCTGCCGATGGGCCCAAGAAGAACTTTCTCCAATAATCCAATTCTGTTCGCCCCTAGTTTGATAGGCAACTATCTGTCTAGGTGTACGCTCTTGTTTACCCTGTGCGTGTGTGGTATATGTGAATGAATAGTTGACACAATTATAGGTCGCTGCTATTGCTAACCATACCCCACATGCCGCTCCACATGCACTAAAGTGAAACTTATTTCCCTTTCAATGCGGCGTGATATAGGCTTTCGTTTAAGTTTCAGTTAAGTCGTTTTTTTTTTAAGTTTTTTGTGGTTTTCCTTGTTTTTGTTGGGCCGTTGAAATTTCCCAACCAACACAATGTTGTTAAAAGAAAACTCGACCAAGAGACGACGATTATTGGAAGTTGGACGACAACTTTCAGAAATAGCGATGTGTACAGCTGTTACGCTAATAAGTTTAGACGTGTGCTGAATGCACACTACATGTTATAAATCAGGAGTCCTATAGTTGATAAGATATCGTTTTTCAATTTTGTGTTTTGTTGTGGCACTGTTGTCCTAGTACCTATTGTCTGTCTTTTAACCGATAATGTGGAGGTAATTAGTGAACTTACGAGTAATGGCAGATTAAGAGTCTGTGTAGGCTTTTTAGCCATGTGGTTTGATTAGCTCAACCGCAGTGGACAAGCCCCGAATTTGGTGAGGTTCTTAGAAGTGCGTTTTTATACCCCATCGATATATACACGTCTGTCTGAAATATGTACATGTGCGTCAAGTAAGAAAATTGTAATGATTGATAAAAAAACGATGAACTGTAGCGCAGAAGGTCACATGAATGGTTGTGAGAAAGCTCTGCCCTGGGTGCTAACGAGCCTGTTGCGCTTGTTTTTTGTTTTTTTATTTGATAAAATTCAGCAGAAGACATTCAAAATAAACGATTTTCATGATTTTTTAGATATTTTTGGAAATTGGCCTTCCAGAGCGTGGTGCCTTATTTAAGTCGAAACATCTGACGAAAGGCTGTCGTATACGGCTTTAAAACTGATGATATGTGATTGGTATCAATTTAATACATGTCCAAACCATACTGATAAGGGACAATCAGATTTTTGGTAAACGCGTTCACACATTTCAGCAGACAGGGTTCTTGCAGCCGAATTTTTCGAGACATATACCTGTGTAAAAATCTTGATTTTAAAGACTTTCCGTTTTGTGAATCGAGCAAAAATGCTGAGTTTTTATTTTTTGAGTATTTGTGGGATTCTTTTTGCCAAGTTTCCTCCCGTGACTTTTTACAGCTCGACGATTTCCATGACATTTTTGAAAATTGGCCTGCCGTTGGGTGGTGCTCACTTTTAGAAAAACGTCTAATTATAAGGATATTTAAAGGATTCTTCGAAATAAATATTTAGAGAAACGATTTTTTATGAATGAGGCCCTTTGCCGGGTATTTTGTTTTTAAATTACTTTTCAAAATAGTTTTAAGAATGCAAAATATTGTCTGTTTCCAATTGTATCCTATATATTTTGCCCTTTCACAGATTTCAATTACACCCGATTTTGAAGCGCATTTTTGCACACTTTTGTATAAAGAATTTATCTAGAGAATGTATTCTATAACATTTTATCTGTAAACTATTTGTTTTAGCTGGTTGTATATGTTTATATTGTAAAGGGTGGTCTCACGAAAACTTACGATGTTAATTGTAAAAAAAACAAAAAGTTTTCAGATAGTTATGTTAATATTTTTTTATTATGACAGAAGGATCTATGAATACAAACAAAATATCGGCCAAATGCTCGCCACAGCTTCGGTGGCATGCCTCTATCCGATTGTCCACATTTTCACTGACTCTTAGACATAATTGAGGTTCAAATTTTCGTAAATTTTCCGAATTATCTCATTCTTTAGCACTGGAATTGTTCTTGGCTTATTGAGGTAAACTTTTGTTTTTTAATATCCCCAACGAAAGAAGTCCAACTGTGTCAAATCACATGATCGTGGCGACCAATTAACATCGCCACGATGTGAGATAGTACGGCCATTGAATATCTCGCGCAAAAGAACCATCCTGTTAGAAGCATATATCGCCCAGGTCAATATCCTCAATTTCTGGCCACAAGAAGTTTGTTATCATCTCGCGATAGCGAAAACCATTCACTGTAACTGCTTGCCCCCCACCTCATTTTCGAAGAAGTACGCCAAAAAGAAGAAGATGCAGCGGCTTTCTTACAATCACTCGTTAATTCGCATTTGCCCAAAGCGGCAGTTCTGCTTGTTTACGAATCTACTGATGTTATAGTGTGCCTCATTGCTCAAGATGATTTTCTTTGTAAAGTCCAATTCGTCGTATTGACGACGCTTGAAATGGTCAGTAGGCTTCAGCTCTTGAGTCAATTGAACCTTGCTAGACTGTAAATTCAAATCTTTATTCAAAATCCGGTATCGGTGATGTTTGTGAGATGTCAATTGTTGGGCACGACGACGAGTCGGAGGTTGACGGCTCTTCTGCCAAACTATCGCGAACAACTGCAATGATTTCCACAAAACGGACTGGGCGAGCGTGCACAGGTGTTTTCACATTTCCTATAGTTTGCTGAAATTTTGCACAATTCTCCCATTTCGGACACATTTGGTCGATTATGCTGACAAAACAAATTACGAAGTAAAAGGCTTCAACAATCTTAACGCGCTGCTTAAGTGTGTATCTCTTCATTGTTGATTTCTCAAACACTGAAACAAAGTAATGTTAAATTAAGTTGGGCAAAAACTTGACGTTAATGTGTGACTCAAAATTATCATCGTGCATTATGGTTGGACCACCCTTTAGATAGGTGATGCGCTGAACAGCTTGTGAATATCGTGGTTGCATAATTTTCTCTAAAACCCGTCAACTCAAACTGTATTAATTTTTCTCTTAACCCTACCAAGGATTTCTCCTTAGTAAGAGTGAGTAAGCATTGAATCTTGCACTAAAATGTATTGAGAGGCAAGTCTAGGTAATCCTTCGTAGGATTTCTGACAATGTCAGAAATAGTGATACCTGCCGATGGGGACCTTCTTTCCGAGTCGTTGATTTTGTGAGTCCATTCTTATTAATAGTCTATAATTGGTGGTAATTACTGTAAGAACTATTTTGCCGCTTCCTTCTTACCATCGATGTCAATATCGTCAGCTAATTCTAGGCTATTAATAGAAGATTGTGACTCTGTGGTTAGCTCGATAGTTTTGCACAATCCTCTCAGGAGCAATATCAACGAAATCACATGCTAATGCTGAATACTTTTTTGTTTGTCGAATGTTTTTTTAAAGTCGTTTGCGACCTTGATACAGGAATTGATAATTCTCCGTTGTCAACTTTTTTTGGTGGTATACCAAAACTAGACATGGCTTTAATAGCTTACTATTTAGCTGTTTAGCTCACCAGCTTTCGTCTGCAGCTTTGCCTTCATATTTGTTTTATTTTTGCTGGTTGGCAGGACATAATTATATTTCATAATGGCTTGATCATGTCGATGATTTCATTTCTCATGACATTTTCATTCTCTGTTGTAGCAAGAACCTAATTGCGTTTTTGCGTCTTACGTTGACGGATACGAAGATTCAACCAAGAACTATAAGAGCTGTACAGCAGCATGCCCCTGATCAAAAAAACTCCGCATTGGAAGTTTAAGATGGCTAGGACATGTAGAACGAATGGACATCCACACTACGGCTCGCAGAGTCTTCAATTCCTAGCCAGACGTCGTAATAGTGGAAAACCTCGCCTTAAGTGGCGCGCACAAGTAGAAACCGACCTCAACCAACTTGGAGTTGCAACAGGAGGCAATTAGCTAAGGACCGGGCTAATTGGACACGCATGTTGGTTGAGGCCCAGGTTCATTCCGGACTGTAGCGACACTTAACTAAGCATGAACCTAATTATGTGCTCATGCTTATTTTGGCGAATTTTATCAAGATTCATATGAGCGTTATAGCCAGAGTCTATCGCTTATTACCATTGAAAATTTGTATCCGAATTCCGAATAGTCTCTGATTTTGCTCAACGCAATCGGTTGTTAGTGCCACCAATTTTCTTCCTCTCTTCGTCTATCGTATTTTTGGATGCAGTGCTTTATAGCAAACGCAGCTTCTCCGATGGATGTTTGGCAGCTGCTAAATTTTCTAACATTAAATGTACTGGTACGAATTTTTGTCCTTTGTCAAAAATTGGTTTCTGACTGAGTGTTCTACTTTAAAGTAAAATTCTCGTATCCACTACATGACTGAGCGCTGCGCTTGGCCATTAGCTCGCCTGGCATCTCATCTATTTAATGAGCCTGCCTAAAATTTGTAATTCATGTAGATTGTTGACTGTAGACGTTACTGTTGAATCAATCTATCTGGGAGTTCTTCTCCTGCTATCTGTTAAAAGAAGATGAAATGCTTAGCTCCTCACTGGACAGATTACCTTGTTTGTACAAATGATAACCTAGGTTAATATTAGTATTGTCATCATGCTAATATCAATAAATATATTGACATGGTATTTGATTAGTAAGGTATTTCGATCTCAAGCCAATAGCACTCGACCAGAATTCTTGAGCTTGACCCATGTTTACTTTCCACTTCCAACGTTCATTTTCAATGACTTTCAATAATATGTATTATCGCAAATAGAACTCACGTATTGTCGCTAATAGTTGGAAAAACAATTTTTGTCAATATTTACACCAAAAGCTTACCTAACCTATTTGTTCAAATAATTTGTTGTATCAAAAAATGCACAATAACTTATCACATATTTGACAAAAAACGAGTACGTTATCCTGCGTGATGGATTGTCATAAACCTTTAGAAAGCATTCTAAAGAATGACCTACCTCATTCAACCATGTAGTCCCTACTTGTTAAAATATTAAGTACATTTTAGAGACCACATCCATCCATTAATGTAACAATCACAACTGAACTATTCGTGTTCTCTTTAAGGTACGTGCCAAGAGGCAATAAATTCGCAAAGTGTTGGTCTTTCTTTGTGAACTTAATGGTACCATCCCCATCTTGATACTGCCATTCATAGGTTGACTGACCAAAATGTCGGACCATTTGAATTATTTATATTTAAATTTGAATCAAAGTTTGACGTATAAATTTCTGCCAGCGTAACTGTAACCTCTGGGGTGATTTTAATTTAATCTCAAAGTGGATTGTTGACGTTTGAAGTAGATCTACGCTATCAGTGAGTGAAGAACAAGTCGTCGTTTCAAACACGAAGGGGCGTATGGCAAAATCTTAATTGGCGTATACGTAGGATACTACTATTCGTATTTTGCGTTAAACATAATAAAATCATTTACGTTACGTATTAACAAAACTATATCGGTTTGAAAGGCACAGAAATGGCACTTCGTGTGATGATAAATAACGACCCGTATATAATGTATGCCTAATATCTCAAAATGTAATTTTTTGCAGATCACTTCGTGTTTTGAGTGGCGATATGCTTATTCAGAGAATCAGTGGTGTTTACTGAGTCCCTCGGAATAAAATAACATGCGGTGCTTATCACAGCAAGTTTGTTTGCCACTTTATTAAAATAATTGTGAGTTTTTTTTTTTTGTTTTGTCACCTCATTTAGAGGGCATAAGCAAATAAAATTTATCGACGCACAAGTCAGGCTTTGTTGACCATTTGATGAGCTAGTGAATTAATGGATTTCTAAGTTGCTTATCTAGCTAATTAAGAGGAGGAAGCGCGAACTAAATGTTTAAGTAAAGTGTGCCAAATCAATTTATTTTATTGATCTTGACACAGAAAATGAATTTTTCGCAAATTTAATTAAAAATTAAAGATCTAAGACGCCAATTGGTTTATTTTTGGACATATTTTCCGATCCGTTAACATTCAATTTTTGTATGTTTTGTGATACAGATATATCGCAGAGCTCTGTCAGGATGGGCAACGGAATTGTCAACACCCTCCGCATTTTACCAAATTGGACAAATTGCACAAAATGTTGGCCCAATTTTAGTCAGAAGCACACTCTTAGTTACGTTAAGCTAAGGCAATAGCGGCTCTCCATTGTTCGCCTTTTTATTGTGATACTCGTGGATCTTTGGGATTTTGTTTCATTTATCATTTACAAACATCTAAGCTTCGTACGGAGAAGGTTTGACAAATCACAGGGACTTTTAAATCAGTAGGTTCCAACTAGGCTTAATTACATAAAGGCTAAATCTAGCTGTACAAATACTACATGATTACACTTAATCGCGTCTTTCAGGCGAGACAAATTTATTGAACTTGACACATAGTAACGCTGTTTCATCTGAATTTTGATCTGCTGATACCATGCTGCGCTAGAACTGCTTTGAAAGTACCGAAAGAAATAGTGAACCCCATTTTAAGTATTAGCTACAATTCTATGTCAACGACGAACAACGTGTAATGAGGTCAAATTCAAAAACTTGACATTATTTCGTTTTTAAAAGCGAAATAAAGCCAAATATGGGAAGGGGGTTCATACTTTGCATACATTCGAGTGCATGTTTGGGTGTATGCCAAGTTTGAATATGTGTGGGGGGTATGCTGCAACCTCTGCATCCCTGCTTGGGCTCGACTGTTGGGTTTGGGTTTCGTGCGAGGTTGGATGTGTGCAAAAAAAGTAAGCCCCATCCCACAAGCAAAATGCAATAACAGCTTCGCAGGGGTAATTTCTTTTTTTTTTAAGTTGAATCGACTGTAATTGTAAGTGATAATGAATGTAATAATGAACCAATTTTTTGGCAACATTACGGGCTGAATAGCTCAATAAAGCCAAATTGGTATTTTTCGCTTTGAAACCCGAAAAAAGCCAAATTTGGTCTTATTCTACGTCACCAAATTAAGCGTTAGAGTGTGCCAAGATGTAAGACGAACGATCACCAAAGTTCCGTCAAGCAGAATCTTCGATTACCAGAAAGTTGAGAGTAGAACTTCACCTTTGTTTGCCAGTACAAGTAGAAAAAGACTTCAATAAACATAAAGTCTTCACCCTTACGATTCCCTCTAGTATACCTATAGGAACAAAACAAAGTCTTATATAAAATACCATCTCTGGAAGAGATTATTGGCAGTCTAGGCCGATTTGAGTTTGATAAAACCGAATCGAATGATAGCATAGCTATTTAGCTGACCGAACAAAATGTAATACTCTCCGCAGACATTGCATTTCCTTACAGTAAAGATTTACCTTGATGGCCACTCGAATGTTCAGCAAGGCGGAAAGACATGCTAAGATTAAACCCTCAGAAGACAGCCTTACACACTTAAAATATTAAATCATTGCTTATAGTTATTTATTTCAAACGAGGGTTCGGCTTTCTTTGTTGTTTCGAATCTTGGGGTTGAGATTCGGAGATTCTCTTGACTAAAGTTCATTCGCATAATCAATCTCTCGGTTGTTTATTTTACTAGACCATCCCTTTTCGCATGTGATCAAAAACTCGGTCAAGAATTTCTCGTTAGCAGTATTTGGTCTACTTTCCTACTTATTGTCCAAAACTGGGAGGACTGAGATGATTAGGGACTCGTAAACAAAATATTTGTTGGAGTTTGTAGGCCATTTCTTTTGCAACAATACGGCAGCGTAGCAATCTTCATCGAATCTCCACTAGGGTGTCAACATTATAACGACTTCAAAGCAGTTGCTATTAACGGTGACGTTTTGTCCGAGGTTTGGGATACTTACTTATGAGTGTGGGCAGTTAAAATATTGTACAACTGTTGGATGGCCATACGTCGAATGGCTATGTTAGCTGGAAATCGGCTGGCACAATGTTATTTAACTTCCAGAAGACGTATTTCCACCAATATACTTAAAGAGCAGAGTCAATGAACATCTGTAAGCATCATCTTAGGCCGCTCCTTTAGAGTTTAAGGTTGCAAAAAAAAAAACACAATGTTATCATTGTTCCGTATTTTTTATGTTTCTCATTTCTGCTTCTCAAATTGAGTTCAGTGGCGTTACGGTGTAGTTAAATTGAGCGCTGATTTTAAAAGTACTTAGCTTTCGTTTTGGCTGTGCCTTTTTTAAGGCACCTTTTTCACCTGGCTGCTAGATTGTGGACCATCAAATGCAGCTTGACCATCCGATATGAAAGTAGAAAAACATCGTCATTATCTTTCCGAGTTCGTTTTTACCTTCCGCCATTTGTGTACGAACCACATCACAGGTAATTACCAAACCAATAGTAGTGATAGTATGTACCCTTGACGTACAGCACTATGGACTTCCAAGTCTGGAGTCAGTATCAGTTATTGTCTGATTCTCCATCCATTTATAGCTGGCTTACCAGAGTACAGTGTTTTCTGTAAGGCAGTGGCGCTTCCCATCATCAAACTATCCCAACCAAAAGATATGCAAAGCGGATACATCTTATACAATAATAAATGCGGAATTTAAAAATATTTATACTTGTATAACTGGGGTTATGAAAAAATTGCTTAGATAGCAAATTGCATTGTGATAGCTGGAGATTTTCGAGCGACTATTATAAACCTATGGCATATATCAAAGTCGTTTATTTCTAGGAAAGAGGCCCCAAAAATTGAGTGTAGTTTAACACTTTATATGGATGAAATGTAAACACCGACTCTTGTTCAGACCCTTTTTCAAAATTTCGCGCGATTAAACCAAAATGGACGTTTTTTTTATAAAGTGGGCGCTGCAGTGGGCTGTTGTTAGAAATTAACACTTTTTCTGTTTCCTCAAACAGAGAGTCTATATACCAAACTTCATCATTCTAGCTAAAATTGTCAGGCTCAAAAATCGGTGACACAAACCTACGGGTTGACCTACATACAGACATGACTGCAACGAATCAGCTAGCGATTCTCAGTCTATAGGCCGATATGTGTATCTTAATTATTTCCCCATTTAACAAACATAATTTCAAAACTAAACTACCTACCCCTATGGGATAGGGAATACAAATTCCGACGGCACCCAAGAACTGGGAGTAGTGATTTTTATTTTCGTGTAAAGCTCTAGTTGATCCAACAAATAACCTTTTTCGAGCTTAATCTCCTAATTTAATGATTCCATCACTTACATTTGATAATGTTTTTAACTTGACCTATAACTAAATAGAATTTAAGATCAAAATAATTTATCATCGTAAATTCGATCATCCAATTCGATCTGCTAAAAGTCAAACTGGGATATGATTACGAAGCGGATTAACGGATCTAATTTTGATCTTGTAAGGTAATAATCTGGGAACATTGCAAAATGTTTTCAGACTGTTGTATGAAATGTCGAGTTGTTAAGATAGATAGCTAGTCGATGTTCAGATATTGATGCTTCATCAACCACATTTTGACAAGGCAGGACGGCCTCTGTTGTCCACAAGCAAGACAGTCTCAGGACCTTATGCACAAACTTGCGTACAGCAGTCGTGGAGGGTGCTGCGTTACGGGAAATACTTCTTTTGGGCCATACAGTAGCCCTCACTTTTTCAATATTTCCCAATGTCGTATAAGTGTAAAACTCACTGACACTCACTGACAATCCACATTTTAAGTGTCAATATATCATACGACTAAAAAAGTAACTTGCATTTGGGCTGCCTGTTATTGGCAGTGTAGTCACAATTGGAATTTAAAAATAATAAAAAATAATTGTTGCTATTTTAACCGCAATTACAAGCCAACTTATGATATGCTCCCACCTGGCAATGCCACCGAATTATATAATTACATACATAAAAAAAATTCCAGATTTACACGAGCGAGCTGCCATAACCATTCAAACATTCAGTACAGTACAAGTACATGTGATATAAATTATTAATGATCAGAAATCGATTTGCAAATTGCAATCAGCATTAGTTTCAATCGATAGACTCTACTCTATAGTTAGACCTGTTGCCACAAAGCTATGCAATATTCTGCTTCTGCGTCACTCGGTCATTGTCGATGTCCATTGGCTATGCCATTCATATGAGCGGATACATCTTATACAATAATAATTGTAAATAACCGAAAATCGAAACCTGTTCCTATAGCTGATGTTTGCAATGTTTTTGTATGCGCAGACGCACTAGATACCAAACGTAACCTTGATCTGCTTAAGAGCACCCATACAGTTGAATATTTTTGGGTTATTTTTGCTTTTGCGGAGGTTGACAGCATTCCGCGCATGGAAGTTCCGTAATAAACAAAAATGGCCTACCTATACCGGAGGATTATACTCTGATTGCGTAGTTCCACACTTGGTAAACGGGGTCAGAGATACATTCTCGAAATCCATGTGAGTGGAATACTAAGCGGTAAGGTTCGATGATCTGTCGACAATCTGGTTGAAATTCGGTGTTTGTTTTTTTGAATGATATACCCTTGAAGAGGTTTTTTTTACTTTTTTTTTCTTTTCGGCAGATCATTAACGAAGTGCGTATGAGATATTTGCCCTTCATGGTTAAATCACATTTAGATGGCTAATTTAATTAATTTGCATATCATCAAAAACATATCAAGAAACGATGTAAATAGTCGAAATCGATTTTTATGTGTCATTATCTATTTACTGATATTATAAAAGTACGGAGAATGACTTGCCAATTTTTAATTTTCATGTTATCGATAAACGATTTTTTACATAAACTTTTCGAAATGATTTGATAGGGTGTCTACTTGGAGAAGAAAACAAAAGTAAGCACTTAATATGGTATGAATATCGAGTATACATCATTTTGAGTTACTTACATAATTTTAAAGGTGGAGCACTAAGGATGGCAGAACCTTGTTTAACAGTTCCCCTAAAGTTCCACAGCAGAGCACGCTTTATTGGTTCGGCTTTTGTTTAGATTTCTGCTATGGACTAATACAGACAATATCTTCTTTTGCATTGATACTTTTGAACCCTCAACTCCTAGAAAATCCATTGACTCCACTGATATAACGCATGAAGACTCCAATTTGAGAAACTATGACTTATTTATACCCATTCCCTTTAGGGGTATTAGGTTTTGTTTGTTCGTAAACTTAACTCGGATTTCTTTTTACCCACTAAGGCTAGGAGCGCACAAACGTTTTTCGTCGCACTGTTGTTAAGTCGCAAAAAGTAGAACACATAATTTTCAATGTGAACGAGCGCACATGACCCTTTACAATCGGAACGTTTATACGTCTTCAATTTGTCCCGTTCTCTGCCGGCTCGATTTTCACAAGTTAAAGTTAATAAACATACTGGGAAGTGTATCCACACACTTGCGACTTAAATCGCTGCGAGTGAAAAATTGTTGTCGCAACAACTGCCCTTGTAATTTTATATCGCCCCATAATTTAGTCGCAAAAAATGACACCAATTAGTTTATACAAGCAACATATGCAACCGGCTTCATTTAATAGACGATTTTTTTCGGAAACAATAATCGTAGCACATTTGCGAGTGGAAGAATTTGTCAACATAAAAATTGATTTCACGGGACAGTGTTGTATTGTGGCTTTTCCTTCTTTAACGTCTGATTACTACGTTTTTATATATATAGCTTATATTAGTTTTGATACATTGTTTGTAACTTAGTGAAAGAATTTAGCTAGGTATACCTCAAAGTATATGGATCGACTCAGAATCGGTAGCTGAGTCGATTAAGCCATGTCTGTCTGTCCGTCCGTCCGTCCGTCTGTAGGTAACAGGGTTTTGGGCCTTTCAGTAAAAACGGTTTTCGGTAAAAGTTTAAAAATTTCCAAAAAAAAATTTGATACACAAAAATTGATTTTGATTTAAATAATAAAAAAGATTGGGTGAGAGAATAAAGACTTGAGGCAGTCCAGTGTTTATTATTGAAAATCTCTGCTTTACCTTTTTTGTCAGTCGAGGCAAATTTATAACGCTGAAAGAGCGCCTTGAGATTCTGCCTGCAAATGTTTATTTACTCTGCTCTTGAACTGTTATAGATTAGAAGAAATGCGTCTTGTGGAAATTCTTTTCATTCTTGAACAAAAGAAATTGTGTCGTTGTGTCGTAGACAGTGTGTCTGTGATATAAAACTGAATGTGTTGGCGGCCGTTTAAATGTAACGAATCTTGTGATGATTTCTCTAAGCTGCTTCGAACATATGCCATTATAATATTAGCAATAAAGAGGCAGATCTCCTACAAATCTTCGCTGTGCAAAAGTTTGCAGCTTTGAAGTACGCGAAGATTCGTCTTTATGGAGGATTGTACTTCTTTGGATGAAGTCAATGTTATGTTTCGTCGTCCTCGAAGACTTCAAAACTTGTTTGTACTTGTCTGGTCTAAAATATCTCTTAGCTCTAAAAAGGTTACTAAGTTTTTAAACATCAGTACGATCATCGGTTTCTTCGGCCTACATGTGTGTGTTCCTAGTTAAAAACGTTTTGTGCGTTTCACAATGTGGACTATAGATATCCAAGGCAACAGCCCCTAATTCTCCAAACTTTTGCATCACTGGTGTCCTTAAATGATTTAAATAGCTTAGCTTTCGGAACCCATGTGTCACTCAACTATCTATTCTAAAAATACTTTGATCGTTAAAACAAATTCCATGTTTGTACATTTGGCATGGCCCCGGACTTAAAATTTTATGCCGAGTACGAACAGTTGATTCGAGATAAGCTTATCGTGACAATTGGTTCTTGATTTGTCCGAATATTTACATTTTAAGCATTGACAATCGGTTGGACTAGAACAATTTTCCATCAATGGGGAAAAACCTTATTATACGGCCTAGAAAATAATCTCCAAAGAACAGGTGCGTCTTATTGACCGAAATGAAAATTCTTCTCAGGCATCTATGTGTGCACGTGGTTTATCGTTTAGGCATTGCTTGGTACAGCGTTGAATTCTTTTTTTTTTCGGTGGTTTGGTGGAAATCTTCATAGACACGATGAGCACGTGCCCAAAGTAGTGTGACATTTTTACTCTTTAACCGCGGGAATACCCAGATCTCTGGGTATTCTCTGTAATTGGGTTATTATGACCTGATTACAGAAGAATTTCTTAAAAATTTGATGTTTTGGTTTGTGCGCGTTGAAATTAAAAAAATGGAAATTTCCAGTTGCTTTTATGCTTAAAACATACTCGATCAAACAAAACGTTTTTGACTATATATTCGAAAACATACTTGTACAAATAATAGTGCACACGCCACGCGAAACAGAATGCAACAAAACTAAACATTTCGTTTCCTTGTTTCGTTTGGTGAGCGTTGAAATAAAACAAAATGAATTTTTCGACTTATTTTTAATGTTGCTCAACATGTGGTCGGACTCAGACGATGAAGTTGTGCCAATCTTACAAAAAAGGAAAATGACGCATATAGCAGAGAGTCGTGGGTGTGTCCAAATAATCTTAAACAAAATGCTGAGGATGCGATAGTAAACTAAATAGCAGAGTTAATAAATTTGATAGTTTCAACAAAATGCCAATTTAAGCTTTTGATTATTTGCTGGGATTAATCGGAAGTGCTGTTAGAATATAACAACAACGGAATCAAAATTTTGTTTTGCAAAAAAAAACGGATCAGCTATCGACAACGAAACATGTTTTTCTGTTTTGATTTCGTTTTTATATTTCGTTTCATTTGGTGTAAGTATATTGAGTTATACAAATGTAGGCAATTATCGTCAACTACACTGGTTCGAAACAGTTTTGTTGCATTCGGCGTGTGTTGCTCCTATATAATTGCATGTATTTTCAACAACCACCACCAAAGCACTTCAAAACAAAAAAACCTGTTTATACCCTATCCCATAGGGGTATATTAGTTTTGATACTTAGTTTGTAACATAGTGAAATAATTAAGGTAGGTATACCTCAAAGTATATTGATCGACTCAGAATCGCTAGCTGAGTCGATTAAGCCATGTCTGTCTGTCCGTTCGTCCGCCCGTACGTACTTCCGACCGTCTGTACGTATCCAGTTTTTGGGCCTTAAATTTTGAGCTAGGATAATGAAATTTGGACATGTGATCCTTGTACGTGCTGTTGGAACAAGTGTAAAAATGTTTGAAATCCGCCCACTGCCAAGCCTCCTTTTTAGTAAAACCTGATTTTAGGCTAAACCGTTCAAAATTTTGAAAAAGTGCCTGAACAAGATATCTAGACAATCCTTATGTCTATATTTTTGCTATACAATTTTTATTTGCCACGCCCACTTTACTGGGGGGGTTTTTAGTAAAAAAAAACGTTTTTCGGTAAAATTTTAAAAATTTTGAAAAAAATGGATGCAAAATAATTGTTTTTGGTAATGTAAACATTTCTTCCATATATCATTTTTACCCAAGCCCACTTTTTGGAGACGTTTTCATACAAAAACCATTTGTATACCCTACGCCATACCATTTTCAGGAGAAAAACGTTGTTTTTGGTCGAACCATACAAGTTTTTGATAAACTGTCTGAACAATATGTTGCCACATTTAAGGGATATTAATTTAAAGGATGGGATGGGATAGGGAATAAAACGATCCACACAGTGGATTGTAGCCTTCTCATATGTTTTTTTTTTTCGTTTTCTTTGAGTTTGTAGTCTGATAAGAAGCAATGTTATCTTGTTTCTCAAAAACATTCAGTAGGTTTTCAGTCTTAGTTTTCCATTAAAAACACATTTTCCTTTTGTGGTCTTTGCCATTTTGAGAAATCAAATTTAATTGAAACACGGTCCACTTATCTATGAATAATCTTTAAAGCATTTGGACATTTCTCGATTACAAGAGGAGAACCCAAATCTTATCAACGGTGTTTCAATAACACTAACAAGACACACAGAACGATGAAACATGTATGTAACTGTTCAGACTGAAACATATAACTGTTCATACATACGTTTGAAAAAGCACAGTCGCTCACGGACACAAAATTAAAATATAATTGGAACACTTTTTCGAGGTGTAAAACAATTAAAGCTTTTGAATCTTTGTAAGAAAGATCTTTAGTGGTGAGTTTTAAGTCAGTTGTGAGTTGAAATGATGCCTGCATTGGATTACAGGGTTTTCGTATGAAAATACAGCAGTTATATATTAGCATTACAAAACAGGATACTCCTGCGAAATACAGGATGTATGTGAGCGTTAGGTATACCTAACTCTGACTCCGCACTCTGACTCTGCCTACCTTTCTTATGTTCCTCTCGGCCAATGTAATCTCAGTTTAGTATAGGTAATGTGTTTTCCCACATTAAATACCTAATTCAATACAGACGTAGAAATTTGTGTCCTTCTCTGTGGATTCCGTTATACTAATCAAACGACTCTTAATCGGTGTGTAGTATAATCTAATTAAAACTAGTTTGAAAAAAAAAAACAATTATAAACATCTAGTCAGATTCTTTTTACATAACGGAAGTCGTGTTTTATATCTTCACTTTGATGTAGCGTTAGCACTTCTCCTTGAAATGCAACGCTAACTCAATGACATGGCTCCAACACGACAACAAGTCTACCCCACTGTAAGCCATTTTCATTTGCGTGTGAATTGCTTCGCGTGATCATAACTCATATCCGATAAGAGTCAATTATCTTAGTAGTACAATCCGATCAGCCATATAAGTAGACAAATTATCTCACCAAACCAATATGCATCTACTTGAACATCGCACACGTTAGTACTTTCGATGTTTAATACATTAATACACAGCTCGTCAAGGGTGGCGACGGTTATTAAACCATACGATGTGAGATTAAATTAATTTCTACAATATTGTACTCTTTTTGTTGTTGTTAAATTCTCTGATCTCTGACCGCAGACACCACTGCACTCATGATCGTTAGACTTAGACGTGCCGGTTGATTATTTCGTTGTCACGATTTGAATGTCAAAGAGTAACGTCCTGGGTACTTGAGCGGAGTACAAATTATTTTAATTTGTTTGTACTTTTAATTGGTTATAGTTTAAGTGACTATTGAAATAAAAAGACTGTTATAATAAACTTTAAATAAAAACAGACATAAATAAGTCAACTAAAATGACCTGCTTGTCGGACATTGACTTGGCTACATTACATAAAAGTCGCCTGGAAGAGCGTTTAAACTACAAACTGGCGTGGAGTTCAAATCGTAGTGAGAGTTACCACTATGGATTTAGTGAAATCACGCGAGAGTGCCTCCGTCGAAATGTTAAAAAGTGTACCAGTAAGAAGTGCACAGCTATTAATTCCAATAGTGATATATTAAGTGATAAATTAAATAATTTAAAAATTACACAACAACAAATACAACAGGAGCAGATCAATTCGAGGGACGATGATAATAATTCAAATTACTTTACATCGGCAACAAGAAGACGTAGATCTGGAACCTGGCCGTAAGTGTCTATTAACGAAATGTATTTATCTATACGAATATAGGAGGTATGTCTAAACGTAGGACTGCAGTTTTCTAAAACCATACGAGTTAAGTAAATTGAAAGTGATCTACGAAATTGTTGGTTGTAAATGAATATGACGTTTCGTTGATATTTGAAGATGCGATGTCACTACCTCCGCTTCAACTGAAGAGACACAATATTTTCCGAAGGTATGGGATTCATTAATTTCAAATATTGTACGTCAATTCATCATTTCTTGCTGCTACCTGTTTGTCTATGATGTTGCGAAAATAAATAAAAAAAAAAAACTGTCTCTCTTCCAAAGAATTCCCTATGAAAAATGCATTTTTTTAAGTCAACTTAATAAGCACAATTAAAAAAATTACAAAAAGCAGTTAGATGAATTAAACAAAACTAAATTTTCTTAAATAGTATACCTCTAGTATACCTCCTTTGTTCATAATTACTTACCGTCGCGTCAGTGCGGAATCGAGTTGTAAATGGCCTTTAAGAAATCAAGTGAAATCTCTCTCCAGCCTAATTCAATGGCTTCAATAAATGATTTTCTGTCTTCAAATTGATGGCCAGACCTAACCATCGGTTAGGTTTCGGGCTAACCATCCCCATAGGTTTTCAAAAAGTTTAATTTCCGGTGAGTACGATGGCCACTGAAGCATTCCACATTTTGCACCATAACACCACCGTCTGAACTATGCTGCAGGGGAAAAAACGACCGTCTTATCTCATTTCATGAAAGTAATAATCAAGTTTATATAGTCCATCAAAATTGAACTTTTTTTCATCCGAAAAAAAAATATATAACGCCATTGTGCTTGCAAAATCATATGGTGATCGAAAAGTTCAACCACATCCATTTCCGCTGATGGTTTAGTGCTGGCTTTTTTTTTTAAAGTTTCAGCCTCTTTAGATGATTGGAACCATGGAATTTTCCCAGCAATATTGCTCTGCTATTAGCTGCTATTGTTGCCGTATTATTGCTTCTTTTTTGTGTTTTTGTAGGCTCAGTGGCGCAATGGTTAGTGCGATGAACTGCCGCGCAGGAGGTCTGGGTTCGATTCCCAGCCGTAGCAACACCTTAATAATTTTTCACTGGCTCTCCTTTCGTGATGATCTGAGTAGTATCAGTTGTCAAGAAACGCTTATCTCAAATTTTCCGTTCGGAGTCGGCATAAAACACGAGGTCCCGCCATCGTGCAAGAAGTACACATGCACACATGAATGGTTGTGGGAAAGCCCGGCCCTGGGTACTAACGAGCCTGTTGCGCCAAACCATTTTTTTTTATGTTTTTTTTTTCCATACGGCTCTTTCTTCCTCAAGTAGTATTACTTATAGCAATAGCACTTCTGGTAAGTGCTTGCTCCTTAAGTATGTCGATGTTGGCTTGTTCAACACTGTTAAGGAATGATGAATGATACAAGAAATGGTGAATTCACGTACGATATTTGGAAGAGCATCCATATTCAAACCTTGCATACATCCAATTTCACAACCATCCCAAATCCCACAGCGAGCCCAATCAAGGGGTTCGTTCATACTTTTCATACATCAGAGTGCGAGTTTGGTTGTATGCCAAGTTTAAAAACCTAAAGAAACCCTAATATAGGCTGTCTTATTTCGTTTGACATTATTTCACGTCACCGCAAAATGTGCCTTAAATCCCAAAAGTAAAATCACCTAAATTTTGTACTGCCCTACATCTTGCGAAGGTCATTTGCATCCAAGATTTAAAAAATGTTGATGATAAATTTTGAAGCTTGTAATCGGAATATAACAACGGACTCTTATGTGACAGCCCCAATATGTACCATTTGTTTATTTATATTGATCCAAAGAAATGTCGTAGAGTAACTTTGCCTTGGCTGGAAAGTTTGGGGATGAAAATTTTGTTTTACTCAATCTATGGATTGGGTATAATACAGTGAGACGTTAAGGATGTAGACCAGACTGTGTTTAACATGCTGGAAAGTCCTTTTTATTTTTTAAGGTAATATATAGCCCATCGGCCTAGTATGGATAAAACCCCAAGCTTCTCATTCATGGATTTTATTACAAATCAGCTTAGTGCAATTCTGTGAACTGATTTTGTTTACCAGAGCTAGCTCGTTTCAGTAATTTGCAAATAACCTTGCAAATTATTTTCCATAAGCCGATCCAGAGATTTTGGTACATTATAGGACACAGAATATTAGGGTTGATTTGGAGAGTTCTTTACGCAGTCTTATAATAATTTGCGTAATGATCTAAATTGAGCTTTATTTACTTCCTTCCAAGTAAGCATTGTAGATCTGCCTTAATTCTAACGAGTTTATGTAAGTTTAACTCATATCTGCTGTATGATTGCCATTTTTAATCTAACAATGAGGCAGGCTTCGGTGTCAGCTTATAAAAATTAAATTACGGAAAATTTTCAAATTATCTATTTCAGACAAGAAAAAATTAGATGCAGTTTGATCTGGTGACCGGCGTAGGTTTGAGTAGAAACATTTGTTTAAAAAAATAATTGTTTAATGAGACTGCGCACCACCTTGACACACGAGTTGGGTGCAGTTCCGTTTCATTAGGAACTTCGGGATTAGAGCTTAGAAGTTACCAGCTTCATTATGCATCTTCTCGGGGGCGTGTGATAAAACTTGTGCCGAAACTTGCTTTGAATGAGAATTGCCGACTCCAGCGTGTGATAACGGAGCACTACACAAGTTTAGTTGTCAATTTTTATTAAATGTACAAAGTTATATCGAAATTATACAAATTAAATTGATTACGTACTACGTGATTGCAAAGTCAGTGTTCAAGTTGGCGAATGTCCATCGACCGATTTTGCACAAGGATCTTAGTTTACGTTCCTAAAAGATTCAATTGCTGAAATAAGAATGTATGCGATCATCGCGTCTGTTGCAAAAACACTGCACTTCTACAAATGGAAGTCGATCCAATTTTTTACAGTGAACTTTTAATAATCTTAATTGTCTTGTTATGAGATAGTAAAGTTCTACCTATTCAACCCCAAAAAAATGATTATTATTGAAGCTTATGGGCCGGAAGAAAATTGAAATGTCAACATCAACGGCGGCCATGATCACCCACCTAATTTCCAATATCGTACGATTTAACGGTTCTAGTTTTTGATATAATCGTTGGACGTTGGTCGATCCATTCAAGAAAGTCTTGAAAAAAACACTGAGATACTTCATCAAATAGCCGAAAAATGAGCTTGTGAATGGCCCACCTAGGGCAATGTGCTACGTGGTTCATACTATTTCTTTCTCAGTTTGCAGTTCGACCTATTTTGTAGCTGATTTTGCCTCAACTCACCTGTTCTATACTTTTTCTTTAAGGAGTTCGAACATGGCGAAGATGGGAACGTGGTTTAAATTTTTCCTTGCCCTACTTCCTTTACAATTAAATCCTTACTTTTCAAGAACAGCGTTTCATTTTTTAAAATACGTTTAACACAGCGCCAGGTCTCAACAGGAAGAGCCAGACTCTTTGCTAAATATTTTGAACGAAAAGTCTATATAATCCAATTTACATTAGTCTTTCTTTCTGAACTTCGACAAAGCTCATATTTAGTATTGACACCAAGTAATTCACCCAAACCAAGGCTGTGGGCGCCAGCGTTTTACTAACTTTCGTCTAGACCTTGGTGAAGACATCCTTCTTCTGATGGGTTATTGCTTTAGACATGCTTATTACTATTATTGTAGCAAATGCATTTGCTCGTCCGCTGTTAGATAACTCAAATGGATGACTTAAAACGTTTAATAATACACTCCCCATCAGTAACATTAAAATAGCAATTCACGTTAAGTGAGAAAAATTACGTCCAACACTCACCGGCTTCAAAGCAAATCAAGTCTTCTCGTCAAGACCAACAAGCAACAACAAACCTTTTCAATATACATACATATCTGAATAAAAAGATGTCGTACCAGCCGGTGTATTGATCCCAAGTTCCGCTTTTAAAAAAAAATTATGGCGACTATTATACAAACGCTTTGGTAAACATACCATAAAAATCTAAAAAAAAAAACAGCGAATCTGTCTGTTCTACCGGCTAAGCGACACAAACTTGAATTAATGCTAGCATTATCTCAGAACGCGCTACGTCACCTGTAAACAATGAAAACATCATAAACCGGATCTTAGGTTATCCTCATTTACATAACCAAATTCGAGTATCGCCGACAGGCTCCACGCCTTTCATACATCCCAATTTGGATACTGGATTTGGATGGCGCTTTTGTCTGGCATTCATACTTTCATTGACCCTCCTTAATAGGGTGTTATTCTTGCTTTGCTACTAATATTCTCACTACGAGTACCTCTGAGTGGAATCTGTTCCGTATTTGCTTTTGTTCGTAGTATCTGTGACGAATAACTCACTAATTTGATTATGATTGACACTTTGTTTACCTGTCATGAAATTATTGACGAGGTATCGCTTTTTTTTTTGTGTGCAAAATTTAAAATTACCTAGAATTTTCGGTTGTATCATTGAATTTTAGGCGGATATACCCTAACAGGGTGAAGGAGTAAAGTTCATTTGACGTACCAGTCAACTCCAGTCGAAGTTGTATTATCCAATCCGAAATGAATATGGAAAGGTAAATTATTTATGCAGGCTCATAGACATTAAGTAATAAAATGACTTGAGTTCAATCAAGAGTGTGTGGGGACGATTAATTTTCGGATTCGTAATGAAATGTTGGGTTCTATTCAACAGGGGTTGCGGGGAATCGTGCATTTTATGTAAATGACCGTGGAAAATGTTTATTTTGAGCTTGATTGAACATTTGTGAAGGAATGTTCCGGTATCTGCTTAAGTAGTTTCAGTTAACGATTCAACAAGTAAGGAGGTTTCAGACCACCTTCAGTGATTTTTTTTTTAGTTTTTTTCGATATATTTTATTTGTGAAGTAAGATGTCAGGAACAGTCAATGCGTCAGAATCAAGTGAGTATATGCTTGTTAATTGGTCTAAAAGACATATCAGCGAATAATATTTACCTGGCGTGTACGCAAGCGTGACTTAGGCCAAAGTGATTGTCTCCTTTTAAAACTTGGAATCTGTTAAGTTAAGTTAGTGGATTGGATTTGAACATTTTGCATGATTCAATAATTCCAAGAGTTCAGTCTCGGCGCAAGTTATTTATATATACGAGAATGCTTAAAACTGTTCGATACAATATATTGTGACTTAGGCTTAAGATAATTTTACAGATTTCCAATTACAACCTTTAAATTTACAAATTTTATTTACAAGTATACTAGTTTATCGAACAAAAATATCTGTATATGTGTTTCGTTCCTGCTTTTGAATTAATTTTGCATTAGCTCTTAAAATGTTACTAATGCTATAAGACAACATGCTAAAACCTGAGGTATCTTTATCAAATTGTATAATCTATCGCATCTTTGGGCGCCCAGCCAGCCATCATGGTAAGACAGCGTGGTAATCCAGCTCGATGCGTAGATTCGTTCGGTGCTTTAAAGTATCAAGCGACCCTCGACAGTTTCAATGATGGCTGGCCAAGCCCTTCAGTCTCCCTAAAGTAACTTAAAGCTAAGATATACACTACAACTCCGCAACTCGTATAGATTTTATCGTGATCCGTTTTAACTTGCGTCGAGGTTAAGCCGCTTCTCTGTATACCGGGGTAAAATACCTTTCTTGTACGAACCTTAAAGTCGATGTTAGTGGTAAAACACCGGAATAAAATCCCTATCTTGCACGAATCCAAAAGATTTGATCTAAATGAATTCTTCAGGTGGGATAGAACCTGGTATATAAGTAGTAAGCCCCGTAAATCAGACTGTTCGCGCTAGCCATCACTCTTGCAACGTGTCTTCGGATCACCTTAATAAGGAAATTGCCAATTCTGTAGTAATCATTTCCAATTTCAAGGACTTTTTTTGAAATTAGATTGCCATATTTTACAACGAACTTCTTCCGGAAAGCATTTCATAAATTATGTAACTACAATATACCCAATCTAGTTAGGTGGTCAAAAGGTCCATCTAACCACGGTGTCGAAAGCCATTTTAAAGTCAACTCGCCATGTGACCGTGCATTGTTTTACCCTATCCCATAGGGGTATATTAGTTTTGATACATAGTTTGGAACATAGTGAACTAATTTAGCTAGGTATACCTCAAAGTATATGGATCGACTCAGAATCGATAGCTGAGTCGATGTCCGTCCGTACGTCACCAGTTTTTGGGCCTTAAATTTTAAGCTAGATTGATGAAATTTGGTACACATGGTCCGCCCACTGCCACGCCCCCTTTTCAGAAAAAAACATAGTTTTAGGCCAAACTGTTTGAGATACTGAAAAAGTGCCTGAACAACATATCTAGACAATCATAATATCTATATTTTGTTCATACAAAGTTTTTTGCCACGCCTACTTTTTGGGGGCGATTTTAGTAAAAAAACGTTTATCGGAAAATTTTTAAACGTTTCGAAAAAAATGTTGTTGCAAAATCATTGGTGCTGTTAATATAAACATTTCTTTCATATATAATTTTAAGACCACTTTTTGGAGGCGTTTTCATACAAAAACCATTTCAATATACTATCTCATAGCATAACCAGGCGAAAAACGGTGTTTTTTGTCGAACCATAAATGATTTTGTTAAACTGTCTGAACAATATGTTCTGACAATGACATTTTCTGTATTTCATCGCCAAAAAGCCGACATTTTGAGGATAATTGTTTTAAGGATGGGATGAGATAGGGTAAAAAACGATCTCAACAGTAGATTGTAGCCTCCTCATATGTTTCCGGAATGAATTTGTTTTCCTCAACACACTTGAACAGAACTCTATGAACCATTAATCGACTACGTTGCCTACATTCGGCAGAAATCTTGTTGACCGAAGATTAGCAGAGTTTGTTCTGTTTATGGATAAAATATTCTACCGCTGCATTTTTAAAGAAGATGGTGAAAATATCGAATGCTCTTAATATACCTCATATGCCTCAATACGACGTTTGGTATGCCATCTTCGCCCGCCGACTTTTTATTTTTCAGTGATGCAAAGATAACTTCATCTTTTTGCACAAAAAGCATCAACATATCGGCGACTATGTCGTTCTTGTGATTTTCTTTATTGAATTCTCAAATCGCCAAGCTTGGAGTTCAGTGCGTAGATAAAGGTCATTCAGATAGACCATTTTCACAATACTGCGATAAGAGCGAACTTCGCACGGTAATAAATAAATTGGGAGAAGACATATTTGTAATAATATACTCAGGCCTATCGCGAATAAATTTTCCCGGGACTTTTCCCCTTTTCAGCGAAGTAAATCATATTGCTGATCGGAAACAGTTTCCCGGAAAATTTATTCGCGATAGGCATATCACATATCTGTAACGGAGTTGGCAACAAAACTTTTCCTCGAATTGATAAACTGATTATGTTCAGCGCATTTGCTGTACATGCGGTTCCAACTGATGGAAAACTGTTGTCGATAATTTCATTAATTATTTTGAGCGTAGCTCAGCCAACACAGGAGGATAGCACAAATTAATCTTGGACAAACTTACGAAATGCCATTTCTTTCGTTTTTAAACTCAAAAGTTGTTGTTGGCTTAGGGCTTTTTAATGACAAACAAATAGTTTTTTAGGCTACTTAGACCTCGACGGCTTCTCTAATGCTCAGCTCCTATAGTGATAGAGGAATTTTGAATACATTATATCCTGCCCATATCTACAAAAAAGAGGCATTAGTCTCCTCAACATCGCCTACAAGATCCTATCTGTGAACGCCTGAAAACGTTTACCGTGTGGTTTTAGCCCAGAAAAGTCCACAACCGATCAAATTTTCACACTTCGCAGATCCTGGGAGAATGGGTATGATTTGCGACAAATCATACCCATCGATTTCAATGCCGCATACGAAAGCATTTATAGAGACGAACTTACTGGATCCCATTACTTCGGCTCGCAGAGTCTTCGATTTCCAGCCAGATGTCAGAGGCAGTAGAGCCTTAAGTGGCGCATACAAGTAGAAACCGACCTCAACCAACTTGGAGTGCGCAATAACGGCTGATTTTTTAAGCGTAGTTTTTTTTTTCAAATTTGCATCAAATATTCAAAATTTTTATTGTTATCGATAAATAGGCCTTTGTCATTTACGTTTTAAAGACAACTTCATGCAAATGTTGTCCGCAGCTCCGTTTCAAATGGTCCATTCGGGAGGTCCAATTTTGCGTCACTTTTTCGAGCATTTTGGTCTGTATTTCATGAATTACGCGTGTTATGTTATCCTGCAAGGCTTCAATCGTATTCGGCTTGACCACATGCACTACCGACTTTACATAACCCTACAAGAAATAATCAAGAAGCGTTAAATCGTGTGATCTTGGCGGCCAAATTACAGCGCCGTTTCGAGAGATAAGCTGCTCACCAAATTCATCCTTCAACATTTCCATTGTTTCACGAGCTGTGTGGCATGTGGCACCGTCTTGATGAAACCACCAAGTTCAATTCAGCCAATTTAGGCAAAAAAAAAGACGCGTATAATGGCTCGATATCGTTCGCCGTTGACGGTAACGTTTCTTCCACTGTCGTCTTTGAAGAAATATGGATCGATGATGCCAACAGCCCATAAACCACACTAAAATTTTCTTTTTTTGGGATGCATTGGTAATTTTTGTATAGCATGTGGCTGCTCATTACTCCAGATGCGGCAGTTATGCTTATTTACGTATCCGTTGAGCCAGAAATGAGCCTCATCGCTGAACAAAATTTTTCGATAAAACTGCAGATTTTCACAGTTTTCACAGAGCACGAATTTTGATAATAAATTTCAAAAATTTGCAATTGTTGCAAATACTGAAAACTTTTCAATTTGACAGATGATGTTTGGACGGCATTACTAACCAGTGCTGCCGACCTAAAAAACCTAACTCTTAAAAAATCACACGTTATAAGAACCGAGCTAATTGGTGACGCATGTTGGTTGAGGCCCAGGTTCATTTCGGACTGTAGCGTCACTTAAGTAAGTAAGTATATCCTGCCCAGGGAAGTAAAAATCACATCGCAATCCGCGCATATATATAGACAAACACGTTTGGAAGACTTTATTTTATGCTATGTATAGACTAGATTTCACAAAGTTAAATCCAATTACAATTTAAATGAAGTTTTCAAGCTTTGTCAGAAAAGACTAAAGGTATAAGCATAATAATTACCAAAAGGACTGGATGTATCAAATGGTTCGGTTTAAAAACGTCCAACAACTCGTGAAACAATATTGACAATGACATTTGGCCGTTGAAATATTAAATGTCTTTGCTAATCACTTAATCTTTAAATAGCATCACAATGCAATAATATTTGTATTCAACGCAGTTGTTGATAGAACTTTGCTTCATTTTTTATTTTTTTTGTTAAGTTATTATATGAGAAAGCGATATGCCCATCGAGTAATATTCCGCATTAGTAGTATTCCAGCTGTCTTCATGAAGGTTCTTCATTTTCGGTTAGATTATGTTAATTAAATGAAGCCTTGTACAGATTGAAGAAAATAAATGGCTTTGATACGTAATTTGAACAAAGGTCATGAAAAGTGTCATATATTTTAATGTTTTTTTTTTTTGTGGAAGATGGAAATCAATTTAAAAGTGTTTTAATGACATGTGCCGTAATTAAAATTTGACTTTTATAGCTAAATATCGGAAAAGTGTCTATTTGTGTTTTTGGAACGTTGCTTGTTCATCGAATTCGACTACCAAAACTCAACTTTAGAAACAAATGTAAACCTTTTGTAAATGATCAAAATGTATCTAAATAAATTCCTTAGCAGAAACACGTATTTCCACGTATTCCTGGTATAAACCTGTTTCTAACCTTACTTCCGGATAAGTACTCTGGTGCAGCTTTATCATTGTAGTGGACCTATTTTAGGGAACAATGGAACCATTGCATTTACAACTGTATGGTCACCTCAAACGGGTTCGATAGAGTGTGGTATAGAAGTCTTGTTGATAAGTTCACAAATTTAATTAACTCTTTAAAGGTTCATCTGCCTCTAGCTTTTTATGTGTTTCAGAATGATTTTTTTCATATCTTTGTTGTCGGTAGTAATATATGTATTCATAAAATGGAATATAAAGTGATTTTTTAAATAACCCATCAATACGAGTGATATTATGCGGGTCAACATTAACCCTCTTTTTAACTAACGCTGGATAAGCCGAAGATTCAGTTATCCAACAACTTACTTTACATCTATCGACTCCGGAACTAGATCCGTAAGTTTTGGAATCGAAACGCCAACAAACTGAATCGGGCTAACTTTAATGCAACAAAACCTAAGAGCTGTCTGCTGTCGCTGAACCGGGATATAAGTATAGCTGAACATTAAATGGAAAGGATTGAAGTTGAGGAAATGAATTGTTGGCATATTTGTTTGCAAGTGGCTTCGAATGTCATGGTGCTTGGACTTTTATGTTGCCCTTTCTTAATAACGAACAGTTATTCTCGGAATATCTGGTATTAGCTGCCTATATAGGACCACAAACCTTGCTTCTCCAGGTTAAAGGCTACAATCGGCAATAAATACAAGGTGTCCCAAATGAATGTTTATACTGCTTAAACGCAAAGAACCCGAGAGTTGTGGAGTTATGTCAATCATTAGCCAAGTCTAATTAAATTCAGTCGCTATGGGGCGTTTACCGAGATCAAATCATGCGGCAGTCTTACAAAAGAACATGGTTTCAGCAGGTCATAGAAACGTAACAACGCCCAATACGTCTCCACCATGAGTTCGTGAAATTTACGCTGGCAATTGATCTTCAGGAGAGGTTACATTAATAAGCATCCACCCAGTCTTGATTTAATCCCTTTTGGACTTCTCCCTGTGAGTTTACTTTTTGTTTTTATGCCAATAAGCAGGCTTCCCTTGTGTATTTAAAAAAAAATATGGATCACGAAATGGCAGGCATCACATAGACTACACCTGCCGAGCCGTCAAATGCAGGTTTTATTTTAAATAAAATAAATTCTCAAAATACTTACTTACTTACTTAAGTGGCGCTTCAGTCCGGAATGAATCTGGGCCTCAAGCTAACTGCCTTTAGTATCGCACTTTAAGATAATATTTGTGCGTGCAACTTAAGGCGATGTCTTCCTCTACTGCAGCCTACGCCTGGCTGGGAATCGAAGACTCTGCGAGCCGGAGTATTGGTGTCCATTCACTCTAAGTGTCATAGCAATTTCAACGGTCCAATGCGGAGTTTTTTGTTTGGATCTTTGTCTCCATAGCACATCAACACAAAGGAGATCGAATTTTTTACGAAGGAATTTTTGCTCAAACGACCAAATATTTCTGCATCCGCTTTTGATGTGTTCCATGCTTCAGCGCCGGTCGTAGAGCAGGACATAGATGATAAGGGTCTTGTTTCTCCTTAGTAGTTCGAGTGAGAGCTTTTCTACTAAATTGCCTTCTTAGTCCAAAGAAACAGCGATTGGCAAGAGTAATTCTTCGTTTTATTTCTGACTAGATTTTGTCGTCGGAGTTAATACCGGAGCCCAGGTAGAAAAGGTCTACCTTAAAGTTATGTCCGTCAATGGTGACGTTTAGTCCAATTCGTCGATGGTGTGTGTCCTTTCGTTTTCACAGCATATAGTTGGTATTACCCTCATCTATGGGTCTATCTACTGATAGACCCATTTTTGCCGCTTCTTCCTCTATACTACCTAACGTGGCTATGACATCACGTTGAGTCCGCCAAAAGATGTGAATATCGTCGGCCATTATCATTTATGAAAGATTGTGCCCTTGGTGTTGGCTCGAGAGTCTTGCACAATGCTATCAAGATTATCAATAAAGGCACATAAATCACATAAGTCAATCCTTTTTTGGTATGGTTTTTCGGTGAGGTCGTTGCCAATCCTGATGGAGCAGAGCGAATTCTTCATCCTCGTCCTGCACAGACATGCGGGTTTGGGCGGTATACTAAAACTTTTACGGCTCTGTATAGTTCGCCTCTATGAATGCTGTCGTATGCGGCTTTAAAATCGATGAATAGATGGTGGTTATCGATTTGGACTTTTACACCCCGATCGTGGTATCCGTTCGCGACTATCTCGGAAACGAAATTCAGAACCAATCGGAATATAACATAATTTGGCATTAGCAGACGTTCGTTTCTTTTAATTTTGGTGAAAGTCCTGAAGATGTTCTATTTAAAATGTGCAAACTGTTCACCAATTGTGGCATGCTACGCGAGTCAAGTAAGGTTAATTTATAGATACCCCCTTGACACATGCCATGCCGCTCTCGTCTGCTGCGAAGAGATTTGACAAAGCGTGGTCGCTACAAATAGTGTGGTGTTAATGTTCGTGTGCCCGTTGGCAGAAAGAGCACAACTCTCGATATTCTACCGCCAGTAGATATGATAGGTGATGCGATCAAGATAGCAAACCGCAGATGGATAAACGGCACAACTTGTCAAATATTCAGGCAACTCTGGCCTAACTTTAACCAGAAGCGCTTTATCTGCTTTACAATGCTGAACAAAGCAAACAGCAGTACCATTTTCGGTGTCCTTACAGGACACTGTCCGATAGGCCTAAACGCAAAAAGACTAGGCTTCTTCAGCAATGACTTCTGCAGAAGCTGCTTACACGAAGAAGAGGAGGAAAGTATTATTCACCTTCTATGTTCTTGCCCTGCTCTCTCAGTAAAAAGGAAACTTCATCTGGGCGAGTACTCCTTCGACAATCTAAGTGAGCTGGCTAACACCAATGTCAGAAACCTCCCACGCTAGATAGTTAGCTCTGAATGGTTCTATAGGGCGAACGAATGTAGGAAAGTCGACAGATCAACGTGTTACCACAACAGACCTTTATGGTCTAAGTGTGCACGAGCATTGCGTGCAGTGGCTCACTGCAACCTAACCTAACCAAACCTAATGTCCATGTAGATGTTGGTGTATCAATATGTCATTAGATCGTATTATTTTGGCAGCAGTTCAGCAATTTGCAAATTCTAAAAACCAATTAGTTTTCAAAGTTCTACCTCGACCTCGAGGTACTTTAAATGCAAAGCATACTCTTGAGTAGAATTGCAAAATCGAATTGTGTTGCCTGAAAACACACTTCACTCACATCCAAAATCAAAAGTCATTGTCGCTTGTCGTATAATCAAAGCCATAGTCTTTCTCTGTTTCGTTTTCATTTGAAACCCGCTCGTTTGTAATTTACTTATGTAACCTTCATAACAACAACTCTAACTTGTTTGTCAAGTCATTCTCATTTTTCTTGTTCTTCTTTTTTTCTACACACTCAACCAAACGGGAGTGTAATCGCAGTTCCAACTGCCAAGCTTCTGTTTGCTGTAAAACGTGATTTTCACTGCTACTCAGTAACCCGATCTATAAAGCTCCTTACGTCTGCGTTTTCTATGTTTACCTCAGACCCTTTAAGTTGGTCAGCCGAAACAGTTGTATTCGATATTTCCGATCGAATGTGCTTTTTGTTGATTCTTTTTAATATTATCTGAGGTTCGCTTGAATGAACAACAGCCTATTGTTAAATTTATTGAGTTCATGTCATTTCCGCTTTGTTACACAATATAAACGGTTTGCGCCGCGCGTTCAAAATGGACTTTGTATGTGTTAATAATTATCACAATTGTAATGGAAAAGTTAAAAGCGATCCGCTTTTAAAACGGCAGCAACACGTGAATGGAGAACAAAACGATTTCGACACAAGTTCTGATCTCGATAGGAACTCGTTTTCGATAGAAAAGGATTCTGGGACGAAGTCTATGCATCCATCATCGAGGATACTGAGGTGCTGTGTATATAAATAAAATTGTGTAAAATTTATTGCTTGCAACTTGATTTACTTTTCAGGGGTTTAGTTGTATAGAAAAAAAGTGGATTACAATTTAGTAACTTTTCGTTTCGCCATCCATTTGTTAAGCAATTCAAACAAAGAATACGCCCTTGTAAATTCGGGATGATACAAGAGGTTATTATTTACATCCGTTGTTCATAAAAACTAGAAAACAAAAACAAAATTTATATTCAAACAAATACAAAAGTTAATTTGTTATTTATTTTTAAATTAAGTCAGCGCGATTGTAAATTTCCACTCTTCGAATTCTATTGTGTGATACTTCCAACTTATTTACGGGTATCAGTAGTCCACAAAACATTTTTTTTGTCTTAAAAATGTAAAAAAAATTTGCAATTTGCAAAAGTGATTTATGACTGTGGCTGTAATACTTAGTTTTTTTTTATTTTTATGCACGAAAAAACTAATATGATCCCAAAAAATGCACTTAAAAAATATGCTCTTGGGTTACAGTTCCTCGCTATGTCACTGTTTTAGTCAATTTGCCAAGAGTACAATTTAGTAAACAAAAACAAATAAATGTTATTGACAACAACAAAACCCAAGAGCTCAAAATAAAACAAATCAAGAACTAATTCCTCAAATCATAACGTGCAAAATCGTATGAGTTTGATAAATAATTATTTCGCACGCTTATAAACGTTCGGAAAAACTACAATTAAAATTCATACTTTCATACTTACTTAAGTGGCGCTACAGTCCGGAGTGAACCTGGGCCTCAACCAACATGCCTCTCCAATTAGCCCTGTCGTTAGCTAACTGCCTCCAATTGCGCACTCCAAGTTGGTTGAGGTCGGTTTCTATTTGTGCGCGCCACTTAAGTCTGGCTGGGAATCGAAGACTCTGCGAGCCGGAGTATTGGTGCCCATTCGTTCTACATGTCCTTGCCGCGGAGTTTTTTGACAAGGGGCATGTCGCTGTACAGCTCGTATACTAAATCTTCATCTTCATAGCCCTTCAACGCAAACGGGACCGAAGGTTTTTCTTTTCTCTCAAATCGATCAAGGATTTCTTCATCCGCTTTTAAGACGGTCCATGCTTCAGCGCAGAGCAGGACTGGGATGATCTTATATAGGATCTCCTTCGTAGTTCGACTGAAGGCTTTACTACTAAATTACCTTCTTAGCCCGAAGAAACAGCGGTTGGCAGGAATAATTCTTCGTTGTTGTTGTCAGAGTAAAATAGCGGAGCCGAGATAGACAAAGTCCCTTACTACCTCAAAGCTATATGTGTCAATGGTGACGTTCTGTCCTATCCGTCGATGGTGTTTGTCCTTTCGTCTTGACTACATATACTTTGTCTTGCTCTCATTTACTGCTAAAGACATTTTCCTTCTCTATACTCGCAAACGTGGATATGACATCACCTTCAGTCCTACCAATGATGTAAATATCGTCGGCGTATGCTAGTAGTTGCTCAGATTTTTGGTATATTGTGCCTCTGGTATTGGCTCGGGAGTTTTGCGCAATCCTCTCAAGAAACAAATTGAAGTAGTCGCTGTCATGGCATCGCTTTGCATAAATCTTTTTTTGATATCGAATGTGTCGGTGATGTCGTTTCCGACCCTGATGGAGCCGCGAGATTTCTCCATCGTCATCCTACACAAACGGACGAGTTCGGGCGGTATACCAAAACTAGACATGGCTCTGTATAGTTCGTCCTTATAAATGCTGTCCTATGCGGCTTTGAAATCGATGAATAGGTGAATAGGTACCGATTTGGACTTCCTGGTTTTTTTTTGCAGCTACTGGCGAAGTGTGGAAATTTGATTGGTTGTGGACTTTCCTGGCCTAAAACCACACTGATAAGAGCCGATCAGGTCGTTGGAAAACGGTTTCAGGCGTTCACATATTACGGCCTCTGTAGTTGGCGAAGTTTAGAGGGTCTCCTTTTTTGTAGATCGGGCGAACGATGCTGAGGTTCCATTCTTCAGGCATACTTTCTTCCGACCAGATTCGGTTTATGAGTTGGTGGATGTTGCTTTCCAAGTCATCTCCGGACAGCGGAAGGCCGTCATTTCCGGCAGCCTTATTGAGCTTCAGTTAAGATATTGCTATCGCTGTCGTTGCCAATATTGAATGGTTCGTTCTGCCTGACAGCGGAATGTTGTTCGTCATCGCCGTTTAACAATCTGCATATCTTTCCGTATCAATCGATAAATAGGCCTTGCCATTTACGTTTTAATGACAACTTCATGTAAATGTTGTCTGCGGCTCCGTTTCCGCGTGTGATGTTATCCTGTAAGGCTTCAATCGTGTTCGGCTGGTCCACATAGACTAACCACTTAACATAACCCCAAAAGAAATAATCAAGAGGAGTTAAATCCCATGATCTTGGCTGCCAACTTATCGAGAGATAAGCTGCTCACCAAATTCATCCTTCAACATTTCCATTGATTTACGAACTGTGTGGCATGTCGCACCGTCTTGATAAAACTACATGTCAACCAAGTTCAACTCAGCCAACTGGGAAAGTATCATGGCTTGATATCGTTCGCCGTTGACGGTAACGTTTCTTCCACGATAGTCTTTGAAGAAACCAAAAACCACACCAAACTGTCGTTTTTTTTCTGGATGAATCGGTAATTCTTGTATGACATGTGGCTGTTCATCGCTCCAGATGCGACATTTTGACTTACTTTTCTACCGTTGAGCCAGAAATAAGCCTCATCGCTGAACACAATTTGTCGATTAAACAGCGGATTTTCATGGAGCTGTTATAATGCCCATTCACCAAAAATAAGACTTTGTGGTAGCTTATTCGTCTTCATTCTTGCACAAGTTGAATTCGACACGTATAATTTTCCATGTGGTTGAGTAACCCATGACCAATTGCTGAGAACGGCGACGAATTGACATTTCACGATCTTCATTAATATTGGACGCTACGATTGCAATACTCTCTATGGTACGCACTGTACGCATGCGAGTCGATGGTTTAATGTCCAACAAAGTAAATTTGGTGCTAAATTTGGCGATAACAGCACGAGTTTGTGATTCACCAGGTCGATTATGACGCCCATTACATGGTCGTAACAAACGGTGCACATTTTTCACAGAGCACAAATTTTGATGATAAATTTCAAATATTTGCAATCGTTGCTCTCTTGTAACTCTTTCCATGATTTAATGGCAGAGTATACTCAAAACTTTTTACGTTGAAAGATGATGCTTGGACGCCATTACTAATCAGTGCTGCCAACCTGAAATCTAAAATTTTAAAAAATCACCCATTAGTTAAATTTTCAATGTGATTTGTTTGAATGGAATCGAAATCAGTACAGAGCCATAAGATACTCTGTGTTTTTCGATTTGTTTTCCGGCGCAAAAACAAACAACGAACCAAGGCAACGTACAGCTGACCGTGCATTGGGATTTATTGATTGTCACCGCAAAAGGCAATCGAACGAGGAATTGAATCCGCTTGAACTGGAATGGAAGATTAGTTGGAATAATCGGAATTCCTGGGATAAGGAATTCCTCTCCTTTGAATTTGCCATTGAGGATCTTCGCTTGAATCACGTTGTTATCAGTTTATTGACGTACAGTCGCGAAACTGGAACCGTTGTACGGTACGCACAATTTCGGATGATTCAGGTTCCGAAACATGATTATGATGCCATAAGTTATGCTGCGGAGTTCCTGACACATCAAGCAAGTTCAAAAATTCCGTCGGATAGTTGGTCCCTCCATCCTCGTCGGTCACGCTGTCAACGGATTTGTACGATGGATTTCTCTAACGATTTGACTTTGAATATTGAAATTCAATAGAGATTTTTATAATTTTGCGCAATGCCGGAGAACACTTTGGTGATGAGTTCCTTCTTCGACGATATTACCTCGCAAACATTTTCCAGGAACGATATCATTCCAGTCGAAACATCAACAGGAATTTCACCATTGCCATTGTTGTTTTCGTAAAAATCTTTCTTGTGTTTTTTCTATTCATATTGTTTTTTTTTACCAGGAAAAAATAGATATGGTATGAGGTAGTCTGTGTTCTTTCCGATAAATGGCGGCTTACGACTTGTGCAAGTTCAGGCCGAGTCGATCACCATCCGCTAATGAACTGAGATAGTCCGATATCTTTGCGTGTTGACAATTCTTGCAAATTAGTATTATGTATAATTTTCACCCCTATTATGGTCACTATGTCAGTGGTTCTAATGGGATAATCGTTATTTTATTATTTTATTTTTGATGTCTGAAAACCAATATCTTATTTAATAACCAAACACTTTAATTAATCAGTTTTTTTTTTTTATTTTTACAGGCGAACGAGAAGCTTAAACGCCCCATCCCCATTTCAGCAATTTGGACCATGTGGAAGGATTATGAAAAATTCAGCCATGGTAATGTAAGTATATCAAAACTTTTTTATACGTTTATCCCGGTACACCTTTTTTTATATGCGGTGACCTAGATATTTATAATTATTACTATTCAAGTGGCGCTACAGTCCGAAATGAACCTGGGCCACAACTATCATGACTCTTAGGCATGTTACTAACTGCCTCCAGTTGCGCACTCCAAGTTGGTTGCGGTTGGTTTCTTCTTGTGCGCGCCACTTAAGTCGAAGTCTTCCTATACTGCGTCCGACGTCTGGCTGGGAATCGAAGGCTTTGCGAGCCTGCGAGCCGGCGTATTGGTGTTCCAGCCATATTAAATGTCCAATGCGGAGTTTTATTTTTGACAAGATGTATGTTACTGTACAGCTCGTATAGTTCTTTGTTGAATCTTCGTCTCCATATTCCGTCCGACGGGACCGCTGATTTTTTGAAGAACTTTTCTCTCAAATCGACCAAGGATTTGTTTATCTACTTTTGATATGGTCCATGTTTTAGCGCCGTAGAGCAGAACTATAATGATCATAAGATCCTGATAGGATCTCCTAAGAAGTTCGAGTGAGGGTTTTATTACTGAATTGCTTTCTTTACCTTAAGAAACAGCGGTTAACAAGAGTATTTCTTTGTTTAATTTCTGTCAAGATGTTTTTGTCAGAGTTAATAGGGAAGCAGAGCTAAATAAAGTCACGTACTACCTCAAAGTCTTATATGTCAATGCTAACATTCTCTCCAATTCGTCGGTGTTGTGTATCCTTTCGTGTGGACAGCATATACTTAAGCTTTTGAAGCTCCCTTCTCTTCCTATACTAGCAAACGTGGATATATCATCACGTTGACTCCGACTAATGATGTCAATATCGGAGGCGTATGCTTGTAGTCACACCGATTTATGGAAAACTGTGCCTCCGGTATTGGCTCGGGTGTTTTGCACAGTCCTTTAAAGAATCGTTGACCATTATGAATACTTGTTTTCTCATATTAAAGTCATGCGCAAATGTCAAAAGTGTTTCAACATAAAGGATATTGATTTTCAATTAACTGGGAAAGCGCTTTCATCAAGAATATTTAAAGAGATACCTATTCTTGTTCTATCCAGACCAAGTAATGACTCCCATATGCCAATTTTTAGCCCTTTAACTTTGCAAACACACGAGACGTGTACGGTGTTATATATTCACCTCACCTCACCGCAGAGAAGTGTATAAAAAATGAACACATTGTGCATGCAACGAATGCTCGTTTCATGTATTGATTACTTATCTTGAGAATGATCATTGCGCGATAGATTTCTAATCGTAGCAACACGAATTAATGTCTTTTACAGACCTTTTTTGTGCGATGTTTAAGGGACTAATGACATTGTAGTTGGCGCATTTCTCAAGGTCTTAATTCTGTTGTCCAGTATCGACTGACTCTACTACCATTTTTTCTTGTTCATCACAGGACAGAATTCTGTTCAAACCTTGTATTCCTGGATTTGACGTTTTACATTTTGATAAAAATTACAAACAGAAAAATGTAGAAAAACGTATCTTGGATAACTCGCTTTTCGTGTTCTCGCATTGTCTTATCTGTTCTTCCCTTCTCCGTTGTTTAGTAAGTTCAAATCTGTTTCGGAATAGTCGTTGATCATCGTCTCATCGTATTTCCTGAATTTCAGCTATACATACGAATAGTCGTTGATCATCGCCTCATCCGATTTCCTGAATTGCAGCAAAAAATACTTTGAAGCAGCTAAGGATGGAGTACAAAAGATCATTGAAGGCAAATTCTCTAGCGTTTTAACTTTACAGTTGCAGATTAGAACTTCGCAGCATTTTGTTCATTTAGCTTCGTCCGCAATAGTGATTTAATTCATTTCAGACGGTATTAGTTGTTTCATAACAATTTTCGGGTCTGTCAAACGCTGCCGTTGCTTTTCGCCATCATCTCTATACATGTATTGACTACTTATCTTGGGAATGATCATTGCATGGTCTAGGTAAATATTGACCATTACTTACAAATGACATCAATTAATATAACCTAGCTGAAGTGGAGCGCCTTTGCACTTCGTATACTGTTTCACTACTATTCCTCGATATCTTTGAGTTCATTTCGTCATTCGACTGCAAGTAAACCAATTGTAGTCTAGAACTCGAAATAGCCCCCCTATATTTATTAAAAAAAACACACAGGCATGGCTGTGTCACTGTGAATTTATTGATACCGACATATTCCACTTGTATACTAATTAATCTAAATGGCTCAATTGACCACCCCTTACGACATTTCAATCAGTGCGGCATTATCTCATTTAAATTTGTCAATTTTTTTTAGGCAAATCCAAGATCCTGCCAGTCAAAGGCTCACGTGGTACAAACCCCCTCTAACCGTACTCGTCATAAAGAAAGTACGGGATTCTACGGTAATGCAGCCATTTGTGCAGCTAGTGGAGTGGCTTGTGCAGGTATGAAACCCAACTCTGTCTGTCTGTCTTAATCTTAATTTAAAAATATTATTTCATTTCAGGAGAAGCACATGGTCGTGTGGGTTGAATCAGCCGTCTTGGAAGATCCTCTGCTGCATGAAGACAAAAAATTCCAGAGCATAAAAGAGAAACTAGTCACGTTCAAGTAAAACTCGCATGTCTAAGTTATTTGTTGAGCATTCGCACAATATCCATAACTTTTGTTCTGTTCTAGAGATGGACGTGATGATCTTACAGATCGGATTGACTTCATAGTTTGCCTTGGTGGAGACGGTACACTTTTATATGCTTCCCTGCTGTTTCAACAATCCGTGCCACCAGTGATGGCGTTTCACTTAGGCTCTCTAGGGTTTCTCACCCCATTCCAATTTGATAATTTCCAAGAACAAGTTACAAACGTACTGGAAGGGCATGCTGCGCTCACGCTGCGCAGTCGGCTACGATGTGTGATATTTAGAAAGTCTGATCGTCACCTTAAAGATAGTACAAGTGACCAACATAATTACAATAGTATACCAACTGGTGCTACACACGCAAACCAAGCCACCGATATTAACATGCATACTCCAAAGGGTTCTTCCAACAAAGCCTCAACAAATATTCTGGTACACGTTACATATACCCTATGAAGCGTAAAATGTCATTCATGGATATACTTTTCGTTACAGGTACTCAATGAAGTTGTCATCGATAGAGGACCATCACCGTATTTGAGTAATATTGATCTCTTCCTTGATGGAAAGTATATAACCTCAGTTCAAGGTGATGGGTTGATTGTGTCCACACCAACGGGAAGTACTGCATATGCTGTAGCAGCTGGTGCTTCTATGATTCATCCGTCCGTACCTGCGATCATGGTTACACCGATTTGTCCTCATTCGTTGAGTTTTCGACCTATTGTTGTGCCAGCAGGCGTGGAACTGAAGGTTAGTGAAGTGTCCCATATCGCTGAAAAAAAAACTTAAAAAAAGTTGTACCACCAAAAGCAGTCCGTCGATAGTCTTTGAACGTAGAACAGCTATAGATACAGAAACATGAATTTTATGTTTTTTGGCATTTAAATACCTTGATTTGGATTTCGCATTATCTTTCAGCACTTCATTTTCTTGGTAAAATCCGTTTAAGAAAACTATGCTGCTTCCAAGATTTATATTTCAGAATCTGCTAGATCTGTGAATTTGGCGGTTCCGAATTTTCATGGCTTTAGAACTCCAGAAATTGTATGGTATCATACTTTAAGTCGATGATGATTCCCACCCTGAAATTTATAAGACTTTCCTTGGAAGTACATTGAGATGAACACGTGTCGATGGTAGTGATCCAGTAACGATTTAAACGTTTACACAGCCTTGACTAATGCCTGCATTAAACATGATCTTATGGGTCCTTTTGAACATCCTTTATCGTCACAAACTTTTTTTGTAGTTTAGCTTATAGGCCCTAACAAAATATGCCCTTCGTATTTAGAACGTTCCGCCGGTCTTTTTTTTATCTCAGGCTCAAATACTGACGTACTGTACTACCCGAGCTATATAGACGTCTCATCGATATAGACAATTGTGATCCGGTATGTGGACTGTTTATCATCGCTTAAGGCGGAACTTTTGCATACATAGGGCTACAGGTATTTACACAAACCTCAACGCAAATTTCATCTGGTAGTCATTTTTCACAAGAGCTCTTGTTGTCTTCTAAAAAAGAGTATAAAACTACATAGAGTACGCGTCTCATACAACAAATATTTACTATGTGGGGTACTGGTATTGATACCCCAATGTGCACATTTATACCCCAGTATCAAAAACCACCATAACCGAGGCATAAAGACCGACGAAAATTCCCCTTCGCACTTACTTGCTTGGTCTGAAACAGCTACATTTTTTTTTAGCTGTGATGCGTACTCTATGTAGTTCCATACTCTGTGGTTCTATTGAACTACACTTTGCTGACCTGAATGTCACTTTTAAGATACTAAGTATGTCGCCTCTATCTATCAATATCACCTGGAGATAGTTGGTTCTTTATGTTCTATATTCCGAATCTTACAGTGCGTACTCGTTTATTTAAAAAAAAAACTTTTGGTATTGAGTGGCTCATTTTGTTGATAGTTGGACGATATGGGTATGCGTATGACGTTTATGTTTAACAACTCTTCTATAGATGTGTAATGGAATATAATTATCGGTTTATTCAGATTAATTTATTAAAAAGGCCCAGAACTAAGTCTGTTGAGCATGCGGGATAGATAATCGTGGCAACATGGTTTAAGATGATAATGGCACTTTAGTTGGCGCATTTCTCAAGTTCTCAATTCTGTTGATCAGGGTAGCCCAGTATCGACTGTGACTCAACTGCCATTTTTCCTTGCTCATCACAACAGAATTATGTTCAGACCTTGTATCCCTGGCCTTGGTAGGGAATGAATATCCGGCCTGCTGTCCCAAGCGAACCTAGACAAGCTGCTTCGACATATTCGGACAACAGGTTGTCTAGGAATTTGAAGGGTATGTCATTCCTCTTGAACAGAGATAGTGGCGGACGAACCGAAAGGCCAACGGTAGCGCTCAATCCTGTAGTGGATGCTGATGGGCCGGTGTCCTAGGGTTATCTTATAAATTGGCCCTCCAGGTTGGGGTTGTGTTTTAGGTTAACTACCCACCCATGGGCAAAATCCATTAGTTACGATGCAACCAATAGCCTCGCAATGCACTGATTTTCTTGTTGACGACCCTGCTAAACGAAAAAGGGGACAACGACGTTTGTATGCACTTGGAATGTGAGAACATGAATCAGGAGAGGTCCAAGCCCTAAGCTGCTACAAAGCGGACATTACTGCTATCCAGAAAATACGGTGGGTTGGGCAAGGCAAAAAGAGGATGAAAAACTTTGACATCTATTACGGACCGTGTTATAGTGAGGAGAAACAGCGACTATTCGGATGCGGATTTGTTGTATGTAAGTGCCAGATTTAGGCAAGAAGTCTTATGTTTCCATGACATTAGCGAATGCATTGTAACAATCCGCATCAATGCCAAATTCGTCAAGGTAAGCCTTATGTGCGCTCACGCCCCAAAGGAGGAAAAATATGATTCAGCTAAGGACTGCTTCTATGAGCTCCTTGACAAAACCTATGAGCAATATAGAGAGGTGCCACTCCAGGAACGATGTTTGCAATATCTATACTCAAGCTTAATAAGGCTGGCGAAAATGACGAACTCCCGCCGAGCTTTATAAAGCCGAGATGACTTGGTAAGTAACATCCACCAACTCATAAGCCAAATCTGGATGAAGTATGCCTGAAGCATGGAACCTCAGCATCATTTGCCCGATCCACAAAAAAAAGTAGACCCTCTGAACTGCAACCACTACAGATGCATAAGAATCTTCAACATCGCCTACAGGATCCTATCTGCCATAAGATTCGAACGCCTGAAACCGTTTACCAACAAGCTGATCGGCCTTTATTAGTGTGGTTTTAGGCCAGCAAAGTCCACAACCGATCAAATTTTCACACTTCTGCAGATCCTGCAAAAAAAACCCAAGAGGTCCAAATCGATACCCACCATCCATTCATCAATTTTAAGGCAGATTAAGACAGCATTTACAGAGACGAACTATACAGAGGCATGTCTAGTTTTGAAATACCGCCAAAACTCGTCCGTTTGTGTCGTTTGTGTCATCAGAGTCGGAAACGACCTCACCAACACCTTCGACACCAAAAAAGGATTGAGGCAAGGCGATACGCTATCATGTGACTTGGACGAATTGGAAAGACCGTCACCATTGGCAGATATAACTTTGAGGTAACACGGGACTTCGTCGTTGACGGCTCCGCTATTAACTCTGACTCATTCCGCAATAGTGATATAATTCATTTCCGACGGTGTAAGTTGTTTCATAACAACTTGCGCTATTGGTCAGTCAGACGCTGCCGTTGTCTTTTAGATTATGTGTCATTATCTCTATATAATGGGTCAACCGTTAAAGTTCCTATATAACGTGTTGTCCGAATATACCCCAGCAGTTCACTTAAGTTGTTCACTTTATCCAGTCGCCTGGGAAAGAAAAGATGTGTCTTAGTGAAAGGGCACATTTACGCAGCTCTTTCACTCTCTGCTGCATCCAAGACAAATGAGGAGGTCATCTGATTTATTTTGCAACCCTGATGAGCTGATGGTATTAATACAGTATTGAGTCACTTCTAAAATCGTTTTCTTCCCTAGTCTACCACCCTGTCATCAGTGTCACTTGCTCAGAATATTCAAATATCTAAAATGCTGGATACATGCCCTTTGTCTATGACAATTTGGTCAATAAAACTGGGCTTTCAGATATTCGGTCATCAAGTTTGTTTCTGAACATAAAACTGCGTAAGCCAAGTACCTACTGGCCATTGTGGTAGTTCGTACCAAATTAAAGTCAGTTTGCCTAAGTACGTTGCCAGACGTGGTGACATGAGGACTTTGTTTTTGGCCAACACTGCTAAAGTTGCCCCAGTTTCTATATAAACTTCAAAATCATTCAACATAATACTGACGTAGCTTACGAAATAAACTATTCTAATATTTTATGCATCTCTTCTCTTACACAGATTTCCGTTTCACCCGACAGTCGTAACACATCATGGGTCTCCTTCGATGGACGAAATCGTCAGGAATTATTTCATGGTGATAGCCTTCGCGTGACAACATCGATATATCCGGTGCCAAGCATCTGTGCTCAGGATCAAATTTCAGACTGGTTCGATTCACTAGCCGAGTGTCTACACTGGAATGTCCGCAAGAAGCAAAAGTGCCTAGACGAACTATCGGACTTGACGGCATCCGGCTCAGAAGACACCCTTGACGAATTGGAACGTGGCAATGATCCACTCCTAGACAATGGCAATTTCTTTTAGAATAGGAAAGTGTATATTTCAAGAATATGGATTTTATTTAAAATTTATATCTTATAAGTTTGTGAGCTAGAACAAAAATAAAACCTAATTGCCAAACGCACTGAGGGCTGAGGAGTGCCTTTTGTTTGTTGATAAGAATTATGTAGAGATTATAATGGATCTGTATGTGTTATTGTTGTACTCCTCGTCCAATATGTTCATAGAACAAAAAAAAAATAACTACATATAACAGAAAAAAAAACTAAATTTAGGAATTTGCTTAGAATTACAATTTTTCTTCTGGTTTATTTTTCCTGTTGCAAGTTTTTCTATATACGAGTAATATAACATTAACAGTTAATTTGTATGTGTAATATAGTGTAAGCATTATTTTAATTTTATTATCCTGTAAAATGGTTGTAGAAAATCAAAATATATATAAAAATATATAAAATTCCCTTTTGTATCTAATTTTGTGTGTATTTTTTTAGTATATTGAAGCTTAAATAGCATAATATGTAAATATACAAATTATAGGAAAAATAAAGCAATGTTATTACGTTACATTACATTTTTTTACATTATCCTACCCCCATGGGGTATATAAAACTTATTTTTATTTTTTTTTAAAAAGGTCATATATAAAAAATATGTAAATGAGCAAAGCTAAAAGAACAATTTATGAAGCTTATGCATGAAAATCGAAATATTCCAAAAAAATGTTTAACTGTAGCCCTTGGCTCTTCTTTTTTTTTAAAGCCAAGTTGTTTTTTATGGACGTTTTCGTGAAAATATCCCCAAGTTCGTAAATGCAAATTTCGCGTTCATTATTGTAAAAGTACTGCATTATCATCGCAAGAAAATTGACAATCAGCATGCTGTCAATTGTGTACGCGTTTTTCGTTTGTTGCCGAGCTGGAGAAAAATGGCAGGAGAAAAGGAGTAAATTGCAAATTATTTAATTTTTCACTCAGATATGTAGAAATAACTATTTGTTTCGCATTTAAAACTTTAAATGAATAATTTTTTATTATATAGGAACGCACAAGAGCAAAAGATCTGGTCGGACGATGATATGAAATTGCTTGTATCCTTTCGGCTTGCAATGAAAGCCGAATTTATATCTGGGCAAAGAAAGAAGTCGGTGCTCTGGAGAAAACTTTTGACGGAGATAAAGACTATTTCTCCCTTATTTCCATATGAGAAGTGTGAAATTGTCCGGAAATTTCAAAGTTTAAAGATTTCCTACCAGTGGATTAAGAAACGAAACAAACAGAGCGGGAGGGAATTCTCTTTGTGGGATTATTTTAATGAATTCGACCGGGTACATATATGGAACTCGTCATAACATCGAACCACCAGAAGAGCTTGTAGCAAAAGTTTTTGGAAGTGATGACAGCGAGAAGGAAGGGGGGAAGTGCAAAAGACTCCTAAAAAGAGAATAAAAAAGAATTCCAAAAAGTCGAACAACGATTTAATGGCATTTTTAGAAGAGAAAGCTAAGGAAGATGAGCTGCGCCACCAGGATATTATTAGCGTCGAACGCGAAAAAGTGAAGGTTGAGAAACAGCGTTTAGAGGTTCTCTTATATCTAAAAGATGCATTCGAAAGAATGCCCAATTAAGCTGCCAGTGCCTATAAAAAATGATTTATAGTTTGTGATTTATTACCCATTAAGTTTTTTTTTATGTTTCAATCCTTCTTCAATTGTTTTTTATGTACTAAATAATCTGTGTATTACAAAAAAAAATGCAGATAATAATGCCAAAATTGTCAAAAGTAACTCATAATTTATTGCTTTGCATTTTTGGTTTTAACATCAAGGTAAGCTACAGACTTGCTAAGACGAAAACAACATTCCGATTCGATTTCTCTTCTCTGTAGCTTCATTAGTAGCATGACCTTTTTGTTGTTCCTCCAAAGTGTTAGTTGTATCATCAGTTTCTGTGTCTCGTGACTGAACAGACGAGAGAGGTTCAAGGTCCTTCTCCTGTTCTATGACAATATTGTGAAGAATAACACAAGCCAATGTTGTGTATTTTGTGTAAACCAAATTGTTGATGTCAATAAATTTGAGAATTCGAAACATAGATTTTAATCTTCCAAGAGATTGTTTTGACATCAAGTTTGTAACATAGAAAAACAATTTCGACAGATATATCTTAAAGTACATGGATCTTGCTAGTTGAGTCAATTTAACTTGGGGATGCAAACATTGAATCGATGTTTTTGAAACAACTTTGTTGAACAATACTGCCAAATGCTCTTACACACGGAGTTTGTGCTGCTTGTGTATTCCTTAGCTCTAACTTTTGGCCTTAAAAAAAACGTTGTTTTTTTGGAACCATCGATGCTTTTTTTACGATGCTTGCATCCCTACTAGCCATGTCCGCGTATCCGTCCGCCTGTATGTCACCGATTTCTGGGCCTTAAAATTTGAGCTAGAGTGATGAAATTTTGTATATACAGACTCTTTGTCCGACGTATTGGCTAAACAGATGATTTCGGATTTGGTTGCAAGATTAAATATTGATTTAGACAAAATATGGAATTGGTGCATTTTAAATAAACTCAAACTTATAAAACTGAAGCTATGGTGTGCTCAAGAAGTGACGTCGGACACCTATTAAGGACATCCATTTTTTCTACATGGGATAATAATCCAACATGTCTTGGTGTACTTGGGATTTACTATTAACTATGAGTTGCTGCAATGCTATTTCCAAAACAATAATAAGAATCTATTTTGGACATCGTAGTTTGAGGTATTTCTCTTCGTTACTGTTACCTCCCTTGAAAATGCGTCTGGTAAAAAGTCTCATCACGCCCTTCTTCACATTTAATTGTTGTGTATATCCTTGTCTTGATTATGAGAGCACACGAAAATTAAATGTAGCTTTCAACGGCTTTTGTACAATTCATCTATAATAAGACAAGATGTATTTGCGTCAAATTTGAAAGCTTACCTTTTGGAGATCTGCTATAACAAACATTGCGAATTTTGACTTTTACTTAAACTGCTTTCCTTAATCCATAATCATTGTCCTGTGTACTTGAATGAAATGCTGTTTTTTCGATCAGTCAAGTAGAGACTTGCGAATTATACGATTCAAACATACTGTTGCAGAGCGATCCCTTTTTATAACTGAAGCTAAGAAGCTATTTTCTTATATATTGCTTATTTAAATTTTTAAATATTTCTTTAATATTTTTGCATTATTTAGCAACACCTTAATAATTTTTCAATGGCCCCCTTTTCGTGATGATCTGACAAATCATCCGAGTAGTATCAATTGTCAAGAAAAGCTTATCTAAAATGCACCTTTCGGAGTCGGTATAAAACAGTAGGTCCCGCCATCGTACCAGAAGTACGCACACATGATTCTTTGTCAGAATAAAATTGTATTTTGTAAGACTATGAATATTTCGTCTATAGATCATTTTAACCCACGCCCACTTTTTCGGGGCGTCATTCTGGAAAATCGATTTGTTAAGCCTATTTATTGAAAGCACTCATTTTTTGTTAAACCATAAAATAAATAGATAAACCGTCTGAACAAAATTAATTCAGTTTTTAGCAAGGCACACTTTTTGGGGACATTTAGTATAAGGATGGCATGCGATAGGGTATTAAACGATTCGCACAGCGGGTTGTAGCCTTCTCATATGTTATATTTTCGATTTCATATATTTCAATGTTCGACCTAGAAATTTGTATTGAATCTAATCATTCGATGATAGGGGACTTGCGAATTTTGAAACCAAAAAAGTAGTTTTCGCAATTCCATCCGTCGCTCTGTCAATCCGTTTGTCCGTCAGGGCATCTCCAGCCTTTCACATTTCTCCTCAAGTCTTGTATTGACAGTTTTTTTTGGTCACTCTTCTTGGACATGTTTTTGTTTTCTCCTAACCATTTTATAACCGGTACCTCCTTTACAAAAATTACACATAACGTCAATTTTCTCAAAAACGGCTCTACATGCATACCCAGTATTTACGAGAAAATACATTAAACATATTTTCGGATTTGGGCCATGTAAGAAAACTGTCAATAAAGTTAAGGATGACCAGTCGCACACCCATCACTCCATCCTTACTAACGTTGGTCTTAACCGCGGCCATGTGTTTTTGTGTTAATGTGCCGACATTACTTTCCATGTGTGCTTTGATTGTAGCGATTTAATTTGTGTGGGATTAATATGAGATGAAAATGATGAAATTAACATTTTCATGAGTACCTAATCATCTTAAAGAGACACTGAAACACTGAAATCTATGCATACGAAATTTTGTTATTATATTTTTTGGCATTTTATTCTTTTGTAAACATTATCGTACAAACCAACGTTAACAAATTTTGTTTATTAATCGTAGGAGAACCAACAAAATGCGTAACAGATGAGTTTTTTTATGTAATGATTAATGAATAATCGCTAATTGAATCAAAAATCACCCATAATAATAACGTGTCCGGTTCACTTGATTTTATGGACTAATAACATTTCAGATTTGTTTTTTTACTTTCCCAGCAGCGTTGCCAAACGTCCCGAGTTTGGAGGGATGTCCCGATGTTAAGCCAAAACTTAAATTTCCCGCGCAGGACAGGCACAGTCCCGCTTTCAACACAAGTTGCTTCTCAAAATTTTCAAAATGTTTACTCGCCCTTCGCCATTGCAGTCATCCATCGTTTTCTATTGGCGCATTGCTGTAATTCTCAATACTCTCCTCAAGCAGATTTCAACCAGAGATTTCATGTCATGATACCGTCATCGGATTGTAGGAAAAAGTTCTGTCTTCGGAGTGTAGAATGTTTAAACGTAGATATTTGTGAGGTCCACGTATAGCTTTAGTTTAATTAAATTATAACGAATAATGTGATATGCGTTGACGCCATCAGTGTTGGGATGTATATCATGTTTCAGTGGGAATACAGTGAGGTTGAAAAGTTTGGCGACGTAAAATTTAAACAAAAATTGTTTATTTGAAAATTACCTGAATCGACACCAATTGTTCAGTTATAAATTTCAAAGCTGTACAGTCGATTTAAAATGTTTTGTTTTAAATATTTCACTTTATGGATGTACAGATGCTGCGGCTTGCAATTAATCTAATTATTATAAAATATTCTTACAACTGTTTCATTGGCTTTTTCATATGAAAGTTTGACAAAGCAAAAAGTATTTGTAAAAAAAAACTGTATCATGTCTCCTTGACGATTACTTTTGTGTTGTCTTGGTTTCCAAATTCAATTTATATTCTTAGAAACAATAAAAAGTAAACAATAGGTCGCTTCCCTTTACCAAGTTCTGTTATATGCTATTTAAACTATTGACAGAACTTAAGGTCAGCCAACTGGGTCGCGTATCATGCCTCGATACGTTCGCCGTTGACAGTAACTTTTTTTCTACAGTCGTCTTTGAAGAAAAGTAGACCGATGATGCCACCAGCCCATTAACACACTAAACTGTCGATTTTTCGGGATGCATCGGTAATTCTTGTATGGCATGTGGTTGTTCATCACTCCAGGGGAGACAGTTTTGCTTATTTACGTATCGGTTGAACCAGAAATGAGCCTCATCGCTGAACACAATTTTTCGATAAAACAGGGGATTTTCATGGAGCTGTTCTACTGCCCATTCACAAAAAATTAGACGTTGTGGTAAGTCATTCGGCTTTGAACCCATGTTGATTTCCATTCATTAATACAAAACGTAGGTATAGGCCCCTGAATTGCCTTATTAGCTTTAACAAATTATATCGGTATGGGACGTTGTAACCATCATATGCACCTATCCCGATGTTAAGCCCAAACAACACAAGTTCATTCTCAAAATTTCAAAGTACAAAATGTTAAAGAACATTAATTTTTTTTCGATTTCTACGGATGGCAGCAATAAGAGAAACTGGAAAATGTTTCCAATATGTCTGCGATATTTCCGTTTTCAGAAAAGCAAACAAAACTGATTATTAGGTTTTGAAGAAAGTAATGGTTAACGAAGGTACGTTGTAAAACATTATAACTAAAACGATAAGAAAAAGATAAAAAAAAACAACTGACAAGGTAGATACTTAGGTATGCTTCTTATGTCCCGCTTTCGACGTAAAAATCCCACTATTTTAATCAAAAGGTTTCAAAATTCCATTTTATTTCGGTGGAACAACAATCATAACTTCACAAAAATAAATCTTGATCAGTAAAAAATATAAAGTGATTTTTTGGGGAATTAATAATTAAAAAATTAATATTTTCGGATAATCATGTTCTAAAATTTATGAGCAACTCGCCAATGATTGAATTTAAAAAAAAGCCACAAGAAGTAAAAGAAAAATTCTAATGTGGGTTTTCAATGATAACTATAACTGAGCCCTTAATAAATACTAACCCCAAGGAAGCCTTGCCACCCCTCCGGGTTTTCCTGATCATGTACATGTTTTTTACTCTGCGGGGAACGTCCGGTATAGTTGTAATAAAATGTTCGGGATTGTATTTTAACTTATCTACTTGGCAGCACGTCGTATGGTTTTTTCCATTGGTAACTCAAGATTTTTATCTGAAATTTAATCTTTTTTGTTGCAAATGGAACACGATGTCAAACTGCTTTTGAATCGACTCAAAATCAATATCTGAGTCGATTAAGCCGTGTCTGTCTGTCCGTCTATATGTATGTCACCGATTTTTAGGCCTTACATTTTGAGCTAGGAGAATGGAAATTGGTATATATATACCTACTGCCTGAGTAATATATTGTGACAATGTCATGCCTACTTTTTGGGGATGTTTAATTGGAGAATCAAATGTGAAAGGGTATTCAACGATTCACACAGCGGATTGTAGGGTTCTCATATGTTATAAAATATCTCATACGGGTTTATGAGCTTTTAAGAAAAACTTTATTTTTGGCAAAACTGTAATTTTTGAATTTTGAAAAAGTTTGTGACAAGATATTTAGACAATCCTAATTTCTATATATCGTCCCCACATCCTTTTTTGTACGCATACTTTTGGGGGCATTTTCATTTGTCCGGGATTTGGAACCCCGTGTGCTACTTTCATAAAAAAAAACATCAGGCAAAACCTACCCCAAGGCTGCAGTTATGGTTATAATTGAACAAACTATCCGGTAGGAGTATTTTAGTTTTGGCATTTAGATATTCTTAAAAGCACACGGATTAACTCAGAATCGCCAGCTGAAACGATTAAGCCATTTCTGTCTGTCCGTTTTTGTGTCACATATTTTTGTGCTTTCAATTTTGAGCTATTGGGATGAAATTTGGTATAAAGACTCTCTGCCCTATGAAGCAGAATAAGCTGACATTTTTAAAATCTGCCTGCTGCCACTCCCACTTGTCAGTAAAACGTTGTTTTTGGCCAAACGGTTAGACATTTTGAAAAAGTGTCTGAGCAACATATGTGGACAATCTTAATATATATATTTTGTTCATATAAAGTTTTTTTGCCACGTCCACGGTTGTTGGTATAATTTTTTTTTAAATTCGATTTCTGTTTTTAAATGAACATCTCGACATAACTCCGTGTGGCAATATATTTCCCTTATCGCTGCAAGCTCTTGGCCGTAATAGGGAACATAATTAAACTTGCAGATCTAGTTCTCATGGGGACCTGAGTTCCCCACTTTTTCAGCCCAAAATGTCGCACCCACAAACAACAAATTTGAGTTTTTTTTTTTTTAAATTTCTTCTCATTTATCTGTAGACTCTTACGTATTTAATACAAATGTCATTATTTTTTTTTTTGTTACTTAAAGTTATTGCGTAAATTTGTTATAAACAGCGATAAGTTATTTTGGTGAAGATACGGTTTGTGCATATGCTAACGGTATTAAATAAATTCCAACAAATCGTATAATTATGATAAAAATGAATATTGCAAAAGCACATCCAACTAAAAGCGTGGTCCATTCTAAGGGGTTGAACTCTTCAGTAACTGGATGAACATGTGAGTTGAGACCATTCTGTTTTAGAAAAAAACAAATAAATAAACCATTATCATAAGAGAGATGAATTAATTGAGCAAACTAATTACCCATCCACCGTTTTCATTAATCCAAGGAACCAGTTCATCCTCAATCACATCCGATACGCCCTGCACCAATGTTGGCAAATAGTCTGGATGACCTTGTCTAACACAATCAACTGCAAGTCCTCCCGCAACAGCAAATAGAGATATGATCTTGCCCCAGGTGATGTCCAATCGGAAAAGATCACGTGCCACAGCATTTATTAATATAGCTACTGTTTCCGCGGATGAAAAGTCTCCACCGGGTGAGCGGCATACTTGTCGGGCTACTCCTGTATAAATTCGAGGGTGCATTCGTTCCAATTCGTCACCTAACTAACAATGGAACATAATTTTATGAATGATCAACCTTTCTATTCTACTTACAATCATTAGGGCGGGGAATACATCACGAACGACTGATATGGACGAAGTGCCTAATATACTCCGGATTCGTTGTAAGCCAAGTTTTTTGTTGAACAATCCAGAACGTCGAAGTCTTCGCTTGATATATTGACCGCATAGACATTTTCCCTTTATATGAAGGAGATACAGGTTCATAAAATGTATTATTTAAAAAAAAAACATTTAAACATTCACACAGATTCAAACGTACCCAAAAGACTTCTTTATAAGCTATGAAAAACATGAACAACTTGTCATGTACAGTTTTGCAAAAAGTTTCCAAAAGGTCATACGTATTTTTTCACACCAGGAAAGGACATATATTATAGTTGACGACAATGTTAAACGAAAAAAAAAATGCTAACAAACTTAGCATCTACAGTTGGAATGTGAGAACACTTAAAAAAAATGTGCACCGGAACAATTAACGGAAGACCTAATCTGCTAAAGGCTAGACATTACTGCCATCCAGCAAATGGGATGGAATGGATCGTGCCAAAGATTATAAAATCATACAGATACGCATTGATAACAAACTTTAGCTCAGAACAGAAAATTTTGCTCACCAGCTTCATGGTAAGGGCGGGCGGTGTGCACGTGAAACGAGATCCAAACATATGGCGGACTGTGCCAGTACGACACACCATAAAACAATTTTTCTTGTATGCAGTGCGTTATCTGTATGCGTTTATAACTTTGATCGTACTAAAAGCTCGATGGAAAACTGTGACGAGTTGTCAAATTGACTTCGCCGTGGCTTGATAGCCATAAGTTTTATTGCAGTCTCCGAACCAGCAAACGGTCAAATAAATTGACCATATTTCTGTATCCAGTATACCGGATGTCCAAAGATTCCAAGCAGCTAACATTGACTCGAACTGTTGCCTTGTTGAACCAAATGTAAGAATGGGGAATATTGCCGAAAGATGCTTTGATGCAAAAACTAGGCCTAAAAGGCATTTCCCTAAGGGAGGCCGCGTGTTCTCTTTTATTCGTACGCAGAATTTCATTCTCTACCCTTTTCTGGATAGATACTCATTCTGCACTGCACGCGTTTTATGTTGTAGCGCCTTGATATGAACCTATCATTATACCTAGGGTACCTAGTCAGTGGTGGTAGCCTATTGTGGTTTCGGCTACTTCTTTGATGGTGTCCACTTAATTGGTCTTGTAGTTCTGACAAACTCCGACTCATTTAGGTAACCAACGTGTAGTCTGTTTTTTAAACCACTCTTAACTTCTTCCGGCTCTTCATTGGATACGACAATAATATGTTTAGTGTCGACATCTGCTCCTCTGAATGGGTGTAGAACCAGTAGGTGTACATGCATGCCTCGCATCTATGAATATATGGACGATTTGCTTGTCGTTTCGACCATCTGGATACGGTCAGCTTGCTATGTGGATTCAAAAGCCTGATACCTTATGCTGCTGATCGTAGTATAACATGTTGTTGCAAAGTCTGTCAGTCAGAAGCCATTCTTCCTTAGCGAGGTATCCGTCAGAGCTGACAAATTTCGTTGTAGTTCGTTGCATTCATGTGCGAAGTACTGTGATGTCCAATGTCCAATGTTTTCCAACGTCCAACATATTTCCTGAATAGCAGTAATGTCAAATAAAATGGATAGATAGATAGAATGTTTTTAGTAGCAAACGTGGGTTTTCCGTTTTAGGGCTAAAAAAACACTTAGAATTAAAATCCTTACTCAAACATCTAACTTAAAAAGATCATATGCTTTCCAGTTTCTGCTATATGGAGCTGATGTGAGGATCGTATCAAAGGCGTATGAAGTAATGCTTGACCTATTTGAGCGATTTTTTTTCCGGTCCAGTTTAATACGCTTATGAGGTATAGAGAAAAAGTTGTTTTTTCATGAACTTTACGAGCTGTAGGTACTGCGATAATGGTCTGGTAAAATACTTTGCATTGGAAGTAAAAGATTGCTACTACATAAATAGAGAATGGACACCAATATCCCGACCCAAACAAACGTTGGGCGTAGTAGAGAAACGCACACAGATAGTTATAAACCTCAACCAACTTGAAGTGCACCAATAGAGGCAGTTAGGTAAGGAGCGGGCTAATTGGAGAGGCATGTGGGTTGAGGTCCAGGTTCACTCAACTTAAGTATGTTAGTAAGTACTTATAATGAACAATCCTTAAGACGGTATTAAATCTTTGAACCTTTTAAATCCAGCTTCGGTCAAATTTGTATTTTATATAATAATAACGTACCATTTCTTTACAGTTTCTATTTCTGTAAAGAAATGATACGTTATTTATATCTCATTAGTAATATACAACAACAACAAAAAACCCACCTGCGTGATTATATCCTGTGCAGGAATTTGCGGTGCTTTCCAACCAATCGTATACGACAATTTACGTGTAACCACGTCACTTACGTTACTTAATCGCCTTCGAGCGGTCGCCGCTGAATTAACCTCCAGCAACGAAGTAGAATGCAGTGTGGCAGGAAAGCTAAATTTTCGTCGACTCTGCTGCTGCTGTAGGGTAATTCGTTCGCTTGGTGTGAAGCCACTAAAGTCAGTGTTGGACATTGGATTTGTATTTGGCATTTTGACATTAAACCTAGAAATAGAAAACATAAAATGGACATCCATCAATATGATTGTGGTTGATGGTGTGCTATCTGAACAAGTTGATTTGATTTGTTCGTACAATTAATTACTACTGCCCTCTTTGGTCAGAGTATGATATCAGAGAATGGAGAACATGATTTCGTGTTTAATTAATATCACGATTGCAAGAGTAATTAAAATGAATGTTTGTGTTGCATTACACCGGGGAGTAACAAGAAATTTTCATGTCTCACGCTAGTTGTTTGGCAATAGGCTCTTGCACAGCATCAAGAGTTGCGGAGAACACTGAAATAGGCGGGAGATTGGTGCCCGATAGATTTATAAAACGGGAGTACAAGTGGAAATAACACATTCGATTTTTTGTAACAAATACCAATGTTAGCGAATTATGGAAATAGTGTTTAATATTACACTCTAATAAAAGAAAGCCGTAGGACTATCATTGTAACGGTTTCAGGAGACTCCGTATTTTCGATATGTTTGACTTATAAAGGTCCATTTAATGTTTTTCACTGACCAATCCCCTGCAAAAAGCCCATGAAAATTCCTGTGTGACCTTTGAAATCAGCGTAAAGTGTTATTCAGTTGTTGCAACATTAGGTATATAACTTCGTACATTAAATTAAATATTTTCAAAGTTTTTGTAATTTCAAATTAAAATTAATATTTTTTTCGAGGGTAGGTGAAAATCATTCATCGTTCTTCTTTCTGTATATCACGGGTATATAACAGGTAGAAAAGCTGTCGAACTTTCTTTAAAAGTGCAAGTATTCGTTCTCATGTCTAAGGGCCCAGCTATTTAGCTATCATTGAAAACCCTGTTTCTTCTTGCGGCTTTTTTTGTAAATTCAATCATTGTCGAGTTGGTGTCAAAACAAAGCTTATGAATTTTAGAATACGATTATCCAAAAATATTTAATTTTTTAATTATAGTTTCCGCAGAAAACCACTTCTTATCTTCTGATCAAGATTTATTTAAGTGAGGAAATGATTGCCATTCCACCGAACTGAAACAGAATTTTATATTTTCAATTCCATTATGTTTTGTGTTCGAATGAAGTTGTTCAATGATAGCTACAGCTGGACCCGAGATATGACTCTAGGATATCATGTAGGCTTCTTGGAAGAACTTGTCGGAATTTACAGTTTAAGAATTCGTGCCACATTTTATTTAAGGCTTTCGAGACTTTCGTGCTCAACACGTGTTTTAGTCTGAGAGCTGCATTTATAATATGGAGACGCTTAATTATTGCCTTCCTAGGTGGAGCTTTGAGAACTTCTCCGGTGACCAGGAGCTTTCTTAGTTTTAAGATTCCTAACTCGAGTTTTATTTCTCTTAGTGTTGCTCTTGTGAGTGCTAAATCGTTAAATAGTAGTTCCGCCCGATTAGTATTGACGTGAAAAGCTTGACCATCAAAGGGTGTAAAGGTTTCTTCAATTGGACAGCAAAAACGTCCGGTTTTTCTTAATATTCCCTTGTACATTCATTTTGATTCTAATTAGTGGCTTGGCCTTTTAGTGCCTTTAACAGCTTTCCGTAGTGAATATTTGGACTTTTTCTTTGCTGTTGACCTTTCTAGATAAGATATTTTCACACGATTCTTAAAATCCTTAGCAGAATTCTTCAACAAATTGCACATCTAATTTAAATGTGCTTTATGTTGAGGAGAACGACTTTGTTGCTCCTTGACCTGATTTCTCCACCACTTTCGTTGGCTTGTTTGTATTATTCCAGGACTACAGCTGTAAGGGGAGGTGGCCTAAAACGTCACACTTACCAGAAAACTCATAAAATAACCAAATTTTGAGCTTTAGCGAACACGGTCCTTTAGTTTACTTAGCAGCACCTACGCAAACGAAATATGGACATGTCCCAGCCATATTATGATAGCCAGCAGTTAATTTTTTGTCGAGCCGGATGGTAGAAGCGATGTAAAGTAGTAGGAACTGGCACAGTGTGCCATATTATACATACATTCAAATTTTCATTTTAATGCTAAGCAAAAATGGTTGGCCGTCATGCGGTGCACTGATAGGCAATCCTGGCTATAAAAGCCAAGATATACGGTGTTCCGAAAAGTACACTTCGCATGCGAGCGAGCAACAGCAACAAATTAGTTATAGACAATCAGCTATACGAATAGCTTTTCCGTATGCAAATCTATTATTTAAACATACAAAATAGGTGTATTCACTTAAACTGATAAATTTACGCATTTCGTAGTTGCGTAATTTTTTTAATCAAATGTTTTGTTTTAACTTGTATGTACCTATGATATAGTTTCAATGAAAACAGCACAATGTGTGTAATTCTCTGAAGGTGATTTCAGAGCCAAAATAGTCGCAAATTTACGTGCGTTCCGTCAATAATTTTTCATATAAAATTTGACGGGTCAATTATGAGCTGGTAAATTTTTAAGGATTACTAGTTCTACGAGGGTCTTATGCATCTGAGTGAATACCCTTAATATGTAATTTATAATTTATTGTGTGTTTTTCTCTTGAAATCCAGCATGTTCGAAGTTACATGCGACGATATTCGTAGCCTTTCTTTGGTACCCTGCATGGATTTTATAAGAGAGAAAACAAGCTGATTGGGATTGGCTAGGAGGCTTTCGATTAGGGAATCTGAACACTTGTTGTTAATGCAGCCAGAACCCACTTCTGCAGTTCGACCACAAGCTTTCAAAAAGCCGCGTTATATACTAAAAGTCTGAATTCAAGTTCCTTTTATACTTTTTGTTGTACCTACCTATGAATTATTTTGAATTCTATTTTATTGATTATTTTATATATTTAGTTTACACATTTTACTTTCAAATACAGAATACTTTGGTAAAATGGCACACTGTCATTTTATAAAAGTGACCTTTAATGGCACAAGTAGACACAAGTAAACATTTTAAAAATTAATTGTTTTGAACACTTTTTTTATATTTTTTAACATACCTACAAATAGCTGGGCAATTGGTTGATCTATTCAATGAACATACAAGTTGAAATGAATTTTAATTTAAGACCTAGATATGGGGCAATTTGCTTAGGGTGTGCCATTTTAGGCCACATTCCCCTACGATCTTAACAAAAGAGTTAACTTCCAAGTTCATAGGATGTCTTAATGGAACCCTTAGTTCATCATTTTTTTCTTTATCGTCCCAAAAGCAATTCCAGTAAGCTGATCTTCGATTAATAACATACGCTCCAAAATACAGAATATTTGAAGTCTCAAGAGGCGTGTTTTTTGTCTCATTATTCAAAATCTAAAAAAAGAGCAAGAAAAACGCTCGATCGAGGATATAGAGGGGTGCCACTACAGGAACGATGTTCGTAAGTTTTACCAAAGTGTAAAACGTCAAAGACAGAATTCTGTCGAGATGAACAAGGAAATATCGTAGTTGAGACATATTCGATGCTGAGGATAAGGAAGAACTACTTCCACAGACTGTTAAACGGCGATGATGAACAACATTCCGCTGTCAGGCAGAACGAACCATTCAATATTGGCAACGACAGTGAAAACTGCCAACCACCCGATCTTAGTCAAGTGAGGATAGCAGTATCTAAACTCAAGCTTAATAAGGCTGCTGGAAATGACGGCCTTCCCGCTGAGCTTTCTAAAGCGGGTGGAAATGGCTTGGTAAATAACATCCACCAACTCTTAAGCCAAATCTGGTCGGAAGAAAGTATGCCTGAAGAATAGTACCTCAGCATCGTTTGCCCGATCCACAAAAGAGGAGACTTTCAAAACTGCGCCAACTACAGAGGCATAAGTCTCCTCAACATAGCTTCCAAGATCCTATCTGCCGTAATATGTGAACGCCTGAAACCGTTTAAAAACCACCTGATCGGCCCATATCAGTGTGGTTTTGTGCCAGGAAAGTCCAAAACCGATCAAGCGCCAAAAATTGGTTTAGCAGTAAGTGAGGGCATGACGAAGTATAGCTGTCAACACGAAAGGACACACAACATCGACAAATTGCACAGAAGGTCACCATTGACAGATATAACTGCGAGGTAGTACGGGGTTTTGTTTATCTCTGCTCCGCTATTAACTCTGACAACAACATCTCGTAAGAAATTAAGAAGGGGTAAGAAGACAATTCAGTAGTAAAGCCCTCACTCGAACAACTAAGGAGATCCTATATAAGACTTTGATCATCCCAGTCCTGCTCTACGGCGCTGAAGCATTATTACGACAAACAAGTTTTATTAGCAATTCCCAGGGAGGTTTTTGGAATTGTTATTCAAAGTCCATCATACAAGGCTTACAAAAAATAATATTTTTAGCGTTGTTATTTTCTGTGTTCTTGGGAATCCTTTATCCAGAGAAACCCACTTACGATCTAGGCAATGGTTGTTGTACATTCATTATCAATTATGGCCGCGGTGAAACTTGGCGGATACTTAGTAATAATAATTGACGTGATCCCTACAAGTCCCTTTAAATTCTGCTGGTTTTTGTATGCATTCCTTTTGGTATTCCTTACTAACAACTACATGACCAATTTACCATATATGGCTCAAAACGTAGTAACAATCAAAATGCTGCGGCAACACAGTCTACTTGTCTTCTGTTGGCTATTCCTGTTACGCATGCTCCCACATGAAATTATCAACTGTGCGCACGTGAACAGCTTAGCCAAATGGACTTGCAATTCGAGTTTGTCTTATTTTATATTGATCTATACACTGGGCACTCAATGGTAAATGATAGATAAATCAATCTAATTGAAATTATTCCACATTTCAGTCGCATGTCAGGGAAAATGATTTCTTTTGAACTAAAAATATGATTCATTGCGTCAAAAGAAACATTTGTCGATATCGGCTGGTGGGGAACTTTTGTGGATGGTGTGTGGTTTTTTTTTTTCTTAAGCTGATTAATAAAAACAGAAAATACTCAATGGCTTGACTTGTTTGTAGGTAATGTGACAAGAATGCAGACGTCAATTATTTTGTTGAAAATGTCTCTTAATGATAATGTTTGACAATTTGAAATAATAAATTCTATTTTCGTTAAGGGGTTTGTTTATATAAAACAAATATTTCGATTGGTTTGTACACCTTTTTAAATCCCGCTACACATTGTTTACATATGGACATTGGACATAGCAATTTCAAGCACTTTTTTTTAACACGACTGTTTCGTTGTGGATGGCTGTAATCTTATTAGCTGGCATAATCGGGTTTTTAATGCTTGTTAAAAATTATCAATAATTTCTTTTTACGAGCTTCTATGTTTTAGAGCAAGTATTGGTTTACTTCAAATAAGAACGAAAAAGTAGGTCTCCCAATGTCGGTTTGTGCAAGTAGCTTGAGGCTTATTGAATAAGCAGATTTTCAGCATTGGAATTACAGGTTCAAAACTAGCGTTTACTCACAAAGAAAGTAATACTTTAGCAATATTGTCGAAAAACACAGCATATAGGACACCAAATCTGGCAAGTGCCACTATAGCCAGCACTAGAACTTGAAAAGTAACGATAAAATTAATACCCGTTTGGATTCGGTACTTTTTAACTGATTACCCGTTAAAAATAATTTGTTACTTTCAAGGTACGAGCCAAGGTACGGCAGAACACCACGGATCCACTCACACGTTCTCAACGGTTGAGTCACTCATCAGAAAAATCTATCGTAACACGCACGCACACACTGATACACATACAACAAAGGTTGAATTAAAACAAATCTTCTCGTACTTATACGAACCGAACCGTAAACGTCAATCAAAAATTAAAAATGCTAAAAAAAAGAAGAAAAATGTATTGAAATCCTTTGAGCCCATGAAGCGTGGCACACAGATTCTGCTGATAAACTGAAAACTGTTGACAAAAGTTTGGACAAAACTGCTGTTGGAGGTTCCAACGAAGTCGCGTGAGCTTTACTGATGAAGAAAATATTGTTCAAATCCTTTGCATCCTCGAAGAAGTCAACTCATGTCGGTTATTACTGATCGAAAAAATCTTTTGATATAGCCATCTATCAGGTGACTAACCTTTACTGTAAGCCGTAAATATTAAAAAAAAAAAAACAAATAAAGTAGTTTTTGTAATTAATGGGATTTTAATATTTTAAAGCTAAACAAATGTTGTTTTTTTTCAAGAACTATTACTAGAGCCATCATAACTTTAAAAAATAACAAATTTGATATCAGGTATGGTGCTTTTCTTAACCATTAAATTGTTACTTTTAAAGAATATTTTCTGTGTGTACTTCTTGCAGCTCTTTTTTTATGCCGACTCCGAACGGCTTAGTTGAGATAAGCTTTTCTTGACAATTGACACTACTCGGATGAATTGTCAGATAATCACGAGAGGAGGGCCAGTGAGAAATCCTTTAGCTGTTTCTACGGCTGGGAACACCTTACCTATATAATATTCTTATTATGACATTCGTTCACTCCATCCCAAATTAATGCAAATCATCCGAAATAAAATATTACAAATTGTTGGGAAATCTGCAATGACATCATTCTGGTATATTAAACGGATATCTAATGAAACAAATATGGACTTCCGAACGTTGGCTGTCAAATTGGCTGTCATTTATTCAGTGTGTTTTGCAAAATCAACAAATTGTTTTATTAAAATGGTTAACGTTCCGCGCCTCTCCCGTTTTACGTTAGCCATAACCGTCTTAACGAGACGCACTGTGGTGGATAAATTTGAGTCCACTGGTTCACTAAACTAAAAACCTAATTTTCATCGAAGTATCATCCTCAGCGATGAGGTCGAATTAAAGATCGGACATCGTTTGCCCGATCCACAAAACAAAATGAAACCCTCTGGATTGCGCAACCACAGATGCATATGCAAGTCTGTCCAAAATCACCTACAATAAATAAACCGTTTACCAACAACCTAATCGGCCAATATCAGTGTGGTTTTATGTCAGGAAAGTTCATAACTGATCAAATCATCACACTTCGGCAGATCCTGGAAAAACATACTGACATTGGCATTGACATCACAGTACTTTGCACATGAATGCAACGAACAACAGACACATAACAGCACTGGCGACTGAGGCCACTGGCTGGCACACAGCACATTAATACAACAGAGAGAGTGACAGATAGGCATATAGAAGGAATACCATATAACATAACCCTACGTGGCATAGAGGAGAAGACATAGATTTATATTGTCTCATATCATCGCACAGGTGGCCCCAGGTAAGATTTTTCTAGAAAAAGAATGTTGCCGAAGCTGGGGCTTAAATCCGCGTTTGGCTTAGCAGTCAACTACGCCCTTCTGAGTCATGGCCACCTGCAGAAACGACGACCAAAATCGATACCCATCACCTTTTCATCGATTTCAAAGCCGAATACGAAAGCATTTATGAAGACGAATTATACAGAAACATTCGATACCAAAAAAGGAGTTAGGCAAGTTTATGCACTGTCATGTGACTTCTTTAATCTGATTCTTAAGAGGACCTTGCAAAACTCAAAAGGCACCATGACCACAATCTTTTAAAAAACGGTGTAACCTCTAGCATAGGCCTACGATATTGACATCATTGGTAGGACATAAAATGATATCACCACCTTTGCTAGTACCGGCAAAAATGGGTTAAGCTGTAAATGAGGCTAAGACTAAGTATATTCTATTAACACAGAAGGACACACAACATTAAAAGATATAGCTTTGAGGTAGTACAGGACTTTGTCTACATCGGCTCGGCAATTAACTCTGCCAATTAAACGAAATTAAACAAAGAATCACTATTGCAACTGTTTCTTCGGGCTAAGAAGACAATTCAGTAGTTAAGCGCTCACTCGAACTACTAAGGAGATCATACATATAAACCGGATTATACCAGTCCTGCTCTCATAAGTATCAAAAGTGGATAAGAAATCCTTGGTCGATTCAATAGAAAAATTCTTCGAAAAACCTTCACTCCTATTTGCGTTAACGGGCTATGGAGACGAAGATTCAACCAAGAACTATATGAGCTGTTGTACAGCGAAATGCTGTAGGCTAAGAAATGTTGAACGAATAGACACTAATACACAGCCTCGCAGAGTCTTCGATTCCCAGTCAAACGTCGCTGTCGGATGCAGTAGAGGACCTCGCCTAGGGTGGCGCACAAGTAGAAACCGACCACAAGAATCTCAGAGTGCACCACTGTAGGATGTCAGCTAAGGACTGGGCTAATTGAAGAGGCAAGTTGGTTGAGGCCCAGGTTCATTCCGAATAGTAGCCCCACTTAAGTAGCAAGAAAGTATTCTTACCACATATTGGCATCGATGGGCCTTTAAAACGAATAAAGAAAGTCTATGATATCCCATACACACTTTTTTTTAAATTTAAAGACAGAAAGAGTTTAGTAAAATACTTTTTACAAAAACTTAAATATTTATTAAGGATCAGACTCTTATAATAAATCAATTAGATATAGGGTGCCATGAAATATAGGCAAACGAAATAAGTAAAAACTTAAAATTGCACGCCGCTCTACATGTTTTTACTAGAATTTTTTACTTTTACTTTATTATTTCTTACGAAATAATGAAGTTATTGCCCATTATCAGTGTTTTTTTCTACAAATTTATAATAATTTTAATCATTGCCTATATTGTCGAAATAATATTGGAGATGAAAATGTATTCAACATTCAAAGGATGGTGTCCTGATTACTTTAAAGAGACCATTAATAATGAATACGTCAACCAAGCCTAATCTAAGTAATTTACAAGTTATTAACGTTTTCATTCACCGTTATCAGATTTTTACTTGTGTACCTTCATACTTTTTTTAAACCAGTCATCTGAAAAAGTGAACTTTCACTTTAATATTAACGTTTATATCTACGTACAAGAGGAAATATTTTTTGGTTTTATCGAATTAAAAAGATTACGTAACGGCGATTTATCTGCCCATGTCACTACACTCGCACTTTAAAATATGTCGCAAATCGTGATCTGTGAAAGTTTTCACTAAGCAGAAGTTCTTTCGACAGCAAAAGCGTGCGCTTCTCAAAATGTGTCAAACCTAGCAACGATTCCTTCACTTTCCTTTAGTCACGACTCAGAGACACCAGTGCGTTACGCTTGTCTTTATAAAACACCAGTACAGTGGTAAGAATTCAATCAGTCTCAAGCCTTTATCGAAACAATGGACATCCGTTTGGAGTTAACTTTTTTATTAATATCGGTGATAGCCGTATCTGGAGATATAAGTCACTTATTTCTTCCGGAATTCAGCTTATTTCAACCACCTCATCAACAACATCCGCCTTTTCTATACGCACCCCCACAATCACCACCGCAGCAGCCACTACAACCATCACCACCAATCAGTGCCACAACTGAGTTTTTTCTTCCTGAGATTGTCATAAATCGAAAATCCAAGGATCCCCATCATGGAAATTTCATTCCTTTGAATCACTACCTTCCCCCTCCTGTGGACAATAACCCAACCCTGGTTCAACAAGATATTCCGGAAGTTCCGAGCTCGGGTTATCTGCCTCCGAAACAGGATGACCATCAAAATCCAATAGTAGTGTTAGATGAGCCCGTCCAGCAGGGATATGAATACGAAAAGCCATCAAGCACTGTCCGACCGCTAATCGAGGAACCTGCACAACAATTTCCTCCTGCACTTTTACCTCCAGTTGCAGACGATCCTTTTAATGACCGGCCACATACAACAACCGAAGGCCCGTCAAGTGGTTACCATTATAACCCACCCGGACCATCATACCTTCCTACCACAGGATTACGATCAGAAGATGCAAATACCCAAGTTCGACTCCATGTTAAAGAAATGCGCTGTCTCGATCATCAGGGAGGATTCTTCCGGGCAATACTAAAGATTGACAGTTTTTTGAGTGCTGTTCCGACTATAGAAAACGACTCCAATGACCCAAAGTGCGATCCAAAGCTCAGCAAGAGCTACTTGGTGGTAAATATTAATGCAGAGGACTTTAAGAAATGTGGAGTTCGACATTGTGACAAGGAGCTCTGTTTGCGATTGAGGTTCCCCTCCATAAGAGGTATGAGAACTGGACTAGATTCTATATTATCGCTGCATTGTCAAACCCAAAATCGAGTAGCGGTGAAAACTCATGCTCTTAAGATGGGCGTGTCTAATGATTTGTAAGTCAACATTGTTAAGAAATCGTGCCTATCCATCAATCTTCCTTTTTAGTCAAGCCAGAAGCGCTGGAGTCTATGCACATGGTGGGAGTCAAAACGAATTTCGGACACACATTGAGTTACTTCGAAAATCCCCGAATGGATACACGAAACCTCTTGAAACCAATGGAGTAGTTCAGTTGGGAGAGGATTTGTTGTTGCGAGCTCACGTTATAGCTGGTGATGGTGAGTGGTAATCTGTTTCTTGAGACTGATCTTATTATAAAAAAAATTGCATAGGTTGGAACTACACTAAGCTTACCGATGTTAGTCTTCAGCGGATTTCTCCATCCGGTCATTTAACCAGCTCGGCGAATCTCATAACATCTCGAGGGTGTGTAAATCCATCGATGCGTAGTGTATGCTCTCATGTTCCACATTTTGAGCCGCCACTGGGACATCGATTGCAATTCAAAGCCGTTATGTTCCAGGGAATGCGTAGTGGTGATGAAATGGTTTTGAGTATGAGAGTAACTGGGTGTATAGAACATCACGATTGTCATATCAGTGCACAGGAATGTAGTGAAGGAAATCTCAGCCGACAGAGACGAGATGCAACACAAAATTCGACAGAGTTTTCGGAAATTTCTAAAATTTCTTTTCGTGTTGAAATGCCGCCGGAAGTTAACCAACCAGTTGCACAAAAGGATATAGATGCAGCTTTGAATCGTATTGGTTCACTACATGGTAAAGCTGGAAGCTGGGTAGTTACTGGCGTTTTAGGGTTTGTAGCGGTACTAAGTGTTTTGGGATCATTTGTTTATTACAGAGTGAAGACAAATTTGTGAAATATTTAGTTATTTATGCTTGCACATGAATAAATTATTTCAATTGTTTTAAGTTAATTTTGAAATACTTTAATTTTTAATAAATCATTTTAAATTATCATATAGGTTCTGCCTTTCAATTTCACTCATATTTTAAATATATAAGAGTGTTGAATATTTTACTTTTCTTGATATTATTTACACATATCCGAGGTTTGGTTAGGTTAGGCTATAGTGTATGCATGCAATGCGCGTGCATATTTGGTGGATCAGTCGACTTTTTCTAGGGATTCGTTTGCCTAAGTGAACCATTCCGAGATAGCTATGAAGCAGAGGAAAACCAATTGGGAAGGCTTCAAAAACGATACTGAAAACAAATATTCGAATGGGTGTATGGCTTAGATCTCCATATTGGAACTCGAAGTCGCGGTTGACTCCTTTATCGATACCTTTCAAAAAGCGGTATGGGAAAATATTCCTGAATAGAGCAAAAAGGTGAGCCATAGTCATATCAAGTACCCACAGGAAATAAAAGATTTGGCTCGTAAAAGATCGTGCCCCGCAAGGTAAAACACATCTCAATCGGTTGAGTAACTTGCTATCAATTTCGATGAAAAACTTTAAAAAGCATGATGTAGAAACTTTCCGCTGAAAAAAATCGAATTATTCCCTTTGGAAAGCAATTATGGTCATAAAACGCTGTGCCTATAGTTAGGGTAACTCAAGACGTTTGGGAAAAAAGTGATAAGGAAAAAGCAGACGTTTTGGCCGCACATCTTGAGGAAACATTTAAACTATTTGATGGTCCAGAAAACATTCATTTATTTGAGACTACAACCGATGGTAATATAGTTAGATATGCAAGTATTGCCGAGCTCAAATGGGAAATGCATAAACTATAGCCTAAAAAAGCTTCGGGTTATGACCTGATTACAGAAGAACTTCTTAAAATGTTGCATCGGAAAGCGTTAACTAAACTTCTCTACATTTTGTGGCATGTGGCATTTAGACTAGCGTACATACCAAGACCGTGGAAAGTCGCGGAAGTGATTATGGTTCTCAAACCAGGAAAATGACCAATTGAAATAAAATCTTACAGGCCTATTTCACTTCTTCTGATAATTTAAAAAGTTTATTAAGGATATTACGCGATCGCTTACACCCCATCATTGATCAGAAACGCCTTTTACCTGACCATCAATTTGGGTTTAGAAGTAAACATTCGACTGTGGACCAAGTTTATCGAATTACTGATGTAATTGAGAAAGCTTTTGAAGAATAGAAATTTTGCTCAGCTGTATTTCTTGACGTCTCGCAAGCTTTTGACAAGGTCTGGCATAGAGGCCTTCGATATAAATTAAGACAAATTCTGCCTGAACAATTATATAAAATCATTGTCTCGTATCTTGACCATAGACTCTTCCATGTAAAAATTGGAAACGAATATTCAGAGTTCAAAGAAATATTGGCAATAGTACCCCAAGGAAGCGTCCTTGGACCACTCATGTACCTCCTATTTACAGGTGATATCCCACAAACAAATGATACAATAGCTATCACGTTTGCTGACGACGATACAGCTATAAAAGCAGTTGGCGCAACAGTAGAGGAAACAAGTATAAAATTACAAAATGCACACTCCATTCGAACGAGGTAAAAGAATGGACAAAATCCTGGCGGATTGCACTTAACGAAGGCAAATCGATGCAGGTAGATTTTTCGCATAAACGGAAAAACAATTTGCTTGTATTTCTAAATACGGTTCGAGTCCCTATTGCAAATGAAAAGAAATATCTCAGAATGACACTCGATGCAAAATGAAAATGAAAGTCGCATGTAAAAAAAAATGCGAAGAACTTAAAAATAAATTCAGAGAATTGTACTGGTTACTCGGAAATTATTCGAAGCTTAACCTTGACAACAAGCTGCTATTATACAAGAAAATGCCAAAGCCGGTCTGGACATATGGTATACAACTATAGAGTTGTACCAGTGAAACGAATCTAAACATTCTACAAATATTTGAAAACAAAATGTTAAGATCATTCGTCAATGCGCCTTGGTCTATAAGGAATGAATATCTACACAGAGAACTGGGTATCCCCGCGGTCAAAGAAGAAACGAAAAACTTTGCATGCAAACACAAAAAAACGTTTATTGAGACACGTTAACAAAACGGTCCTCCAAATTCTCGACGAAACAAATTTATTGCGGCATCTTCAAAGATTAAGCCCTTAGATGTGGCCAAATCGCGCTATAAATTGCAAAAAAATCAGGAACTCTCAAAGGAAAGTTACCTGCCAAACATTCATTACTCGTGATAAAAAAAATTGCTAGATAAGTCGTTGCTATTCAAGTACAAAAAGGGTGGTGGTTTAAGTGAATAAAAATCTCACAATACTTAGGGAACGTGCTCATCGGTACTATGAAGATTTCCACCAGCCCACGGAAAAAAGGTAATAACAAGTATTTGATAAAAATATCACTACGTTGTATATTCCGCGTAAAGCATTCAATTACTTATTATGTATTACAAATTGTAATTCTGATTGCTTGACAACTGTCAAATACGTTTGGCATTTGACAACAATTCCATGACACTTACGGATGCGGATGCAGATACGAATGCTGTAATATAGTTTCAAAAGCAGTAGCCATTTTTAAGTTGTAGTGTCAGCTCCTTTCTCTACATGAGATTTGTTCCGTCTAGTTAAAAAATTCCGACGGCATAACCCGCGCAGTAGAGAAATTCACACGAGAGGAATTGTTACTTATAGACTTCAGATATTCTTTAAATTTAAGCCTTGTGTCAACTACAAAGCCAAATTATTTTAAGTGCTGTTCGGATACGGTCTCATATCAAGCTATTGTAAGCGTGATGGTTTTTCTTCATTCTCTACTGAAAATAAGTAACGCTCCGTTTTGTTTTCAAATACCATGGCAATGATTGAAATTATTGCATTGCATATTTTTTTTATATGGTAAAGTAAAACTCTCTGCCCGAAATAGTGCTCTCTGAAGTAGTGGTCTGAACCACTACCTCAATGACATCGAGGGCGTACCATGCCTTTCGAAATGCGTACGTGTGTTCTGATAGTCAACCTTCGTCTTGCCTGATACTGATAATGTGCTCCAGAACTTTCTCTTCCATTTTCTCTGCCCTTCTTCGTATCTAGTTATCTTCTGTAGGTAAATAAACTTAATTGTAGTTAAATGAAATCCTTCCTAGAAATCCCTTGCCTCCATTTACAAAAAAATACTGGCGCCGTCGTTTTTCGCAAGGATAGGAACAGTTCGTAATTACTTTGTGCCAGATCCGGACTATAAGGAGGAAGCATGAGAACCTCTCAAACAAGTTATCGTAGCTTCTGGAGAGTCGGTTTCGATGTATGTGGAATGGCATTGTCATAATGGAACACAATAGCTCCTCTATTGGCCAAGACTGGCCGCTTCCGTGCTATTGATTCCTCCAGAAGGTTTAATTGTTGACAATACAAGTCCGAATTAAAAGTTTTGACGTTGGAGTAGATGATTCCATTCTAATTCCACATAAAATGCAGCAAAACCAATGTGGCCGTCAATCCTGGCTTGGCCAACGTTAGCGTCGGCTCACTGAATTTCGACCACGACCGTTTCCGCTAAAGGTTTTCATAATTATCGACCACCACCCAACAACCATCATCTCTAGTGATCGATCCTCCACTTCGGAAATAGGTCGACTCTGTTGCGATTCTGCACCGATTCGTAGATGGATATTCGATCCATGAGGTTTTTTGCGGTAACGCGTTAACAACCATACATCGAACTTCTTTTCGTATCCAGACTTATTCAAATGGTTCAAAACAGTTTTTTGTGTAATGTTCAGCTACTCAATCATGACGATTAGAAAAATATTGAATTTGTTTTTACTATGCCATTACTGAACCGGGTGGTAGGTTGCATTTCCTGAGGGCATCAGTCCTTACGTTGTATCACGAGCCTCTGTGTTTTTCAATCGTTGAAAAAATACTCCCCTTAGTAAAACAGCGATATATATGTAATGTATGCACGATTAATAAAACTTATGAGCAGCGTGTTCTTCTAGACGATTTAAATAACCAAGCATTTTGATCTCTTATGGTAAAAAAATGCTTTAGAAATTAATTAATTCTTAATCGAACACTGAAAACATCCAACGGTTCTGATGACGGAGAGAAAGTTGAAATCAATTGAACCATCCAGGTAGTGTTTTTCTAAAAATGGTTGACATATGAGCCACTCGCTGATGACTAGAAAACTAGAAGATATATAATTACAAGGTGGCGCAAAAATAACCTTCCGATGTTTTTTGGCTGTAATTTAAAAAAAAATGAAAAACTTTGATTATTCTTGTGGATTATTCTTATTTGGTCTTTCAATTTTTTGTACATCGAGAATATGATGTCATGTAAATGGCCGCCGCCACAGTTGATTGTCATTTGAGCCCTTTTTATGGCATTTTCCATCATTTTGGACAAAACTTCCGGCGATAGGTCCTCACATTCTTGACGGATATTGTCTTTAAGAGCTGCAAGAGTCTGAGGCTTGTTGACATAAGCCCGCGACTTCAAAAAGCCCCACAAAAAGAAGTCTGGAGCGGTCCAATCAGGCGATCTTGCTGGCCAGTGCAAATCGCCAAAACGGGAGATAAGGCGCCCGGGAAATGCATCCTTCAGCATATCGGTTGTGGCACGTGCAGTGTGTGCCATTGCAGCGTCCTGTTGCAACCACATGTTTTCCAATCCCAATTCATCAAGTTGCGGCAAAAAGAACTCGTTGATCATTGCTCTGTAGCGCTCATCATTCACAGTAATCGTTTGGCCCGCGACGTCTTCGATGAAAACAGGTCTGATGACTCCTCCAGCGAAAACAGCACACCATACAGTGGCTTTGAGTGGGTGTAATGGGACTTCGTGGGTTACACGCTGATTTTCAGTGCCCCAGAAGCGTAAATTTTGCTTATTTACGTACCCGCTAAGATGGAAATGGGCCTCATCACTCATGATTATTTTTGATGAAAAATCATCTTCCTCTTGGTGGTGATTAAAGATGGCTTCAGCGTATGTTAGACGCGATTGACGGTCAGCAGCTAACAGCTGATGCACCGTCTGGACTTTGTACGGAAACATCTTCAAATCTTGTACCAAACGTCGCTGTAAAGACCTTCGACTGATACCCATTTGCGTTGCACGTCGTCTGGTCGATGTCGACGGCGCTTCCATGACATCTTCGGCTACAGCAGCAATATTCTCTGCAGAACGGCTACTCCGGGGTCTGCCACGCCTGGCAGCATCTCGTGTTGTGCCAGTCTCTTCGAGGCGAGCGGCTAAACGTCGCAGTGTTTCACCAGTAGGCGTTGGACGGCTAGGAAATCTGCGACGAAATTCACGTTGTGCCAAAGTCACTGACCGATTATTGCTCAAATAAATAGTCACCAATATTCCGCGTCCTGGAGCAGTGTAGCGTAACATTGTTTACTAACGTGTATTTCGCATGTGTTTACTACACAAATGTCAAAACAGAACTGACATATGGGGCCAATCGCAAAATTTATAGCATTTTCTGATAGGAGGATTACTTTTGCTCCACCTTGTATGTTGTTATAAATGCTAGAGTAACCCAATTCATTTCACCATTTTCACAAATTCAATTTCACAAATATGTATAAACATTTATTTTACAAAATTAGAGCATTTGTTTCGAGAATTTGATACAAATAACATAAAAGAGCAGGCCTCTGGCCATTAACCAAATTATTTACTTTATTTACAACCGTTGTTTTGAAGTAATTTGTTCATCATTTTACAATTTGTTTTAAAAAAAACTGACTCACCCGGTTAATCTGAAAGAGAAATGCACACTCCATGGTAAAATGCTTTATATAGGCATTCGAATTAAGTTATCGTGTAATTATGATCACCCGCATAGGGCCATTAAGTTAGTAAGGTAACTGATAAGTAGGCTAGTTTTTATGAATTTCGTCTAGCATATAAGTTAGTTTTAAATGAAGATAACAAAAAACGAATTTAAGAAAATAAATGCATTTATGTATTTAATATTTCCGAATATCTAAAATCTGCAGATATACAAAATGAATGTCGATAATTACTCTGTTTCCACTTAATTCCAATCACCAACTATCTTACAAACCTTTTTCATTCTCTGAATCACTAGATACCTAAGTATTGAAGTAAATTGCTGTGATCAATCTCAAGTCATGTATACACAACTGCAAATGCACAAATCAATACGCACCTCCTACTTGACACATGGACCCAAAAATACCACCATTTAACCACCGATCATAGATACAAGATCTCCTTCCATAATCGGCCCTCAGCGGCTCAATTGAAACCAATCTCTGCGCTGAGTGGTAAATCGAAAAGTTAATTATCATTGAAAAATAGCAAAACGTATGTCACCACTGAATTGCGATGATAATTTAATGGAAACAAAATGTGTAATCCAATGAATGGGGCAGAGCCTTCAATATAACCACGTTGCGTGTGTGGAATCACTCACTTCACTGATTGGCATCCAAGGTATTCAATAAAACATCGACTTGTTACATATGACTCGAGCATATCTGTGCACGATCGTGGTAATTTTTTTGAGTTTCTTCTGTTCAACATGGATGCACTTGCAATACAGTTTCCATGTTGAACACCATGAGATATGTCCAAACACATAGCATTGCTTGAAATGGCCAAATTTTTTTACAGGCCTGTGTAAAGTTGGCAAATTGGCTAAAGGAGACCCCACATACTGGCATAGGTACACACTCAATTTAATGAGCTTATAATGTTGGCTATTATCTGGACCGCAAAATGGTATAAACACTACCGAGAGAGTATAGGACACGGCCGGCGACCGTAAGTTCACACTCCGTTCCCAGAGGCCTCTGCGTGATGCATTGTACGATTTTATTTCTTAAGTTCGAGCATGTTGTCAAGAGATAACAAGAAATGTATTTGCGCTGGTTTTCATTAGTATTCAAGCCACGGTTTGTCACAATAGTATGAACACTGAACAGTCTCCAGTAGGCTAGGGGCAAAAGGAAGGCGAAGTAATGTGCATTTCATTAGGCGGCAGTAATTTACACTTACTTTCCTGAGAAATGCTGGTTTTTATGTCGATAGCATTTGTTGGAATGCTGTGACAGCTTGATCAAACTGAGTTACAAGTATATACAAGTTTTTTCTACTATCTGCAAGAAGGGAAGTTCAGTGAATGTTAACAAAATGTATGATTAGTCAAGAATAATGATGTCTCAGGAATTTGGTGTCTTTATTAAAATAAACATATAAATAACGTTTTAAGCAAACAAGCATTTCAATTAAACAAAACTGATATTTAAAAATTAAGAAGTGATTAAGAAGTCAGGTCAGGTGAGCACTTCTCCAGGATTAAACTGCGACACAGTCATTTTTCAAGAGGTCCAATTTTCAACCACTTTTTTGAGCATTTGGGACCGTATGTCGGCAGTAACGCCACGAATATTGGCTTTCAAGCCCCCTTACGTTTATGGTTTGTTGGCGTAGACGAGCGACTTCACGTATCCGCAAAGAAAATAATCCAATGGTGTCAAATCACACGATCCTGGTGGCCAATTGACAGGGCCATTCAGCGAAATTATGCGCTCATCGAATGTTTCCTTCAATAAATCGATTGTTACGTGCGCTGTGTGGCATGTAGCGTCGTCTTGTTGAAACTACATCTCATCCACATTCATGCCATCCGATTCGGGAACAAAATAGACGGTTATCATGGCTCTATACCAGTCTCCATTAACGGTAACTGGCTCTCCAGCATCATTTCGGAAGAAGTATGGCCCAATGACTCCACCAGCCCATAGAGCATACCAAACAGTCAGTTTTTGTGGATGCTATGGCGTCTAAAGGTTCTCATGTAGATTCTATTCACTCCAAATGCGGCAATTTTGCTTGTACGTAGCCATTCAACCAAAAATGAGCCCCATCACTAAACAAAATTTTGCAATGAAAATCAGCAGCAAGATCTTTGAGCAAACTCTTCCATAAAGTTGATGGACAAAGCTCCAATTATATATATGTAGGCCCGCATTCATCTGGCTATTAAAACTTGCCGTACGAATAATTTTTATTTGAAAAGGCTTTGTAGTCAGGATCTTTTGCTACATAAACAAGTTTTATAGACAGTGTCATGAGATATTGGCTACATAATGTAGTCAGACTCTCTTTCTTCAATAAGGACGTTTATAAAACCTAATTGAATTGTAGTTTAATGGCGCATGAAGTGGGATAGTTACCTTGGTTAGTAGTGACTTTATTTTCTGTACTGCGTTTGTTATGGGACACTTAAGAAAAATGTGCGGAGTTTCACCATAGACTAGAGTATGGCACCACGGGAATCAGGAGCCCCTTAGACTTTTCTTGGCCTGATTTTGAGCTAGGCCCCCTTGTTGGAGATCGTGGTGGTCGTGGTTTACCCGAAGGCTGGGAGCGTATGGTACTCTAAAGTTGGTGGTGGCTTTAGAATACAAGATGTTCAGAAAGACCTCGGCTCTTACCAAGGATGAAGTTCGTGCCTAGCATCATGATTTTCAAATGCACTGATATAATGTGTCCTATATTGGGTTGTTTACCGTACATACATTATCTCTCTCAACTACCGACTAATTGCACTTACCTCCCTTGTTTCTAAGGTCATGGAAACGCTGCTTAACCATCAGCTTATATGAAATATCTTGAATCACGAGAACTCCTTATTGACCGATAATACGGTTTTCGTAGCAACAGGTGAACGTGTGATTTTATAATATATCTCACCGAAAAGTGAAAATAATCTATACATCTTAGTGGCGAAAACATGATCGTTGCACTTAATATTTCAAAGGCATTACCCAGGTACCACGTGAAGCCCTTTTGTCGCTAAGTTGTGATTTTCGAATCGATGAACCTCTTCTTCTATGGATTAGAAACTACCTCTTGAAACGTTCGATTCAAGTTGTGTTGAAAGCTTTCAAGTCTGCTATTCACAAAGTAAATGGTGGTGTTCCCCAAGGCTCTGTTCGCCACTCTATCTCATTAATGACCTCTTGTCTGCAACTAATCATCCTATCCATTCCTTTGCTCATGACAGTAATCTTAGCTTTTCACATTCTTTCTCGAATACACTCCCTTTACCTCTGGACGTGGTACGAAAACGGCACTCTGATTATATGTAATTTAAGTTTAAATACTTTAAGTTGATTTTAAAAAAATTTCAATAAAAAAATATCACGGAGCAATGTTTTTATTAATAAAAAACGAATAGTACATAGCATAGTTGTTTATAGACCGAAATGCACATGCAATGCGGTTAGAGATATTTTTAGGTAAATACCAGTGATTTAGATACAGATAATTTTAAATGATATCTTAGATTTAAGCAACTTTGTCTAGTATGTTATGTGTTTTAAATTATTTTTTGTTATAATATAATCACTTTGCTAATGTTATTAGGTATACATATTACAAAATGTGACACATTGTGGTTAAATATTCATGTGACTGAAAAGCCACCACTTAAGATCACTTAACTAATGTGTGGTTAACCACGAACTTGATTTTGTTACATCAATGCCCTGTGGTTTTTACCAGGCATATTGCTGTCTTAAGCCACTACTTTTCATCAAAGTAATAAAGCGTACACTGACGTTATCCAACCGTTCGCACATAAAACTCAATAAAATGTCAAATCCATAAATATAATTTGGTATGAAAATTCAGTAAAATGCAATGAGAAATTAAAATAAAAAATAATTTAGATTAAGGTAGATAAACAATTTCTTTGAAGTCTGTTTAATATTTATATTTGGTTTGCGTTCACATTGTTTATGAATCGGCTCTCGGCACTTACCCATATGTTTTAATTGTTGTTGACTTACGCAACCAGCACGTGCATTAACTCATGGTCGTAGGCCCGATTGTATGCAATTTATTTGTATGCCAATGAGTCTGATATTTATTTGTTTAGATTGTACACAGGTTGTAGACAACGTCCCTTTCCCTTGTCGCCCGGTGAGGTGATACCACATCATGCTACTGCATTTCTGAGGTTGGCACATCGATGGGATCCAAAAGCCATGATTGTACTACTCACCTATGCAGATCTTTGCGGAAAACTATCTCAATATAAACAAGATAATGTCGACATTAAACCGAAATTAACAATAAATTATTATTTTTGATCCATCGTTGAGGATCAAAAAAAATAACGAAATCCAGTTGAAGAACTATATACATGCGAATTGTATAGTTAAACTCTGTGTTGATGCTTTATCTACTAAGCATATCAGCACAGGACTTGATTGAATCTATCAACCTCAATGCGCTATGGCTTAAAATTGTTCAAAATTTCAATTGTCAACCGGCACAACATTTTCGACATTTAGACGAAACCCCGAAATCGTTATGCTAATGTCGAAAAACACTAATTTGTAAAAGGATTCCAACATATGTAAAACCTAGTAAGAAAAACCGTTTGTCATTAATAGCAGTTTGACATAACTTGTCGGGGAACAATGACATAAATTTATTTACTTCAAAATTAATATAGGAAGTATACGAAAATGTTTAAAATACATAGATATTATTGATCCCAAACTAACGATGCAATTCTGTTAATCTCAAAATTTCTCAGAAACTGCACTAAATAAAAAATAATTAAAATATAAAATAATTTTATATTATTTCGTAAAAACAAAATGACAATGAAAAATAATAATTGAAAATAAGTGACCAAAAATAAAAATTTGATTACTCAAAATATAGGGTGCGCCATCAAAACATTAATCAAGTGGCCTCTATTATCCACAGCAAAATTTGTCATTTTTTCTGCGTTTTCCAACACTTTTTCTAGCATTGCGTGCGGTATAATAAAAAACGGTATAACAATAAAACGCTTACTATCACTTTAACAATATATATACATACAAACCCTTTATTTAAACTATCAAAGCTCAATTCTTAATACGCCCGATCTCTACGATCACATTTCTTCTTCCTTACAATGTTCGCTTCTTCTTGCGCATGTTCGCCCTACTGACTGTTATTACGCTATTTAAAATGTTATAGCGAAAGCCCTAACTGCTACAAATAGACATTACTGCCATCCAGGATATACGAACCGTGTTATAGTGAGCAAAAACAACGGATTTGTTATAAGTGCCAGAATTAGGCAAGAAGTCGTATGTTTCCAAGACATTAGCGAACGCATTGTAACAAATCGCATCAAAGCCAAATTCGCCAACATAAGCCTTATTTGCGCTCACACCCTAATGGAGGAAAAAGATGATATAGCTAAGGATTTCTTCTACGAGCTACTTGACAAAACCTATGAGCGACTACCGAAGTACGATGTTAAAATCGTGCTGGGAGATTTTAACGCATAGGTAGAAAGAGATGACATCTTTAGCAGTATTTTCAGAAAACATACACGACAACACGTCTGGTAACATTGATCACATTGCGACAGACAAGAGGCACGCATCCAGTATTTGGGATGTCCGAACATTTCGAGGAGCTAACATCGACTCGGACCACTAACTTGTTGCAGCAAAGGTAAGAACGCGAATATCCAACACGCCACAACAATCCAGAAATACTGTAAAAAAATGTAATGTCGAAAAACTGCAATCACAAGAGACCGCCAAGACCTTCGCACAACGCGTGTCCCAAAACTTCTCGATTACCATCATACCACCACCATTGAATGTCGAAGAACAATGCCAACGATGCCAACAAGTCATTAGATCAGCCACAACGGATGTGCTACGATTCTCACACCCACCTGCAAGAAACCCCTGGTTTGATGACGAATGTCGACAGATACTCGCAGCCAAGAACGAGACCTACAATGCTAAAGAAGAAAAAAGAACAAGAAAAGCGCACGATCGAGGATATAGAGAGGTGCCAGTCCAGGAACGATATTCGCAAATTTTACTAAAGTGTAAAACGTCAAAGCCAAGGATACAAGGCTCGAACCGAATCCTGTCGAAAAAAACGAGGAAATATCGTAGTTGAGACACAGTCGAAGCGGAGGATATGGAAGAACCACTTCTGCAGACTGTTAAACGGCGATGACGAACAACATTCAGCTGTCAGGTAGAACGAACCATTCAATATTGGCAACGAGAACGAAAGCTGCCAACCACCCCACCTGAGTGAAGTGAGGATAGCAATATCTAAACTGAAGCTTCAAAAGGCTGCCGGAAATGATGCCCCTCCATATGACTTGATAAGAAACATCCACCAACTCATAAGCCAAAGTTGGTCGGAAGAAAGTATGCCTGAAGAATCTAACCTCAGCATCGTTTGACCGATCCACAAAAAAGGAGATCCTCTAAACTGCGCCATCTACAGAGGCATAAGTCTCCTCAACATCGCCTACAAGATCCTATCCGCCGTAATATGTGAACGCCTGAAACCGTTTACCAACAACCTGATCGGCCCTTATCAGTGTGGTCTTAGGCCAGGAAAGTCCACAACCGATCAAATTTTCACACTTCGGCAGTTCCTGGGAAAAACCCGGGAAGTCCAAATCGATACCCACCACCTATTCATCGATTTCAAAGCCGCATACGACAACATTTATAGCGACGAACTCCGTATTGGAGGTTTAATATGGCTAGGACATGTAGAACGAATGGACACCAATACTCCGGCTCGCAGAGTCTTCGACTCCCAGCCAGACGTGGGATGCAGTAGAGGAAGACCTCGCCTTAAGTGGCGCGCACAAGTAGAAACCGACCTCAACCAACTTGAAGTGCGCAACTGGAGGCAGTTAGCTAAGGACCGGGCTAATTGGAGAGGCATGTACGTGGCAACGTACTGTTAGTTATAGCTGATTTCACATCTTCATCACTAAAATGTAACTACAAACAATGATCACAAATTGGGACAAACTGAAACGTTTTAATATCGAACGCGAGAATCACACAGTCAACCAATAGAAATGCAAAATGATTCCTCTTATCGTGATTACAGTCTCACCGATAGAGAAGAAGAACCATAATTGTCATTTCAATTAGACACATTGTCATACTGTTTTAAATGACCAATAATCGTATTGCAAAAAATATGTCATAGTGCACAATTGTAATTACATAATTAAATTTTAAGTGTATGGTATTTCCACATCTCTAATTGTAATGACGCAAATTGTGATCGGCAACCCTACACACACATCGTCAAATGGTTGCTGGATTCAACAAGGTAGTGAACGTACATAGAACCATTAATAAATGTTACCGCCCATTAACAATCGAATGTTTTCATTAATGGATAAAGATTAGAATTGTTTTTTTTTATTATTTGACGGATTGAAGTATATAATGGTTATCCTTTGTTGTATAAATAATGAGACGAATACAAAAAGTTGTGTTTTTTGGTTTGAATTGAAACAACTAATCATTGTCCATAAAAGTGCAGCATCGACTATGTTAGGTATGCTCTTCCAAAAGAAAGGTGAGTAAATTGACAGTCGAATGGCTAATTACTAAAATCGTTGCAGCAGTCAATTAAGCAGCGATTTCTACTTTTGTTGAATTTGGACTTGGCCACGGTTACACTCAGTTCTGCAACGATTTCCCATTACACACACACACCAGCGACGTTAATTAAACATTTTACGTAATTAAAATCCATTTTAAGAATCTGTAGGAATTGCACGCCATGAATACTAAATAAAGTTGAGAAAGGTGCCAGAGACTCCCCGCCATGTAAATATAGCGGCAGAAATGAGATGAATGTTTTGAAATCGATTGAAAGCGCAGTTGATGCGCAACGACGTGATGTGATAATATAACTGCGCTTAGTGCGTCGCTGTGATTTGGAAGGCTGCTAGTTTTAGGTCAGGAACGAAGGCTTTGTGCATTATCGCCGTAAATTAGCCCCCGAAACACTGGAGACAGTGCAACAGACTGTTATAATTAAACTAAAGCGCGCGACTAGATCGTCTACATATTTTTATAAATACATTACTCAGTGCAGTAGCCTAGAAGTTAGTACCTTGGAATGTCGAAGATGGTCCACCAGATCATCCTCGATTCAATAAAGAAAAAGAAGTCAGCAGGAGTCAATGGTATATCCATCATTGTGATGCGAAATGTAACCCTCAAGTTGTGTACATTGACGCCACGTTATTGTTGGTTAATTATGCATTCAATCCAATGCGATGGAAGACACGGGTGGAGCGTCCACTCGCAAAAATAAAAAGGGCAACAAAAATCGGGCGAATCTCTGATCGATAAGCTTTCTACCGGGTATCAGCAAGGTGTTCGAAAAGATTCTCAATCTGGTTCGGTTCAAGTGTGCCGAAGAAAGTAAGATAATACCAGAGTGTTATCAGTTTGGTTTCATGGTGGGAAACGTCATTATTCATGCCACCTTTAGGGCCCAGTTATAGCTAAATATAATTGAAAACCCTCATTGGAAATTTTCTTTTATATATTGCTGGTTTTTCTATAAATTCAATCATTGGCGAGTGGGTGTCAAAACAATGTTTATGAATTTTAAAACATGACTATCCAAAAATATTTAAATTTTTAATTATAGTTTTCGAAGAAAATCAGTTTTTATTTTTCACTGATCAAGATTTATTTTAGTGAAGTAATAATGGCCATTCCACCGAACTGAAACGGAATCATCCAACAATTCCTATAAGAAGCTATGGGGGTGACATTTTAGTTCCATCATGTGTTGTGTTCAAATGAAGTTGTTCAATGATAGCCATAACTGGACCCTTAAACTGGGTTCTGACTTTTTTTTAGAGAATGTTAACCGTTTGATTAGAGGTCCATTATCTTAATCATACCAGACTTGGCATAAGTTTACCCCTGCTATATATGCTTCATGACATGCTGGGTGGTAGAAAGGTTGTTGCCAAAAATTATGCTTCTGCCTCAGCATTTTTTTAATAAAAAGGATATGCAACAGGGAGTATTAAACTCGTCAAATCTCATCAGCGTTTACACCAGCGATATTTTTAGTAGTCCTTATCAAGCAATTGCGTATGTGAACGATCCTATAGCGCAGTCAAAAATGTTGAGATCATTATAATTCTTCTGCAGCAAGACTTCGACAAAATCAGAGATATTGTGGTGACTGGATGTTGAAAATCAACTTTTAGAAATCTGAAAGCAAGGGATACGAGAAATAACTGGCGCATGCTGGTGACCTTAGGACCAAATGCATTGACATTGACATTGACATCACAGTACTTCGCATATGAATGCAACGCACTACAGACACGCAACAGCACTGGCGACTGAGGCCATCGGCTGGGACAGAGCAAGACATTGATACAACAGAAAGAGACAGATAGACACATATGTACAAGGAAAGTCCTATAACATAAATCTGCGTGCCACAGAGGAGGAGACATATATTTATATTGTCTCATATTATCGCACAGGTGGCTTCAGAAGAGCTGGCGATTTTTGTAGAAAAACAATGCTGCCGAAGCTGGGGCTTGTACCCGCAGCGTTTGGCTTAGCAGTAAACTACGCAATCCTCTGAGCCATGGCCACCTGCTGGCTGACATGCATATCCGGCTCTGGAGAGTCTAGAGGAGCGATTGCTCTGCCAAGACATCTTAACACCAGGTTGAAGGTGATTTGCTACATAACCCTTATCAGGCCGATAATAGCCTATGGGTGCTTTCGTACATTTAGACAGTCGAGGGCTGAAACAGGATAGATCGGCGGTTTCTCGTAATCTTATACATCAACTGAAGAACTGTGGATCACTCAAGGCGGAGAAGAGCGCTTGCTGCTCTGTAGGAGTGTGCCCAATTGGGAGCGTCCGATCTATCGGAGTTGGTTGCAACAATATAACCGTTTTCGATGGCTTAGTTAGTTAACAATAGTTGACTAATAAATTGTATGGCCAACTTAGATACCTTAAAATTGAAGTTGTCCATACTGTGCGTATTGGAAAAAAACTTGACGTAGTCATTTTTGCTAGAATTTGGCCCTTCTGGAACAAAAGGTAAACAAGGTGAATGAGCTCTGAAGCTGTTCAAAGTTTACAGAAATTTAACATTTTTTTTATGTTTGGATTGTCAGATTAGAGACTGAATTTTAATCCAAGCGAATCCAATTCCAAAAGCGACGAGCGCTACGGAGCACGAGAAGACATTCTTAAGCGGTGGCGACATACACTGACCACCGATATCCTACGATTTAATTCAGTTAGTTTTGTTTCTACGAGACAAAACAAATAAATCAAAAGCAATCGATGTCTACAAAGTCAATATAAGAGACGCTATCCAGCAGATTCAGACAGATTTATGCGAAAAAGACTTATGTAGAGGAAAAAAACCGCCCTCTTAATGAAAATGTGAAATTGGTTTAGATTTAAGTGAAAATGCCAAAATTTGGTCGAAGACACAAAAATAAACTGAAACCTTCAAACAAACTCACAAAAGTCCAAGTATTGGTCGAATCGTTGGAGTTGATTCATTTTTATTCGGAGCGTAGAACCGTAAAAGCTGGATTTTGCATTGGCGCCCAACTAGGGGTGCCAATTGTAGATAGAAAATTCCGTCCTCTCGATGAAACTGTGAAATTGGTTTAGATTTAAGTGAAAAATCCACTTAAACTGAATTCTTGCCACCAATTAATGTCGCGGAGGAAATGTGAACGATTTTGGATTCTTATTTATTAAATCCATCAACATGTTTTGTCCTTGAATGGCAAAGTTCCGTAAAATCGCAGAATGTAATTGGTTTGTGCCTAAAATGCGGTCAATTAGTTGGCGGTGGGTTTTAAAATAAATTCTACTCAAGTATGCCCTTCACGTTGTTCTTAAAATTATATGGTGAAGGCAAGTAAAAATTAAAAATTTTAAATCGTCCAAGTAATGTCCTGTGTGAAAACGAAGTAGTTGCCCCATCGGCTATCCTGCTCTTTTACAGAAAATATTTGAGCTGCAGAAATACTTTTCATATCCTTCAGGTCCTCGTAGAATCGTTGTACTAACTCTCGTGTAGTTTCCTTTGCTATTGATCACAGGGTAGTGTTAGATATATCCTATATATATATATATATATATATATATATACATATATATATATATATATATATATATACATATATATATATATATATATCCGCTTCGACGTCTTACATACTTTAAGATTTACAAAGAATTTGTCCGAATGTGCTTAATATCCGCTTTCCTGCTTTTTATCCAGCACTAGTCACAATTAAGTGGCACTGTTATATTAAGGGTCCGGTGGAGCAAACAAGAAGATGTGTGCTTACACTTACACCTTTTCCAAGACGGCACCGGAAGCATTTCCAATATGGAGTCAACGGTGGCGTCTATAGTCCCAGTAAAAAGATGAAAAAAGTGAAAAAAATAACTCCAGCTGCTTTGAAATTTCCGATCAATAGGTCATGCGACATTTATTAGGATGCGGATTCATAATGGGGAGCCGATTTAGATCAAGATCAATTGACTTTTAGTCGATCAGTGGCCATCTGATCCGCATTAGAGGAACGTTTCACAGAATCAGCCATATATGTGTTGTATGTGCAACCAAACTGACCATTAACTCATAGATGCGTGGTACGTATGCATTGGTACGGCTTGGTACAGACATTTCATCGCAGCCAAAATCAGAACTCGATCCTCCAAAGAGAAGAAGTTGCAAATGGTGCATAAAAAGAGACTTCACGTTGTTCATCTTAGTAATCCGGAGATTGACAGATTTTACAAGAAATAAATGACTGAGAGACATGCTGTGCTTTCATCTCCACTTATATCAACATTCATGGGATACAGTATCGGACTATCACCAACCAACCCCGAAAAGGTCCCATGGGATGATGGTATTTGCATGTACCAATGTAATTTTTGTATTTTGACAGAAGAGGAAAATGGCGTTATAACGCAAAACACGCTCCATGCTCTGGCATGAGTATTGAGTATCGAAGAAGGAAAGAGAAGAAAATCCTGCGTAGAAAAAAGGAGAGCACGTCGTCTCCCCTAGGTCATATGTAATCGATATTTAGGCCACGTATGATAGCAGCCATTACCTACAGATCTAAAGTGCGATGGCGGAATATGGAATACCATCAAAACTGATACAGTTGTGTCACTTAACTCCTCAGGACATGTGATGAAACGTTCATTTTGGAAAAAGTTCATCTGATAAGATTGTTCCGTTATATAAACATTTAAAGAACATGATGATGAGGTGAAAGGAGTTGGTTTTGTAATTGATGATGACAAGACAAACTATATGCAAGACAAAGTGTACGCAATCAACACACAAAGTACCTACTACCGACATACAAGTTTGAGGTAGTCAAAGAGTTATTCTTACTCGCAGTCAATGACATCTTAGTGGAGATACGTCGATACGACGATACGACACAAGGAAACCGATGCTTTTTCGATTTAGCGTAACAAATGAGGTTTTAACTCGAAAGCTGCGACGCTTCGTGAGTACCCACGCAATCATCGCTACTGAGCTGTATTAAGACATTGGTGATGATTTCTTACGGAACATACATCAACTCATTACTAACATTTATAGAGATCCTCAACAGGTTGCAAGCCTGCTAAGTATGTGTACGTTTAAAGCTATTAAAACTTATTAAGTGGTATAGTACTATTTAGGTTACAATTATACTCGTTTTCCACCTTCAAATAACTCCATATTACGAATATATGATATTTAATTTCAAGAAAATCACTATCATTGATTTAAATTCTCAGATCTTCAATTTCCCTTCACTTGCGTTGAATAATTAAAGAAAAATCTCGACGTTGAATTTACATATTCGATTATACGGACTTTATTTGTTGCAAATTGCACAAAACTAATGTCGAATATATTTAATCAATGGAGATAAAACGCAGTAGTTAGTCAGTTGATTAAAATTATAATTAAAACTTCTTGTTTTTTTTTTAAATTCGACTTTTTCTAGGTTGGGCATGTGACTTGCCGCATTCTTATGAAACGGACGCTCAACGTTGATTGGCAATTTCAATAAATCAACCAAACTAAATGCACTCGAAAAAAAGTGTCATTCGTTGTGGCAAACACGTTCGCGTGATTTATCGTGAGCCCGTTGATCTGGTTGAACGAATTACGTATGCATGCGCAAGTACCAAACATATCTGATAAATGCTTAATGTATTGAGATAGATATATAATATATGCATGTTTGCATCCAACGTCATGATGAATATACATAAATATTACTCCACTGCATACCTATTTTTAATCCGGTTTTCAAGTATTTTAATCGTGCTTACAGGGCATCGTGTCCCTAAGCATGCAACCAGAGCTCAACTTGTTTACCCTGCGGTGGAACGTGCAAATCAGTTCACAAATGAGCTTGAGTACAATACATCAATATGCCAAATTACAAAATTCATTGCAAAATGAAAAGCAGTGTAATAAAATGAAGGATTGCAGATATTCTATTGGTAGTTTACATTCATATTTATAGTATTTCATACAATAAGTTATTATTTCAAACCCAGTTTAAGACTATTCAAGTAAATATCCACTGGGAGGGTTATAACCCATTAACCCTGTTCATAACTCCACCGACAATGTGTATCTGTATGTGCATGTATGGATATTGGTTTGTTTATCATGTCGTATAAAAAGGCTGCAATTCACATAGTGAATCTAATCTTGTCCTCATATAAATATAATAAATTTGATTTAGCAACACATAGTCGAAAAGCATCTCGGCATAAAGTGAAGTGCGCAGAGGAGATGTTGCTAAGTTGGACGCCTTAACCCGCCTGATTTAAGATAGCGATTTTGACCAGTTAGTGTCAAATGCTGGTCTTGCAATAATCGAAATATAGATAAAATACTGGGCTTATCATTGTCTTCCAAAACAAGATCGCTCACGCATACCTGTTACAACCAGATAACGGTATAAGGCTGTCGGTAGTTAATCATTTATTCCGCGGAATCAAATCGGACAATAAAATCACTGAAATTTGCTCCTTATACCATAGCAATAGGTATACCGCCCAAACGACCTCACTGACACATTCGATACCAAAAAAGATTTAGGCAAGGCGATGCGCTGTCATGTGGCTTCTTCAATTTGATTCTTGAGAGGATTGTGCAAAACTCCCGAGCCAAAACCAGAGGTACAATTTTCCAAAAATCGGTGCAACTACTAGCATATGCCGACGATATTGATATAATTGGTAGGACTCAACGTGATGTCATAGCCACGTTTGGGCTTAGCTGTAAATGAGGGCAAGTCGAAGTATATGCTTTCAACACGAAAGGACACACAACATCAACGAATTGGACAGAACTTCACCATTGACAGAAATAACTTTGAGGTAGTTCGAGATTTTGTTTACCTCGGCTCCGCTATTAACTCTGACAACACCATCTCGTTAGAAATTAAACAAAGAATTACTCTTGCGAACAGCTATTTCTTCGGGCTAAGAAGACAATTTATTAGTAAAGCCCTCACTCGAATTACTTGGTCGATTGGAGAGGAAAAGTCTTCGAAAAATCCTCCGTCCCAATTGCGTTGACGGGCTATGGAGACGAAGATTCAACCAAGAACTATACGAGTTGTACAGCGACATGCCCCTGGTCAAAAAACTCCGCATTGGGCGTTTAATATGGCTAGGACATGTAGAACAAATGGACACCAATACAGCTGGTCGCAGAGTCTTCGATTCGCAGCCAGACGACGGACGCACCAGAGCAAGACCTCGCATTCAGTTGCACGCACAAGAAGAAACCGACCACAACCAACTTGGAGTGCGCAGTAAGTAAGCAGACAGCTGAGGACCAGGTTAGTTGGAGAGGCATGTTTGTTGAGGCCCAGGTTCATTCCGGACTGTAGCGCCACTTAACCGACCAAAAGGGGCTTATATTGTCCGATGTTTCCTCTTAACAAATCATCCTAGTATCAATTGTCAAGAAAAGCTTATCTCAACGTTCGCAGTCGTCATTAAACATCAGGTCCCGCCATAGTGCAAGAGTTACACACGCACATATGAATGGTTGTGAGAAAGCCAAAAAACATTTTTTTTGCTTCGTCTTGACTTTTATCTTCACTTGAAGAATCCAGCATCATGGCAAGATCGCTTTCCAAGCATGGTTGTTCCGTATCTGTAGTTTTTCAAAGAAAACTCTCTATATCTTCGGTCGCGCGCTTTTCTTACTCTTTTTTCTTTTTTCTGAAAAGTCGGTCCCTCTATGGATATCGTGCTGGCTATAGTTCCGTATCGAAGTCAATTAGCCTATTTATTCTCTCCCACCTTTGCGTTAAATTCTCTCAGCACGGTTTTAACATCGTACTTCGCTATTCGCTCAAAGGATTTGTCAAAGAGCTCGTAAAAGCAATCCTTAGCTAGGATTTGTTCTTGTATCGCAATAATGAAGGATTAATGTATTTGAAAGTCCTATTAACTGGTGGAGCGTTAATCCTGGTGAGTTAAAAAATGTTATCTGCTATAGTACGTAGAAATTTACCGCCACCCCCAGCCACTGTTCCCAGCAATTGTCTAGTGGCGCGGGACTTATAAATGAACCTCTGCAAAACATGTTGGGAGCTGAAAATGCCCTAACATTGTTATTTTTTGAAATAAAATGCACAATTTTTTTAATTTCAATATTAAACAAATCAATATAAAAAAAAGATTTTTAAAAACTTATATATTTATCATTTATCCGCGGATGTCAAAAATTTCACAGCATCGCTGATTCCGACAATAAGATCCGCTATCAAGGAATTTCTTCATTATCAGGCTGTAAGAGATAATACGTAAATGATGTTGCGTTTAGACGTTTAGAAGGCGATAACATCTAGCTCAGCAGAAACCGTTATTAATAAAGTTTTTATCTCTTTTTTCGTAATTTGATTGTGCTATTATTGATCTTAACGATAGCGTTTGTTTTGTTTGCTTAACTTGACGTGCGACTGCCCTTACTCAATCGTCTGTCCTGCCTTTGGTTTCCCTATTTCGTGACACTTCCAAGGATATGTGACACTTTAGGGAATTAAAACTGCGACTTGTTCACACACGAGGGAAAAGATGCAAAACTAAATATGAAACCGAACTTTTCTATTCGTGGGAGATTTTAAGGTGAACGCACAAAAAAAATCGCTATTTTATGTAATAACTAATAAGAGAAGGTACGCATATTTATGTATGCAACAGGGCGGTGTAGGCCAGGAAGGCACTATCTTTAACAAATCTGTCATCTATTGGAAAACGCAGACGATATTAACAAAATTGGTTAGTCCCATCGTTCTTCGGACGTTGTGGATGTATTAATGAAAATTGATAAACAGGGGATACTCGTTGGTCCTGTAAATATAGTTAAAACTCCCCAACTCAAAGCTCATAACTCGAAACGTAAGTGTTGGAAAATACAGAAAAATATTTACTATGTACTTTGGAGTGAAAAATTATTCCTGGAACATTTGGTCCTGCATGCGAGAAAGCGAATGTTGCACATCCACATGATCTATATGTGCATGTAATACAAAAGGTAAAAACAATGAAGCCCCAGCCAAGAGAATCATTAGATTCGAGATGCCTAGAACGACGGGAACTCCGGTTTATGTAATCACCCATGGGAGGTTGGACTTAATGATTTGAAGCAATTTATCCTGGATTAAAGATGATGGGGGGTTACCATGTTTAGAGGAAGGGAATACAACGAGTCTGAAGATAGTAAACAAATAGATATAAATAATAGCGAAAGTTAAATTTCAGGAAAAGAAGTTTTTCGAATAGTTTGACCCATGCCGTGTGGCAATTGCATTAAAATTTTAGCCAGTGGATCATTTTTGATATTTGCTATGCCTAATGAGGAGTCAGAGAAATGGAAATCACACTTGTGGATTATAGCACACCATTCAGATTATTAAATAATAAGCAACGAACATTTAGCTTATTGTGAAATTAACGTTTTACATTAAGCTAAGACTGTATTTTTGAAAATGGATGGTTACAAAAATGTTATGATAACATTTGTTTCGCTATATTTTATATGTGAAATATGCTTCACTTGAACAAAGTATGATGGGTGACCTTAATCATGAACACAAATCGTACAACAATATTTTTGTTACTGATAATAAATAAAGGTTTTTTTGATGAGCTCTCTAAAATCTTTTCGGTATTTTTCTTAATACAAGGAAATATGAAGAAAGGAATTTTGTCTCAACTCTTTTGGAAATTATCAAAAAAAAGTCTTAAAATACAATCCCATTTCATTCAATTGCCACAGCAAAAAGCTAATTTTTGTTTTACCCTGCAGAAATGTCAAAAATTAGCCAGTGGATAAAGTGTACCCGCATTTTAACGCAATTACTACATAGTCACCCTTATTTATCAGTGCTTTCCATGCTCGCCCTGGATGAGCTTATCTCCGTTACCTAAAGCGTCTTTTGGGGTACCACGATGTTACCCAATTTTTTCTAGGTTTCCAATCTTTAAAATATTTATTTTGATAGAGTTGTTATTTTAACCATTTACAATATAAAAGCTATTTAAAAAAAATAAAATTGTTTGCTTAAAGTCAAAATTGGTCAGAAAACAAACACATTTATTTGCATCACACATTTGAAATGCAAATATGATTGCGAATTCAATCTGTTTTCTAAATCAAAAACCAAAAAATAGCTTTCTCGCTATACTACAATCAAAACATCTGGACTGGGCACGAACATGATCACTCCAATATTGAGTTCTGAGTCCATTGACATATGAGTATACAGATGGGGGCGTAATACATTGTACATTTGTGAATATGTGCATGTACCAGCAATTAGTCGACATCTGCATGTATCTACGTTTTAAATTTATACTTTCTTCAAAGGATGTATTTGTTTTGACTTATAGTTTGAAAGCTTAAATATTAATTTTACTATTGGTGGGATAGTGTAATATATAAGTGTGTGTTTGCTATTTACTTTTATTAAATTTTTATTAAATTGTTGTTGTATTGTTTTGTAAAGTCTCTTAATTATCGCTAGTATTACGATTACACAGGGTAAGACCACAAGTAATATAGTTTATAGTAAGTGTATAAACATTACACGTTACCTGCCCAGAAAGTCTCTGGGTCCATTTCGATCACCTAAAACTAGAGGGTATGCGATTCAGCTTTTATTTTGGTAGGAGATCACCGAACCTTTTAAAATAAATATCTCTATCCATATTCCAGCAAGAAAATGCACTTTCATATGTGAATACGTTTATCTTGTGCGTAGGATAGGTGTTAATATAGATTGGATTTTTAAAAAATCGTTCCAACTGTTTGGATACGCGGAGGGTGTCGACATCATTGGTCGCGCCCAGCGTGATGTTAAAGATGCGTTGGCGGGAATCAATAGACCGGCAAAAGGCGTTGGTACATGTTATGAATAAACAAATCATTTCCGATCCTCAAACTGAATGAATAGAAGAACAATTTGGATGAAAATAGTTATGGAGTTATATATTGATACAATCCGCATCACCAAATTCGTCAACATAAGCCTTATATGCGCTCACGCCCTGACGGAGGAAAAAGATTTTAACGCAAAGGTAGGGAGAGAAGACATCTTTAGCAGTATTGTTGGAAAAAAAATGTTCGATGGTCTTCATGCGTTGGCTATGCTCGTGTTTGATGGGGTACCAATGTGAACATTGGGGTATCAATAACAGTACCCCACATTGTAAATTTTTGTTGTATGAGTTGCGTACTCTATGTAGTTCTGTATTGTTTTGTATAAGTAACACAAACACACGGAAACAATTTTTCGAACTATATGAACACAAAAGAATCACCGACTCCACGAAAATTCGGACAGAACCGATGAAGTTAGTCTCTACTGCACCCAAGGTTGTTCCTATCTATTTCTTTCTTCCTTTTCACTTCAAATTCCCGCGTAGTATAAAAACCCTAAAAAATAATAAACACTTTAATAGCATGAATTTTACTAGACGGGCTCAGTGGCTCGATGGTTAGTGCGATGAACTGCAGCGCAGAAGGTGTGGATTCGATTACCAGTCGTAGCGACACCTAAATGATTTTTCCCTCCCACCTCTGGTGATGATCTGACAAAGCATTCGAGTAGTATCAACTGTCAAGAAAAGCTTATCTCGAATCCGCCGTTTGGAATTAGCATAAAACAGGAGGTCCCGCCATCGAGCAAGAAGTACACACGCACACGGTTGTTAGCAAGCTCGGCCCTGGGTACTAAAGAGCACGCATTTACAATAAGCTTGTATCGGAACATCGATGTTTTTTTTTAAGGCCAAAACTAAGAGCTAAGGACTGAACAAGCAGCACAAACTCCGTGTGCAAGAGCAGTCGGCGGTTTTGTTCAACAAAAATCTTACGTTCTTGGACAAAAACATCGATGCATCGTTAGCATCCCTAACCTAGTCGATCCATATACTTTAAGATATATCTGTCTAAATTAATTCTCTATGTTACAAACTGAATGACAAAACTTTTATACCCCGATGTGATAGGGTATAAAAATATCTATCGTAATGGAACATACATATTTACAAATAAATATTGTCTGCTGTTGCTAATTAAGAATCAGTTGGAAGTCTTAAATAGGTACTAACTTTTTGTATATAATTTGTTAAATTTTAACGCATTCCATCAAATTAAATAATTTTTATTGAGTAATACACATATTATATACGTCATAAACATACCTTAATATAAATTCATATGTTTATTCCAACTAGTTTAACATTCCTAACTCGAACTTGTAAAGTTAATTAAAACATTTATAATGCTTGCATGCAGAGCCACCTTTTAAATAAAAGCAGTTGCTTGCAATAATGTATTTTCAATATCAAACCAAATATTGATAGACCTCTGTAACGAGCGCATAGACAAATATTAAACACACAACTTATTCAACTCAAATACGTAGACATATCGCATACGATGTAAAGTCTCATTGAAAAGATGTCCGGGACACAAATGAGTACGCCCCTATAATAACCTTCGAATAACATTTAATTAGAATTATAGCTAAAATCAGCAGGTTCAGCATGTAATAGATAGGTATGTATTCCTCTATCAACACTTGACTCACCTAAATCGATGATCTCAATCGAACATACAAAAATGTGCTGCCTGGGGTTCCGACAATTTCCTTATCACCTTGTCTCAGTAATTATGTATTCCACGGACGTCTTTAAACCGGAATCACCGTCACTAACATTAAACGTACACAAGAACTTTACAAAAAAAATATCATGGCGATTTGCCAAAGCGATTTTTTATTTGTATATACAATTTAATTATATTTAGTACTGAAGGGGGAATTATTACAAAAATATGTATCGCACTTCGGGTGAATCGTTTCGCACGTTGCTCTATGACGCCAGACCGCATTCGTTATGCATGTTGAAAATTAATTGCTCTTTGTAATCGCACGTTCTGCAATCAATTCGACGTTCCTTATTTGCACTATTAAACATTGACACAAAACGTTTTATTTATCTTTTCGTTGTAACATCGCAAATGCTTTATTTTCCGAACACTGATACATAATTTGAAATAATTAAGTTTGAATCTAACCGATATTTACAACGTATCCGATGAGGTATTGGCTCTTTATTGCGGCTTTGTTGTAGAATCGCTCGCGCAACACTGGAAATATTTTGCAGTCGTGTATCTAGATACAAACGTCAATAAATTAGCCGGGTAGCCGTTGCCGAAGCAGTGGTTGACTTGACTGGCATGGTGGTTGAAACAGCTGGTGGTGCTGGTTGAAAGTACCTCGGCGTCGACGTAAACCTATACATGTGCATAGTGACGCTGACGCTTTCCCTCATGTGTAATCGGGCACCTACATCGAGTGAAAATGAAAATATATACCTACTTTAAATTAATAAATTTTACAAAGAACAAAATAAAGATTGTAGATTATTATGCTACAGGAAGCCCGTACTTCTTAATCTTTTTATAACATTCAACGAACACACAAAAATTTGTTATGTGATATCTTTGATAAATTCTCGTTACCCTTGGTTAAATCGGGTATCGGACTTTAATATCTTTAATTTACCCTTATATACCAGAAGTACATCCATATTATATGAATAGTTGCTATCTCTGTAGCTGGCTCACTTACTCACTCATTGAATAATAGACCTAGAACATAAGAAAAGGTCTAAATCCGCTGTGCAAAACGTTGAATTCCCTATCCAATACTAATCTTAAAATCTGCTATGGACCTCTTCTTTAGACGAAATGTTCAATATAAATATGAACAATTATTAAATTTACAACTCTTTTGGAATTTCTTTCGACATTTACCAAAAAACAGTTGTAACTAAAAGTTACATAAAAAAGAAGAAGGCGCACCTAAAAAATTTAACTGAAGGAAATAAAGAAAATTACATTTTCGCATATCATTGCTCGGGCACTTGTTTTTAGAAATACGTCAACAAAGAACTATATAAATTTTTGTAATATATTGTCGAAGTATTTGCATCGAAACTTTTTGAACTTTTGCAAAAATATAAATACGGCACCAAAAAGCGAGCGCGGCTTAATATATCAAGTGAACATAAACAGATAGTAACATTGTCTAAGTATCTTGCCTAGTGAAATAAAATATTGCCAAACGAAATAAAACCAATATACCAAAATCCTGCTTCAATTATATTCAGCGTTAATTTGTTTGCACAGTTTAATTGATATTCCATATTTGTTTGCATTTTACATATAATGATTTTTCAAATTGTATTTAAAAAAAATGAATTGTTTAATTTGATTGCTATCGAATTTCAAAGTAGAAATTTTGTATCGGAAGAATAATTATATCCAATTGACAAAAACAAATTAAACAGTCTAAATAGTAAACTCAGAAAAGCAATAATTGAATTTAGAAAATAATTACAAAAATATACCTTACAAGCCTAACAAATGTTGCTATTACTGACTACTCGCTCTCGAAGGCAAAATAGAAAATGGACAGACCAAAAGCTCACATTCCACCAGTAAAAACCAGAGAAGGAAAGTATGCAAAAAATAGTCAAGAAACACTAAATACTTTTGCTGCCAAGACGACGTACCAATTCGGCCGGTTACGTCTAAAGAACTTACCAAAGAAATATAAGAAAAAAACAAAAACAAGCAGGGTTTGATTTAATAATGGGAGAATTTCTAAAACAACTCCCAAAAAAATATGGAAACATCTAACGCAGATCATTAACGCCGTATTTAAATTAAGAAGACTGAAGAGGAAAATGTATGTTCTACAGTATTTTTGATATATCACAAGCTTTCGACAAAGTATGGCAAAAGGGGTTGATCCACACAGAAAAACTGTGTTAAAAAATACATGAGTCTAATATTCTACAGCGATTTTTCAGAATCAAACAAGGAGCAACGTACCCAACATTAGGAGAAGTTAAGGCTGGTGTACCTCAAGGCAGTGTTCTAAGTTCAGTATTATATCTCCTGTTCACTAGGAGATACCAGAAAGTGACGAAACCACTCTAGCTACCTTTGCAGATGATATTGTTGTTATACTTCCTGTAGGACAAACTGTCGAAATAGCTTCAAGAAGCTTGAAAAGGTAATAAACAATATCTCAGAACGGACTAAAAATTGGCAGATCAGGTTATATGACTTGCAGTCAGTCCATATAAATTTTACTTTTAAAAATGTACCACACATTCCAGTATACATAAACAGGAATGTAGTGGAATATTCAAATATTTAGGAATGACTCTAAATGCTAAACTGAGCTGGAAAGCACATCTAAAGAAAAAAAATAATGAATTAAACTTATTGGTAAATACTCATCCCTATCCAATAACAATAAGCTAACTATATAAGCAAATTCTTAAGCATGGACATGCACATGCAACACAAGACTTACTAAGAATACAAACTTCCAAACAAAGTGCTACGGAGCATAGTTAACGCACCATGGTACATACGTAACACCGTTCAACATAAAGATCTATATATTGAAATGGTAAAGATGAATCTAAAAAGAAATAAGCTTCTCAGCCATGTTCATTTAGAAATATCACAGCTTTTAAGAACAGACAATATAGTGAGGAGATTTAAACTGGTTAAACCTCCGGATCTATGTAAATGTACCTATATGTATACGAATAAATAAAAATACTGAAACTTAAGTACATTTTCCGAAACCCGACCAACGGCGGCCTTTCTTTTAAATTTTATAAAATATAATACATATGAAAAATTTATTGCTGATTAGCCTGCAAGTCAGTCTTCGGGGGATTTTTTAGATCGGGTTAAAGTTCCTCACTATTGCAGAAGGTTCCCTCGCAATAAAACCTCTGCAATTTATTTCGATGATTTTTCCTTCCAGCGAACTTCCACATAAAAAAAACATGAGTCTCAATTGTGTAAAGAAGAAAAAATGATTATTTCGCTTTTAAAAACGAAATAATGCAAATTATTTTTTTTACCATTATTCCATTTGGCTTTATTGTATGCTACCTCTCGTGTTACTATCTTGTTTTTGACAATTTTTAAAAAAAAAAATTCTTGAGAAGTAGACAGATTTTAAAAAGAAAGAAGGATTTTATAACCAAAGAAAAGTAAAAAGCTATTGAGTGAAAATTGTTGATATATGCACCTTTCCGACAACAAACGTTAAAGATGCCCTAAAATAGTGATCAATATTAAGAGTTGCTTTTTTTCTTCAAGCGAAACTTCGGTTTGGGAAAGTGAAAACTGTCAATGCTGACAGCACAGAAGTTCGACGATAACAAAAAAACTATATGATTATATTTATTAATGATAATTATGAAGCTGCTTATGTGTATACATCATACATAATTCGGTTGTTGCAGAAATAATATTCGCACAGACTTAAGAAAACGTCGCTTACTGTGAACTTACACTTTTTTTTAGCACCACTTGCTGAGTACATTTTTTATTTATCTGCACACATGCTGCATAATGGAGCTTGTATTGCTTCCAATAAAGTGTAAAAAGTTTGAATAAATATTTATATTCGGCTAATATTTTTAAAACAATAATATTTTGCACTTCGAAATGAGCCTCACGTTAATAACAAATTTTTATTTTGTTTTTTTTTTTTAATAATATTTCTGGGAGTTGACATTATAAATATATGTAGATAACAATTTTTATCAATTTAATATAAGAAATAAAAATAAGTAGATCAAAAATTATTTAGTTGATTTTATATGTCATTTGATGCCATGGAAAACCATTGAAAAAATAGAGGCGAGATGGCACTGAACATTACTAAAAATAAGTACATAATTTGTTTCAAGCTTTCTGTATTATTTAGTTTATGAAAAAGGCATGTATTAGAAAACCCATTGTATTTGATTACATTTTTATTACTGTTTATACCACCTTTCACTGTAATGACATATTTGGCTCACAAAAACTTAGCTCGCGTATTCTATATGAAGTACAAAACACAATAAATATTTTTTTTTGTAAAAAGAAATATCTGACATTAAGCGTTTGAAGGAGGTAATTGTTGGATGGGCAGATTTTTGAAGCCTCTCATGACAGTATTTTGCCCGAAACACATGTGCCGTGGTTCTGGATGTAGTGCAGCAAGCAAGACACACGAGCAGAATTTTGGTTTGACAGTGACATACAAGCAGTGCAGTGGCTGGTGTCATAACATTTAGCTATGTGGTGTTGTTTGGTGATATTTATTGAACATTTAACACAAACACGGGGTATCGTTGTATAAAAAAAAAATAAACAAATTTTTGTGTGTACTTCTTGCACGCTGGCGGGACATCCTGTTCTATGCCGACCCCGAACTACGAAGTTGAGATTAGCTTTTCTTGACAATTGATACTACTTGGATGATTTGTCAAACCATCACGAGAGGCGGGGCCAGTGAAAAATCATTTAGGTTTTTCAACGGCTGGTAATCGAACCCAGACTTTCCGCGCGGCAGTTCATCGCACTTGCCATCGCTGTACTGAACCCGTCGGCTATCGTTGGATATGTCTTCGTATTTTTAATAGGAGCATTCGTTAGTAGTTCCACGGCAAAAGTTTTGGATGAGTTCGAGTTTAGAAAGTCTCTCTTGCATTTTTCATACTTTTGATATGTTGTGGCCCATTTCTTTTTTTTGTATAAGGAATAAACGTCATCATACAATAATTTCAAATATCTAAAAACTTAATTGTGTGTCTTGTGTTATTATGGCCATGATATTTGCAGTGGACTTAGAAATGCTTTAGAAAACTCGCAAAACTGCAACTTTTCCAGATTTAACAAATATTCACTACCATATGAAATTGTGTTTTCTATCTTTTCTGCAATGAGAATTCTGCACGTGTGTTTCAGGCTTTGCTCTTGGATATTGGTCAGACTTTCTCAAGAGCTGGAGCCTTTAAAAAAATTAGGTGTTTTCACTTTCGAGATTTAAACCAAAGACGTAGACTTAATAGTCCAAGTCAAGCACTTAATCACTGCATATAGGCACGTTTTTTCTCTATACTCGAACCCCCTTATTAATTAGATTTTACTAAAACAGATCTCAACGGTTGTACAGTGCCTACGTTTTTATACAGCATTTATTCAGGGTCACACAAATTTTTATTCACAAAATATTTTCCCACCCATAATAGTGATATAAGGTTTGCTTTAAATAAAATCTATTACAATTGAATGCTTCACAGCTCGGCAGAGTTTCCAAGGGATTATTTTTTTGGTTGCGACTTCCATGATGACAACTTTGTTTTCAACACTTTAATAACATTTTGTTGACTTATGTTGACTCAATAACTTCGTTTAGATTGTTGAGTCTGTATGTTAAGAATAGTTAATGTTTTGCTAAATTAATTCGTGAAACACAACTGCTAAAATACAAAAAAAAACTGGAAAAATTTTTTTTTCAAGTAACAATTGAACCTTTGGTAGCCCTGATGCTCATACAGGAACAAAAAAAAAGAAAATGCGCTTATACAGGTACTGTTCAACCATCAGAGGCGTTTAGGATATGCAGACTCTATTCAACGTTGTATAAGTTTTATGAATAATGTTTTTGCGTTCACAGGCATTTTAGGGAGTGCATAACTCAATACACTTCTTATAAATAGTTTATGAATAAGGCTGCAAATATATATAGGCTAAACAAATAATTTACGTGTAAAATACAACAATCGCTGAATAATAATGTTTTTTAATATCGACGCATTTATATTTATTACTAGCGCAAAATATGCTCTTTAAACCGCTTTTAGCGCTTTTAGCGCTTGAAATATGCTCTAATAAAGACGTTATGCTTTTCAAATATGCTCTGAAATTTATTGAAAAACTTAAACAAAAAATAATATTATTATATATTTTTAATTTGAGGAAACACAAATATATAAGAAACAACTTAGTTAAATAATTTAAAATTATGTTGGAGTATATGCAAATAATTTTCTCAACTTGACTTTTTTTTGTAAATATATAGAAAAACTTCACTCTACCTCAACAGATGTCTGCGTCGTTGAATTAACACCATTCGTTTCTAATTTCAGTGATTGATGTGGGAAAAGGCCGTAGTTTGCTGCCAAAAACACCAAGTCAGTTTATGAATTACCTCATACAAGTAATTCTGTGGCAGTTTTGACTGCAGCAGAAACCTCTTCATCGAACAAATGATAAATGTTTACAAATTTTTCATGATTACCTGTATGAAAATGCTTCTATTTAGGCTCCCTAACGATTTGTAACTGATTGCGGAGAAAGTGATAGACCTGGTTCAACTCCCTTAAAAGCTCTTATTTTTGAAGGAGCATTTAAAAGAGTTTTTTTATACTTGCAATAAGAAAATCGTCTTTATGAAATTGTAGTGTTATGATTTCGCAAACTCTATGAAGTCCCTGTGTTAGACACGTAAGATGAGTTTGTTTTGGCTAAAATGCTCGAATTAAAATAATATAACTTGTCATATGCAGAAACGTGTATATAGAGGCCGCCACATATTGAACAAATTGTAAAATTCTCTATTAGTTTACAAATTCTTATTCATATCTTCATTGCTCAGGAATTATTAACATTAATGGAGGGATGAAATTTTGAGTCTCGAAGAATTAAAAATGTATGAACACAAGCGTGACACACAGTTGTGCACTTTGTATGTATATTTTTTGATTCCTCCTGTTGCAATGTCTTGTTTTGATATTAAAACAATACATGTGAATTAAAAAACAGCAGCCCTTAGGCAATCCACGAATGTACACCGAATGTTCCTTGTTCACGTTGCGTTGTGAATTATTGCGAGTCATGATCACCCACGCTTTTTGCGTACCCTACGCTCTGAAAATAAAAGTAATACCAATGAATTATTTTGATAAATAATCGGCTTATTTGGTTAATCTTTTTTTTCGTATGGTTTCCATGAGTTTTTTTTTAATTTAAATTAAATAATGAAATCTTATCGGAGCTAGTTATCGTATTCACAATATGGTATGCAGCAGCAATGAATTGGTGCAACTTATTACCGATGTCAGTTGCGTGAAATTGAACGTTCAAGCATTATAGTTATGAATTAATTAAAAGTTGTTCATATTGACTTGTTATTGATAAAGTGTAGTGGGTGTTGAATATTAACCGAATTGTAAAGGTAATATATTAAGATAACAGTTATCTCGTTTTATGATTGCATTTGTATATAATCATAATAAAGAAACGATTAACGAAAATGTATAGTAGTTAGATTATATTTGATAAAAATAAATAACAATATAAAATCCATATAAACTAAATTGTACATTTTTTTGACAGAAACAAAAACCAAGATTGTAAGAGATCAAAATTTTGCGTCATCCATTTTTAAGTTAACGTGAGTTTATAATGTCGTAATGTGTAATTTTCTGAAAACTTTAAGAAATTAAAATTATTTATAATTTTTATACACTTCTAAGGCTGTACGTTTCCCCCGAGTCAAAATTCGTGATTTCAGATGAAATGCTATACATTCTGCCATTCAATTTTACAATAGAGAACTGAGTTTGCGTGAAACTTAGTTTAAAGTCAACTACAAAATTACTATTTCCCAGATAAACAAAGCTGCCTCTCATTTACAAAAAAAAAAAATTATCTAGCGGACTAGCTTACAATATCTAGTCAAAACCGAAAACAAAAAAAATGTAAAAACGTTTTTTTCTGGTGGGAACACTATTTTCAAATGTTAAATTAAGTTATTGGAATGACGAGTTTCGGTTCGGTTGAAACGTACTATAAGGCTCTAGTTATAGCTATCGATGCAAACCATCAAGATCTTTCTTTTCCTCTTTCTGTTTTTTACTAAACCAAAGAGCACTTTTATTGTCATAACCTAAAACGCTGTTAGTTACTCTTCCATTCCTTATGGTTTTGATAAGCATTGCGTTGTTTGTTGTTAAGTCTGCTTGAATTTCTTCGTCAGACCGTTATGTTTTCTGTTGAAGCGTATTCTGACTATCAGTTTCCTATTGACTAACATATAATAAACCGATACGATTTCGCAAAATCCTATAGCAGCAGAATGGTTCAAAGTCTTAACATGAAAATGAATTATTTCACGGATTATAAAGGAAAATATCGAATGTGATTTGAATTTTTCTCCATAACTTAGATCAAAGTTTACGTGATGAGTAATATAACCCTATAGACTTTGTTTTGGCACCAACTCGTCAATGATTGAAAAAAGCCGCAAGAAGTAAAAGAAAATTTACAATGTTAGCTATAACTGGACCCAAACAACATCCGACGCAACCACAAATTTAGAAAAATTTCTTAAATTGCGTTTAGGGATACCTCAGACTCTCAGAAATTTTTCTCCGGTCTTCCAGGTGAGATTTTTTGATTAAGTGGAACAACATTTTCAACGGAGGGAAGTCCAGTTCGGAATGAACATGTTGAATGGAGATGCATGTTGATTGAGGGTGAGGCCCATCAGCATGCCTCTCCAATTGAGTTCGGTTTTTACCAAGCCACTTCTTCCTCTACTGCGTCCGATGCCTGGCTGGGAATCGAAGACTGCGAGTCGGAGTATTGGTTTTTATTTGCTTTCCATTTAGTATTGTATTGTTCTTGGTTAATTTTTCGATGAATTTTTCGCTCAAAACGACCAAGGCGTTCAAGTTCTTACGAATTGCCTTTCTAGTATAAAGAAACAACACTTGGCAAGAGAACTTCTTTTTCTTTCCGACGAGATGCTGTTTTCAGAGTTAAGCGGAGCCGAGTTAAGTAAATTATATCTGTCAATGGCGATTTCTGTTCAATTTGTCGATGTTGAGTCTGATTGTAATCCTGCACAGCGGACGAGTTTGTGCGGCATTCCAAAACTACATGTCTCCGTGTAGTTGGTCTCTATAAGCAATGCCGAATGTGGCTTTGAAATCGATAAATAGATCGTGGGCACCGATTTGGACTTCAGTCGTCATTTTAGGAACTGTTAAAGTTTAGCTACTTTGATTAAAATGCATTATTTTACTTGGCAACTGGAATGCGCTTGCGTTGGTGGATATACGAATTCCAAGTGCAAGTGATTGATTTTATTTGGTGAGCATTTATATTCGGATAAATTAAAAGGATTAGTAGTGATGTTTTATGTAACAGTGTTTGGGAACAGAAAACATGTCATAATCAAGAAGATGCAGATGCCTTTGCATTTTCATCTTCAAAGGTAGTTTTTCCTTCTAAAATCTGTATAAATGGCAATTTCCCTCAACAGCGACAATTTTTAAGGAAATAACTTTTTTGACTTGCCCTCATAATTTGTGCAAGCGCCAGGTTTTTGTTTTAGTTTGAGGTTTCTACCGTTAATGCAAAATAAACTATAGAAAAATAAAATTTACAGAATACTGCAAAATACACAAATAATTACCTTAATAGGAAGTTTTTTTAAATTTCAATAATGCTGCTTAATACATTTTTCCGGGAGGATATCGATATTATTTTGTCCATATGTAGGGCACTTTTCAAACTATTCCACTTATCAATAAAGAAATGTGTAACGATATCAGCTAATTTGCCGCAATTAAAAATGTAGTATAAAACTTAATATTGTTACTCACAACCATTTAACATTTATTTCAATGAAAATTCACCACACCCCTACTCATAAAACATACAAATGGCAGTACCGTCGATTTTGTTGAATAGCATATAAAATTTCCCTTGGCGATAATTTGGGAATTTCTTTTTTCAATTTGCGAAAGTCCGCCATTGCAATATATTGTGCACCACCATTATACTTGTTTTATTATCTAATCGAAATATTGTCAGAAATCGCATTTCCTGTGTTTACGCGCCATCCAATGAACTATCAACAAATTATAACCAATTTTCTTCGAAAATAAGAAAAAGTGCATTTTAAAGAACGCTTTCAAAGTCGATAAATTATTGGGGGGACAATGGCTTTGACGGTGGTAAAATATAGGAAATCTCAACCCCAGGATGGAATTCTACTAAAATCACAAAGAGTGCAGTTGCCAGCTAATATCGTGAAGGTAAATTGTTATGTGTACAACAGAATATTTAAATGTTGCAAGTGTTGACATCCATTCATTCGTTTTGTTATGAAAAACAAATGCCAATCAACAGTACCTAGCTAAAAAGTGGGAAAAGTCTTAGAACTCGAAATAGTGACGTATTTTCATATAAATCGTTTGCCCTCTTTTGGCGTTGGTGTCATTTTTTGTAAGGCCACATCAGTTATGCCAATAAAGGGATTTTTTCGTCTATGGAGTTGCCAATCTTGTTTTATTGTGTTGGTATATATTTGTATGCTCGTTTTTAAAGACATTTCGCACCTATATATTCTTTGAGAAAAATCCACGTGTTGTCAAAAAAAAAACGTAAAACCAAAAGCATATTTTTGTCATTATGCTATATAATAATAAATGTAAACTGTTTTTTTTTGAAAACAGTTAAAGGAAATTCAATAAATCTGAAAAATATATAAATGCAATAGCCTAGCACTTAGGGATATATTGGAATCCGTGAGAGGGAAACGATTTTATTCTGGAACTACAAGTTGTTGGATTCATCATCTCGCCATTTTCTTTCTAAAAAAAATACACCTTGTTATTTTTTATGTTCTAAAGAAAATAATCATGGGCTGGGAAGTAAGAAATCTGTGTTTGAAAGAAAAACTTTCGCTCTATTACTTTCGCTCCATTGAGAATTATGTTTCACTAAATATAATAAGTATCATCGGAGTCAGTGGCGAAGTGGCACACGTCTATTGTTCCTTGGTCTTTTTGGTCAAATCATAAGGAATTTTTTAAACAAAATATGTAGACAATGTCATTGTACATATAAAGTTTTTTTGTCTCACAGAATTGTCACGCAATATTATTATGAACAATTGTAGACAATTGTGAACTACACTTAAATTTTTGGAAGGATGCCATGGGATGAGTATTAAATGATTGAATTGTTGAATTTCGATTTTTTTTCAATTAACTTGCTTAATGAACTGCCTCCAGTTCAGCACTTCAACTTGGTTTAGGTGTATTTCTACCCATGCTCGCCACTTAAGGCGAGGTTTTCCTCTACTGAGTCTGCCGTCTTGCTTATAATCGGAAATCCGAGCCGTTATAAAGCTAGTAAATTCTTGATTAAATCTTCGTGAGAATTTCTTATTAAATAGATAGTGAAGTTCTGTCCAGTCACCGAAATCAATGAGTATGTTGTGGTATTCTTTCAGGATCTGCCGAAATGTGAAGATTTGATCAGTTGTAGTTTTTTCTGGCCGAAATCCAGACTGATAGGGGCGATTAGGTTGTTGGATAACGTTTTCGAGCGTTCCCGAAATTACAATAGATGGGATCTTAGAGGCGATTTTGAGGAGACTTACGCCTCTTTTTTGCATCGGGGAAAGGAAACGTTCCTGAAGGTCAGTTCATCGGGCATACTTTCATACAAACAAATTTTGCTAACGAGTAATACTCGGTAGCACGGTTGTCACTTTCGGCTGATTCACTTCATTTAGTTCGGGTGGCAGGTAGTGGTGGTTCGCCCATCCTTGATTGTTCATCATCGCGGTTAAGATTTTAGATCATCATTTTGAAAATTTACATCAAAACACAAATTGTCTTATATGGTTTTGAAAATTAAAAAATGCATGGATCCAAGTTAATGAATAAAGTAAACATGCGTGGTCTTTAATATTGGCGCCATCAAATGATAAAATAACATTCTTTCATTGTACATCTCGGCTTTGGCAAAACTAACAAAAATCAAACCTGTGGTGGCCTCGTTCTTGGAGGATCTGTCGTTATTCTTTATCAAACAAGAGATTTTTATTAGCAGATTGTGTGGGAAAAACAAGTTGTTGCCTATTTTACTTTGGTATATTCGCCATTGGTCCTCGATATTAGATGTTGGTGGTATAATATTAATGGAGAGATAAGTGGAGACCCGTTTTGTAAAGGCTGTTTCAATTGCAGTCTTTCGATATTAGTTGACATAAGTCTTAGCAGCGAAGAAAATTAGCACAATTCTGTTGCCAGCCTTGGTGGCAGGCTAATGTGGACAATGCTAAGGCTCTTCCTATTTTTAGCTTTAAATCTCCCACCATGATTTTAGCTTATTACTTCGGTAGTCGCTCCTAATGCAATTTATGTACCTTAGTCAGTAAATTCGTATGTTTTTCGGCGTTTCTTCAAAACATTGGTCTCTGTATACATTTTTTTGATACTGAATTTGGGTATTGCTATCTATAAAAAAAAAGCAGAAGTCGTCATAAACCCAAGAATTTCTTTATCGGCTTTTGATGAGGTCATCAGGTAGGACCGAGAAGAAGACTCAGTTGCATATATCTATATGGAACTTTTTTCGAATATGGATACTGTGTGTACGTTATCGACAGCATCTATTTAGCTTCATTTACCCACTTCTTTATATATACTTACTCGCAAGCACAAGAGCTGTGTTGACACAACATTAATACCAAGCAATGATGAAGACTAGCAAATTTTATCGGACAACATTTCACCCCATTCAAATTAAGGAACAATTTGTTACTTTCATTTGGTCTATATTCCATTGGGCATTAATTTAGTCTTCAATGGTTATTCCTAGTCCTATGAATTTTGTTGAGGGGACTCTGTTGTTTTTGTATGTGATGTTGGTATTCCATCATTTTTTATTTTATTTTTTACCAAGGCAGTCATTTTTGCAAGCTTAATTAGACTATAGTTTAGATATGGCTATACTTCTTTAAGGTATATACTTTTTTTAAAGATGATTTTGCCATCTGCAGAAGCGGATATGCATATTGTTTGCAACATGCCATCTTGAAGTTCGCAATAAAATTCTAGGCGGAACTGTTCAAATGTGGATTACGTTTACTTTATTCCATGCATGGTAGTCTTATTCTCATAACAGAAATGAAACTGTTAAAACATTTTTGTATGCTAAAGAATTAGAATTGCATTTTTAAAAAAAAATACAGTTGAGTTGAGTTTGCATAGGGCTTAACTTAAAAAAAACTTCTTATTTTCCATGTATCGTTATTTATTATTTTAAGACAGAATTTTTCAATGATTAAAATGATTCAATGATTTGGTACACGTCGTATTCATACAAAATTTTTTTTGGTAAATGGTTTAAGAATTTTTTTTAAAATTGTATACAAAATACTAATCGTTAATACCCACACCCATTTGTTTTGAGATATTTGTTGATAGGTTTTTAAACAATCTGCGTTACTAATATTCAAACGAAAATGTTGACATTAGTTAGTCACCAGGTTAACTTTTAATGCACAGTTTTATTGAAACTACCAATAATCAAAACCCATCACTAAGTAAAGTCGACTACTTGATTAAATCTACTACAATTTCTATCTACGAACTGTCAAAACAATTTTTTTTCAATTTCTGTTTTTAAAACAAAATTATTTCTTTTAAGAAATACTGTCGGACATAATGATTGCAGTATTATTTACTTTACTTTCGATGACGTCCACCGATTGTCGTACTAATGAGACAAAAAAGTTCCTTCATCTCCTGGGTCCAATTGCTTGAACGATTTCGTTTCTGTTTTTGCTCCATAACTTAAAAAAGGAATTTATCCAATAAATAACCATCCATAACAAATCCGCAACTAACGTCAATTAATAAACAAAATTAAAATGACATACGTCTATAAAATAGCGCCTACTACACATTTTTCTCCCTACTTTATGACTAAGATACGACTTTCTGTACATTAAATAATAAATTTACATCACACTATTAGTTTGTGATGTAAATTCATTTATTGGTAAAGGATTTTTATATAGTGTGGAGGTTAAAGTTTTAGTTGTTGCTAAAATTGATTATTAGTAACGCCGAATAAGTTGTAAGCTACTTTAACTTCAACTTTATTTTCGTACTAGATTCCAGTACCTATCTCATAATGTCTATTTTTATAAATTTAATTGCTTCCTATTGGCAACGCGGTAAAGGAAATTTTGACAAGACGCGGAAATTTCCCATCAGACGTCCATTTTTTTTTATCACCAGTTGGGGGGAAGTTTTTTTTTTACCTAATAAAATGGCAGAAGTCTTCAAAAATGTCAACGCGTTACATTTCGTTAGTATGTCGAAAGAGTTTACTTTGATTTTCAATTGAATAATTAAATTTCGAAATTATTTTGAATTGAAATTGAATTTTCAAGTACACAGATACTTAAAGCGTTCTTTTGAATACATAATTAACTATAAACAAATAAATTTATGGTGACAATACAAGCAGCAGACAAAAAGAAACGTGATTAAAATGTAACTATTTACTTAAATTTCTTTACATATTTTGTTTTTACACAGCCCATTGATAACAATTCACTTGTGATATTTGAATATTTTAAACATATAAATCGATATTGATTAGACCGTGCAATTGGGATGTTGTGAACAAAACGTAATACGTTGGCCTTGCCCACTTTGTACATTCTGTGGTCAATAATCTCAACATAGCGAAGTATTTTTCTAAAAGAAACAATATAATATGATTTGGAAGATAAGATTTACCATGCTATACAACGTACTAGTGTTACCACTGGATCATTCATCATTTTTTGAGTGTGCCTAATATATAATGTAGATATATTTTCAGTATATTGTGTTCTTCGAAAAAGCGGGAAAGTGTATAAGAAATCTAAAGATAAGTTTGCTTACAAAGTAGAATAATTGATCTTGATTTGTTGCATCAACATAAAATTGTACAAAACTGGAATTTCTATCAATATTTCGTATTTAAGAAACGTATACAATTGTTGTTTTAAAAGATATGAATAATGTCGACACATCCAAGGAAAAAATACATACGATAAATCAATTTTCTACTCCAAACATTTCCGTAACTCATCACACATTTCTAAATGTTTATATGTTAGTTTCATTATTGTCTTGTATGGATTTGGGAAGTGATTGCTTTGGTTAAGTATAAGATAGTTTGGTCTCTGGGTCAATCGATCTGTGACTTTTATTAATTGTCTAGGGACCCTCTAAAATAATGATTAGTCATTAACTGCAAGAGGGACGTCCTCATGCTAAGTGCTAGGTGTATTCATCTATTAATCGTTATCATAATCCCGCCTTTGTCTACAGTGCTCGGCAACAGCTTTTTTATTCAAATTCAGATTGGGGACTTCAGGTAAATTTTTTGTTTGGTATATGTTCGTATTTTTTGTCTAACGATGGCTTGTTTTTCCTAAAGGAAATTAGATTCGCCACGTCTTAGAAGGATCTATGAATGACTTTAAAAAAATCGTTACTGTTAATGAGTTTGTTTACGAGAGTACCTCTACCTTTTTCTAGATGGCTGCCGAATAATTCTCAAGATAGATTTAAGCGTGGCGTCTGAAGTGAAAAATCTTAATGAGCACACACTGATTCGAACAACAACCAGTGCAAGGTTTTAGCTATATTTTATTACTAAGCATTCATTTGCTAGTTTAAAACATTTTGTTTTAGACATGTATCCATGACATCCATTAGAGATCTGCGGGTTCTCAGGCTTATCACAATTATAATTATTGCCCCTGGCCTACAAATAATAAGAAAATATTTGTATTTCTCAAAGGAAATCATTCAGATTTTGAATTTTTTTACAAGAACACAAGCTATGTCCTATGTGGGCATATCTTGTGTCATGATATTCATTTATTCCTCCGAGATACGTGTGCTCTTAACCGTTTAGTGGTTTTTATGATTCAACAAACTACAATCTTGATAATTTTATTTGTCATAACATCAAATTAGGATTGTTTGTTGTCATGGTTGCTATTTTTTTTTTAAATTATTAGGTCAACTGATATGATGCTTAAGCCTGAAAACACACCGGACAAAACGTATTTGGTAAACGTTGAATTAAAACAAAAATGGAATTTGCGACTTAGTTCTTGTGTGTTGTTTAACATGTGGTCGGACTCAGACAATGAAATTGTGCGGATGGGATTGCGTTTTCGATTGGAATTTTCAGATTTACTCTCAGATTTCAGATTTTTACTCGTCCCAGTCGAACATAAAAGATGTTGATCTGTTTTTTGTGTGTATTTAGGCCCTGTCTTTCAAAGCAAGATTATCATACTCGATAAAGTAGTTTTTCTGTCATTTTAAATCCAGACAGTTTGGTTAGTTATCCCTGGGACTTAATGGTCAGGTGTTTTAGACAGATGATGAAATACCAAACTAACTACCTATTATTTTCAATTCTATCAGTGTCAAATATTTCTCAACATTTTTAGAAACTAAATATGTATACGATATATTTATATGCACTCAAAACTGTTTTAAATATTGAGTTTGACTATTTAAAAAAAAAAGTTGTAGGTAAGATCGCGACAAAAGTATTTTAATTTCGTTGGGAAAAATAAACCAAACAGCTGATAACTGAGCTGTTGCAGATTCTATATATTTCGAAAACCTTTTGACAGCAAAATCAATGAATCGTGAGTGCTACCAAATCAAATCACCACACTCTAAATTAAATTTATCCCTCACCGACTGGATGAAATTTATTCCGGGGTTAGTCAACTCAGACTTTACTCAGCACTGAAAAACTGGTCCTTATTGTGCCATTTGGCAGCTCATTGTTTATGTTCTTGATGTGCAAGAATGAACTTACGAAAATGGATGAGAAAAATTTAAATGCAACCTTCAAACTGACATAAGTCAGCTGTCAAATAGTGATCTACTTCAAAAAAAAGTGTTTTTTGTATCCCAATAGAAAAGGCTTGTTCGCATTCATATACCTAATTGGAAACGAAATGCTAAGAATGTAATAATAAACTTAAGATGTAAGAACTTATCCTCAAAATTTTAATAATTTCACCAAAATGCGGATTGAAACGTTTGAATGTTTGATGCAATTAATCCAAAAACCGAAAATTCTACCAGAAAACAATGTACAAACTATTGTATCAACATTTTGTTTTGCAAAAACAATAGATCAGCTATCGGCAACAAAACATGTTTTTCTATTTTGCTTTGGTTTTTATGTTTTGTTTTATTTGGTGTACGTTACGCCATACAAAAATAGACAAATATCCTCAACGACTTTGGCTCGAAACAGTTTTGTTGCATTCGGTATGTGTTTCTCGTATACAATGCCATTTATTTTCGACAACCACCACCAATTTATAGCTTAATAAATTTAAATAACTAAGAATCACATCACAACAAAAACGTATGTTTTGCTTCGTTTTCTTTGGTGTGTCAGTCTCATAACAAACAATTTTCTCTTGTTTCACGAAACAAAAAGCAAGTTTTGTTTTATTCGGTGTGTTTTTAGCCTAAGGCGGCTACAAACGCGCAGGCAAAACTATCTGGCATGGCATATACAGACGAAAATCTTGCCATAGTTCCTTCGCCTTCGGTGACAATGTCTCCGAGGCTCGAGATTCAACAGATTAAAGTACCACAGTTTCGATATGTGTACATATATATATCTCATTTGGGGATCTTTTACATAAAACGAATTGAGTGGCAAGTAAACGATTGTCACAACTGTGTGAAACGAGAAATATTTATGACAGTTCAAGGAAAACGAAAGCTATACGACCACCAAATTCCAGTCCTGACTTCTATGAAGATGATTTCACTTTTTTCATCCGGATGTTGTTAATTTTTTTAAAAACTTTTTCTTTGTTGCCCGATCGTTCAATCTATTTTAATGCTTTCACCAATTTTACATGCTCTTCACTTTCCACAAACAAGGTTCACTACGATATATATGTGTGCATTTTTCGACACACTGGTTAAACATTTTAAACAAAAACCGTCTGCGCGAATGTAAATTTCACTTTGAACTGACTGCATAATGCTACTACACACGCTCCGGTTCTCCTGATCACAGGCAAAACTATTGAATTTTCGATTTTTCTTCGACCGCCTGCTCAGGTGTAAATAACTGACAACTTTGTCATACTCAAGTTCAGTTATCACTGCACAAGCGCAAGCGGCCTTTTTTTAGTACAAAAATCTCCTGTTCTTTTAAATAACTTGCAGTTTGCATGATTTTGACCATTTGGTAAATATATGTTTAAAATTGATTTGTAAGGCTTTGCGCTAAATTCCTACAGGACTACATCTTCTTCATATTCAGTATCTTCAGTACTTCATTTACTACCAGTAGCCAAAGAAATGGTGACTGACAATACATCCAACTGATGGATTCCATTACTCGCTTGGTACAATTATCTTAAGACGAATAAATTATTTGACTTTTTCAAGCTATTGCAGTGCAGAAGCAGGCTAAGAACTACAAAAAAAAAAAACTAAAGAAAAAAAAAACACAAACACCTTTATGATTATTTTATTCCGACAATAACCACTACCATAAATGAATAACCAAGTTGATTATAATGATTTCTGGAACATAATGTACTATATCGTTCTCAACTTGGTTTTTATATTGTTGTATTCCAATCATTTCTCAACAGAGATCATGTGTGATCGTTTCTAATGATCTCCCCTTGATATAGGCATAGTTTTAATGTTTTTGTCTTTCTATTGTTTAGTGAGTAAAGTCGATAAAGTTATTGGTCCTTAGCAATAGTAAAACTTTAAGTTAAGGTTGGAGTAGATTTTAAAACACTTTAAAACTGGTAAAACTGATCGAAAGCGCTTCTTCAATTGTTAAGGAGTTGTTCCCAGAAATACGGATATATTTTCCATTTCCACTTGTTGCGTTACCTGACATACCCACAGCTCTTCGCAGAGCTCGAGTTAATCGAGTGTGTTCTGTAAAAAGCGCGTTCAAAGCTATTGAAGTTCATTTTTGAGCACACTGATTTGTCAAAATATTAGAACTTTTTTCTCCCGGGAGTAAAATTCTCCCATTCCGATTTCCCCGCGAGAACATTTTTTCTTGTTTCCTGCGAGTGCGGGAATGCGACTATTTTTATGTTCGATCCACTGTTTCGAACCATTTGGTATATTGCAGATGAAATATATATTTGAAGTCGGTTTAATAAAGGAAAATTGAAACGGAAAGAAATTCCCGGGATTTTTTTTTATTTAGAATAAGAGAAAACGCAAATGGGCCGAGGAAGCACTTTAATGGACAATATATGCAAGTCGCGAAGTTACAATGCATCTAAAAAAGGGTGATGATTTTAGTGAGTAAAAATTTCACACTACACCGAACGTATAGACTTTTTCTAGAGTGGCTTGTTGATCAACAGTGGCAATGCAAATGACGTGTACGGCGCCGAATGTACTTACTTACTAACTTAAGTGGCGCTACTGTCCGGAATGAACATACATACATACAACACGCCTCTCCAATTATCCCGTTCCTTAGCTTACTGAGGTTGTGGTCGGTTTCTACTTGTGCTCGATACTTAAGGCGAAGTCTTCCTTTACTGCGTCCGACGTCTGGCTGGGAATCGAAGAGCCAGATTATTGGTGTCCATTCGTTCTATTACATGTCCTTGCCATCTGAAATGTCCAATGCGGAATTTTTTGACCAGGGGCAATGTTGCTGTACATCTCGTATAGTTCTTGTTGAATTTTCGTCTCCATAGCCCGTCTACGCAAATAGACCGAAGATTTTTCGAAAAATTTTCATCTCGAATCGACCAAGGATTTCTTTATCCACTTTTGATACGGACTGGAATGATCAGGGTTTTACATTGGATCTCCTTAATAGTTCGAGTGAGGGCTTTACTACTAAATTGCCTTCTTAGCCCGAAGAAACCGCGGTTGGCAAGAGTCTTCGTTTAATTTCTGACGAGATGTTGTTGTCAAAATTAATAGCGAAGCCGAGATAGATAAAGTCTCGTACTACCTCAAAGTTATATCTGTCAATGGTGACGTTCTGTCCAATTCGTCGATGTTGTGTGACCTTTCGTGTTGACAGCATATACTTCGTCTTGTCGTCATTTACTGCTAAACCCATTTTTGCGGCCAACGAGGCTTGACACCACGTTAAGTCCTACCAATGGTGTCAATATCATCGGCGTAAGCTAGCAGTTGCACCGATTTTTGGAATATTGTTTCTCTGATGTTGGCTCGGGAGTTTTGCACAATCCTCTCAAGAATTAAATTGAACAAGTGATATGACAGCGCATCGCCTTGCCTAAATCCTTTTTTGGTATCGAATGTGTCAGTGAGGTCGTTTCCGACTCTAATGGATCAGCCAGAAAAATTCCTACACAAACGGATGAAATCGATGAATAGGTGGTGGGTATCGATTTGGACTTCTTGGGTTTTATTGCCCAAGTGTGAAAATTTGATCGGTTGTGGACCTTCCTCGCTTAAAACCACACTGATCAGGCCGATCAGGTTGTTGGTAAACGGTTTAAGGCGTTCACATTTTACGGCACATAGGATCTTCTAGGCGATGTTGAGAAGACTTATGTCTCTGTAGTTGGAGCAGTTTAGATTTTGTGGATCGGGTAAACGATTCTGAGGTTCCATTCATCAGGCATACTTTCTACCGACCAGATTTGGCTTATGAGTTATTTACCAAGTCATCTTCGCCGGCTTTATAAAGCTCAGCAGGAAGGCCGTCATTTCTGGCAGCCTTATTAAGCTTGAGTCAAGATATTGCTATCCTCACTTCACTCAGGTCGGGTGGTTGGCAGTTTTTCGCTGTGGTTGACAATATTGAATGGTTCGTTTTGCCTGACAGCGGCATGTTGTTCGTCATCGCCACTTAACACTCTGCAGAAATGGTTCTTACATATCCTCAGCATGGACTGTGTCTCAACTACGATATTTCCTTGTTCACCTCGATAGGATTCTGTTCGATCCTTGTATCCTTGGTGTTTGACCGTCGTTTTTCCTGGATGGCATTATTGTCTGCTTTGTGGCAGTTTAGGGCTTTTGTTAGCTGTTCGCTTGCATCTCTCCTGTTTCTCACATTGCAGTTGCAGATACGAACGTCGTTGTCCTTTTTTCGTTAAACAGGGTCATCAACAATAAAATCAGACCTTTCCGAGGCTTGTGCTTACTTCATAACAATAATTTTCAATGGGTGTGTAGTTAATACAAAGCGCACCCCCTTACCTGGAGGGCCAATTTAATTTTTTTAAGATACCCCTAGTACACGGGGCCATCAGTAGTATCCACTATGGGATTTAGCCTTTCAGTTAATCCGGCATCATATTTGTTCAAAGGACCTGACTTACCCTTGAAATTCCTTGACAACCTGTTGAATATTTCGAAACAGCTCATCTAGGTTTGTCTGAAACAGTAGGTGGGTACTAATTCCGTGCCATTCGGACCAGGCTAAAAACAGTGTTGCTGTTTTTTGCTTACCGAGTCAAATCCGATTAGATGAGACCAGTAACCGATGGTTACTACATGGAGGTAAAAATAAACACATTTGATGTGTAGTCAGAGTTGACCCACACCGTATCTTTCTTAGTCTAGTCGATTCGTAATTGCATTCAAATTTTTAAAAAAATTTCTCTAAATTTGGCTTTAAATATTTTTAATATTTTGAAATATTTGATTTCCATCTGGAGTTCTTCACCGCCATATAAATGTATTCTGTCCTTCTGCTTTTATATGTTGGTACTTGGTTAGGTCTGTTTGCGTACATAGTATGTTTACTTTTTTGCAGTAAGAATCACAAAATAATTATTATGGCGGGAACGTTGGTTTTGTGAATTACAAGAAGGAATTCACAACAGGGGATTAAGTCTACGTTTGAATGAATGCATTAATTATAGCCTTTCCCATAGGGGTATGTTAGTTTTGATACATAGTTTGTAAATCCGCCCACTGCCACGCCCTTTTTTTTTCTTAGAAAAATCTAATTTTAGGCCAAACCGTTAAACATATTGAAAAACTTTCTGAACAACATATCTAGACAATCCTAATGTCTATATTTTGTCTATACAACTTTTTTTGCCACGCTCACTTTTTGGGGGCGTTTTTAGTAAAAACCCTTTTTCGGTAAAACTTTAAACAGTTAAAAAAAAAATTTAATGCAAAGTAATTGGTTTTTGTAATATAAACATTTCTTCCATATACCATTTTAAGCCACGCCTAGTTTTTGGAGGCGTTTTCATACAAAAACCATTTGTATAAACCTACACCATACCATATGCAGGAGAAATTTGCGCCCTCTGAGCTGCATTGTAAAGTCAAAATCTTTGCACATATTTTGCTCTATTTTGCCCTAACGTACTCCAGATAGGGTTATATATAAATATTGAGAATATTTTTCTGTTCGTGGGTAATTCATATCGACGTGCTACTTAAATTGTTTACCTCGAAAGCCCCTCAGATGAAATATCAGATTGATACAAGTATCATCATAGTGAAAGAATACTCCACGACTTTACCCTATGAAAGACAATCTGTGTGTCTGACAAATATAGAATTCGCAAAAACGAGTTTTCATGCATTGGTATTTAACTGCCGTCTTCTTCGTTATTTTCTTTTCTCCAATGATAATTTCATACCTTTATTTTATTATAGAAGCCATCCATCAAAATTGAACGTGGTGTTGCTGGCACTGGACTTGTCATCAACCGAATACAACCTGGAACAAGGCCAATGAAGAGAAGTAGCTTAACTGCAGTTGGCAAGTTGAATCAACACAAATACACCGGATCTGTGATAATAAATTCGTTTATTTTCTCTTTTAGCAGAACCTGCATATAAATCGGCGAAAATCAGTGGCAAACCAATATCCCTTCAAACTTTAACCAGCACCGGGACAGCGTTGACATCTTTTGATGGCAAACTCTACAACATACAGCATAATTCGACGTTTAGCGGTGTTGGTAGTGGTGGTGGCGGGATAACAGTGAACAATAAAAAGCAAATAATTCGCACCGCTGATGGCAACATAATTACCGCTGGCAATGCAAACACTTCATTTAAATTTACTACTTCCTCTGATAAGCCATTTGCTCTTCCCCTAATACAATCCAATGGTGTGGTGAACTCGGCTAATAATCGGAGACCTACGATCATTTTGAAGCGCGAGGTTCCAAAGAAAACCATACGTAGTGTAACTATTGAGTTGATTGAGAAGAATCCGCAAACACACTTAGGCGTAACCACCGATCGACTGGGAATCTTAAAGAATGTTGTCTGCAACACAGCCAATGTGCCAGTAATCGACTTGTATTTAACGTTGAAAAAGCTGCGTCAAAATGAAGACTTTGCGCTTCTGGGCGAATACTTTGAATTCTCTGAAGTTGAAGTGCAAAAAATATTTACACGCACTATAGTGAAGCTGGCACGATACATGAAATTCCTCATTCGATGGCCTGAAAGCAAAAAGTATTACGATCGCCATAAAAATCTCCCAATAGCCTTCCGCTCGAAACTTTCCTATGTACAATCACTGATCGAGTGCGTCGAAACAGAAATACAGCCACCAACGATGTATCCGAGCGTCGAACAGCTAGACTGTTCAAACTACAAGTTTATTTTAACAATCACGCCCACAGGTGTCATCAGTTACGTATCAGATGCATACGTAGGCCACAACGACGATCTGACAATATTTAATGCGTGTGACTTTCAAAACGTAATACCCAAATATTTGTCCTTGGTGGCTGACCCAGGCAAAGCGATACGTCGAAGATGCAAAAAAGAGAAATCCGCCAGCGGGAAAGGTGGAAAACAGGCGCAAAAGAGTAGTACAAAATCAGGAAAGATTACTAATCAGGACTCGGACAGCACGACCGACTCAGCCGATGAGAGCGATGACGATGACGTCGAGAGCGGCTTAAATGGTACTTTAGGTGGAGCTAATAGTAGCGGCGCCGGATGCTTCTCAAGAAATGGAGTTAATTCCACATCCACCTCACACCAGACACTGAACGTTGTAAATAGCGAATTGATCTCGCGCAAAGTGAAGGATTTCAGCATCCCCACGGTTAGGGTGCGGGAATCGATTTGTCGCCTACAAATACGTCACATGCTATATTGCTTGAGAGAATTTAAAGTGCTGCAGCCGTACGCCATCTTAGAGCCTTTGTTATATCAATATATAAATGAAATTCTAGTTGTAGCATCGGCGTTGACAAACTTGCAGAGGTAATAAAGTTTACCGTGCGCATCTCCCTCAGTTCAGTTCGTACTGCTTTGTTAATTGTGTTTTCAGCGTGTTGTACCGACTTCGGTACTCGAAATCACATTAAACAATAGCAAAGAATTTTAAAAATACCAACGCTTCGTTAACCATCATCAAACGAACAGGAAATATATTATAATAATATATATATATTATATAACTGCAAGTAAATTATAGTTTTTGAGTTGACATTTAGAGTAATAAGTTAATTTTGGCTTAATATTGCGCACTCCCCTCCCCACAATCCTCCCAATGATGACTACCACACTCTATATAAATCAAATACGAATAGAAGTAAATACAATTTAAAAAGAAAATATCTTGTAACTTATTTGGTTTGTGTTAAGAGCACTATGTAACTATAATCAAACCCGAACACACAGAATTGTCTTATTTATACTGAATATTTGTTGAAATTTTAGTATATCTATGTAGAAAAACGTTTCATTTTATCAATATTTTAAAATATGTACGAAATTTTTTTTTCATGTAAATGTATATTTTAAATAACAGCTTTTAAATTTAATTTAATTGAATCCACACTTTCAGATAGCGTATTTTTACATAAAAAAACAACACTACAGTAATGATAAGAATGTGAACATTATGATGAAAAATGATATAAGTAAAAATATATATTAAAGCAAAACAAAATAATATTATAAATAAATTTCAAATTAAAAAAATCAACCCAAGCTGTTATTAATGATTATAAAGCCACACAGATGACACACTGAGATAAAAAAAACAGACATTTTTGCTCAATAGCTTCATGGTACGGGCGGGCGGTTTGCACGTATCCATGTGAGAATTGAGATAAAAATATATGGGGGCTGTGCCAGTACGACCCGCCATAGAACCATTTTTCTTGTATGCAGTGCGTCATGTATAGCTTTATAATCCTTGCTGTTACTCTACTCTTGTTTTCTTCGTCAGTGTACTTGCTCGGGTGACAAATTTGAAAAGAACCTGAAGAACCAATTTTATAACCATTTGTGCGTTTCAGGTCTAAAAAGGTCTATCGCGAATATATTTTCCCATGAAACTGTTGCAATTCAGCAACCTGATTAACATTGCTGACAAGAGAACATTTATTCGCGATAGGTCTGATTGATTATATTAACATAGTCTACTACATGATTTTTTTTTTTTGAAAATAAATAGAGTTAAGAAGTTTTCTCCTTGAATGTCGGCTCTTCATTGTGGATGATTGCTTTAAAATCAGTGCAGCTCCGAACACTTTTAAATATCAAGGTCAGGAGAAGCTTTTATAATTTATTGTTTGATGTGGTTTGGTTTTTTTTTTCAATATTTTGCGGGATAGCTGCCTAATGAATGGCTCGATAGTATGGCTCTTCATAGTATAGCCTCTTGGCCCTGAATTATTTCGTGTTGTGGGATTGCGATAAAGTCGGATGCAAGAGCTTAATATTCCTTTAGAATACTTTAATCCTTTCCATGAAAGTGGTCGAAATGCTAACCCAAATAGAACAGGGGTGAGTAATTACAGGCAAATTATTCCCAAAAGTGCGCACATTGATTTTGATGGCGGATTTATTTTATTTTATGTTTCCAAAAGCGATAGATGTTAAGGTGACGGATTGCATGGCGGGTGAAATCCTCTAATGTACACACAAGAAAATTACCGTACGCAAAAAAAAAACACATGAGAAGGCTACAATCCGCTATGCGAATCGTCGAACGCCCTATCCTTAAATTAAACATAAATGGGGATGATATATAGAAAATGACGTTGTCACAACATTTTCTCCAGAGAGTTTATCTGAATCTATTATGGTTTGACAAAGAAAGACGCAAACAAATTACTATGATGCCAAGTATATTTTTCTAAAACGCATTGTGAAAGCATCAACTGCGCAAACAGTCGCAAAAAAAAGCATCGTGAATGTTTTCGATGAATAACATATGCGAAGCAGTGCAAAAGCATTCATAACCCGACATCATTAAACCAGTGGGCCAGACCTTCTGCGCGGCAGTTCATCGCACCAACTACTGAGCCCGTCAAAACTACACGTGTACAAAATATACGGCCCTATCATGGCATCTGTTCCGGTTGAAAAATTCTCCGATTTTGTACGAATCGGAGAATTTGGCTCTATGGTTATGATGATTAGTTGTTCGGAACATTTCTCCGACATAGCGCAACGCTCATCGGCAGTCTACGTTTCATTGCGATAGGTTTCATTTTTTTTCATCTGTTTTTAAGAGCCAAACGTCGATTTTTCTCTGATGATCTCCGAAATCTGTTGGTCGCGGAAATATTTTTAAGTGAGCAAAATGTAAGCAATAAAATAATTTGAGTTGAGTTTTTGTTGAAAATTGGTGTTTTAGGCAAAATGCAAATGATAAATGCATGAGATACACGACATAGATTGGAATTTCAGCAATAGGACACCAGAAAAGGTTGCTGATTTTTGCTGATGTCAAATGAATGCGTTGATACATCTTCGGAAAACGGATACTATGAACGTAAATTCAGTCTCCGACTGGATTTGCATTGCGTAGAAAATTACTCTCAGAACGGGTGACACGGTAAGGCCGATAGATACTATTGAGATCTTCTAAATATGCTATAATTCTTATACAATTTTTTTTAATTCTTTCCCGTTTGGCAAAAAAAAATGTTTTACGTACTGAAAAGTCGGCTGATTTTAAAAATGCCTGCTTCGTCAAAACGAGCTGGCGTTACTGATAATCAAACGCTAATGTCGACATTAGTTAGTAACCTGGTGTGCTAACAATATAGGTACAGCATTATGGAAACTTTACCAATAGTCAAAACCCATAACTAATTAAGTAAACTCAACTTTACAACGACTTTGGACCGTTTTATTCACTCAAAGTTGACTCTCTCAACTTAAGGCGGCTACACACACGCAGGTTTAACTGTCAGGTATGCCTGTTCAGGCCATTGCACTTTTACACGCTCCGGCACTGTAGGGGTGCCAGCACGTAACTTTATACAATTGAGGATTGTTGATCGACCTGCAACTTGAAACAAAGGTTCTTGTTAGCACGAAACTTAAAACTAGTTTGATTGTGATTTGTACTTAAATTTTTTATTGTGAACTATAACGTGAAGCAGAAGACTTCTAGTTGTATATTATATTATATATACCTACTAATTCATATATATTTGTGTCAAGTCGACGACATGAACTGCTAAAATCAAATATTTCCATATATTTCTTCCTAAAACACCTATAAAATATGTTTAAAAATTCAAAAACAATTTTGTTGAACTTTCTTTAATATCCTCTTCACTTCTGCATACAAAAAAAGTTTAAAAATATCGATTTTCGAGTCAAAAAACAACTACAGACGTCCGAAACATCTAAAAAACTCAAACATTTAACCCGAAAAAACATAATTTCTAAAAAACGCTTTTATGAACATAATTTTGGATGCAGAATTATTTGGTGTAAAATAAATATGAAGCAAAATTTTTCTTTGGAGTTATAAACCCATTTTAGTCAGTTTTGTGGATCAAAATGACGCGTATTTCTCATTGTATGTAGTTTCAATGTAATGTTGTTTTTTTTCCGTTAACTAGACCTCGAAAAGTATGTACAAGGATCACATGGTCGACCACTTATAATAAAGCTGAATAATAAGTGGTCGACCATGTGAACCTTGTACATACTTTTCGAACAAGTGTAACATTTTTTGAAATCCACTCACTGCCACGCCCTTTTTTAAGAAAAACGTAGTTCTAGGCCAAACCGTTAAAAATTTAAAAAAGTGTCTGAGGAAAATATCTAGACCATCCTTATGTCTATACTTCGTATATGAAAAGATTTTTGCCACGACCACTTGTCGGGGGAGTTTTCAGTAAAAAACATTTTTCGGTTAAATTTTAAACATTTTGAAAAATTTGTTGATAATATGGTTATGATAATATAAACATTTCTTTTCTATATCATTTTAGCCCACACCCACTTTTGGAGGCGTTTTCACACAAAAACAATTTGTATACACTTCATAGCATAACCAGACGAAAATCATTGTTTTTTTGTCGAACCATGGAAGGTTTTGATAAACTGTCTGCATAATGTGTTATGACAATGACATTTTCTATATTTCATCGTCATAAAGTCGACATTTTGGGGATATTTGTTTTAAACGACCCGCACAGTGGATTGTAGCCTCCTGATATGTTTTGTTGTTAAATTGAAATATACAAAAATTAAGCTTTAGAGTTTTAAACCCGTTTTAGTCAAATACGGAAAGATGTATGATTTTGGATAGCTCAGATTAACAAAATGACGCTTATATCTGATTGTACTTAGTTTTGTTGTAAAAACGCATTTTAAACGTTAACTAGCCCTCTTCAACTTTATAGTAAGCGGTCGATCATCAAAATCGATCGAAGCATTAGCTGGGAATTCGATTCGTAAGTCACGCTAGACTTCCGAAACGTTTAAAAAACTCTAAAATTTAACCCGAAAAAAACATGTTTTTATAAAAACGCTTTTATGAACATAATTTTGGATGCAGTATTTTTTGATGTAAAGTAAATAAGAAGAAAAAATTTGTTTTGGAGTTGTAAACCCATTTTTATCAGTTTTATGGGACGAAAACGGAGAGATGTATGATTTTGATGATTTTGGATAGTTCAGATTTACAAAATGACATGTGTTTGCTATTGTATGTAGTTTGAATGTAATGTTGTATTATTTTGATTAACTAGACTTCTTCAGCTTTATAATAAGTGGTCGAGCATCCAATTCGGTCGAAGCATTAGCTGGGAATTCGATCCGCAAGTCATGGTAGACGTCCCAACCAATTGAAGAAATTCTAAAATTTAACCCGATAAATGCTTTTTTTAAAACGCTTTTACCTAAAAAGTTTTATATCCTGTCTTATTTGCTGTAAAATTGATATATACAAAAATGTAGCCTTGGAGTTGTAAGCCCGTTTAAGTCAGTTTTATGGGATAAATACGGAAAGATGTATGATTTTGCATAGCTCAGTTTACAAACTGACGCTTATTTATGATTGTAGATAGTTTTGTTGTAAAAACGCCTTTCAAACGTAAACTAGACCTCTTCAGCTTTATATTAAGTGGTCGAACATCAAAATCGGTTCAAGCATTAGCTGGAAATTTGATTCGCAAGTCATGGTAGACGTCTAAACCAATTTAAAAAATTCTAAAATTTAACCCGATTAATGCTTTTTTTTAAAACGCTTTTACCTAAAAAGTTTTATATCCTGTCTTATTTGCTGTAAAATTGATGTATACAAAAATTTAGCTTAGGAGTTGTAAACCCGTTTTAGTCAGTTTTATGGAACAAAAAGATTTACAAAATGACGCGTATTTCCTATTGTATGTAGTTTTAATGTAATGCTGTATTTTTGTCATTAACTAGACCTCTCCAGCTTTATAATAAGTGGTCGACGATCAATATCGGTCGAAGCATTAGCTGGTAATTCGATTCGCAAGGCACGCCAGACGTCCGAGACGTTTAAACAAATCTAAAATTTAAACCGAAAAAAACAGTTTTTTCAAAAAAGCACAATTTTGGGTGCAGTATAATTTGGTGTAAAATAAATATTAAGAACAATTTTGTTTTTGAGTTGTAAACCAATTTTAATCAGTTTTATAGAACAAAAACGGAAAGATGTATGATTTTGATGAATTTGGATAGTTCAGATTTACAAAATGTCGCGTATTTCTGATTTTATGTGGTTTTAATATAATGCTGTATTTTTTTTTTTTTTCGTTAAGAAGACCTATTTAGCTTTATAATAAGTGGTCGACCATCAAAATCGGTTGGAGCATTAGCTGGGAATTCTATTCGCAAATCACGCTAGACGTCCGAAACGTTTAAAAAACTATAAAATTTAGCCCGAAAAAACATGTTTTTTTAAAAAACGCGTTACAAAATGACACGTATTTCCTTTCGTATGTATTTTTATTGTAATTTTTTTTTTTCGTTAACTAGACTTCTTCAGCTTTATAATAAGTGGTCGACGATCAAAATCGGTCGAAGCATTAGCTGGTAATTCGATTCGCAAGGCACGCAAGACGTCCGAAACATTTAAAAAATCTAAAATTCAAACCGAAAAAACATGTTTTTTTTAAAAAAAACGCGTTTAAGAGCGTATTTTTGGATGCAGTATTATTTGGTGTAAAACAAATATGAAGAAGAATTTTGTTTTGGAGTTGTAAACCAATTTTAATCAGTTTTATGGAACAAAAACGGAAAGTTGTATGATTTTGATGATTTGGGATAGTTTAGACTTACAAAATGTCGCGTATTTCTGATTTTATGTAGTCTTAATGTAATGCTGTATTTTTTTTTCGTTAACTAGCCTCTTCAGCTTTATAATAAGTAGTCGACCATCAAAATCGGTCGAAGCATTAGCTGGTACGTCCGAAACGTTTAAAAAACTCTAAAATTTAACCCGAGAAGAACATACGGTTTTAAGAACATAATTTTGGATGCAGTATTATTTGGTGTCAAAGAAATTTTTTTTTTTGGGGGTTCGCTGGAAGGAAAAATCATCGAAAGACATTGCAGAGGTTTTATCGCGAGGGAACCTTCTGCAATAGTGAGGGACTTTAACCCGATCTAAAAAACCTCCCGAAGACTGACTTTTGTATGTCTTCAAGGAATCGCACCTAGTCGTTAGACTTATCAGCAATTTATTTTTCACATGTATTGTATTTTATAAAAATATAAATTTTAAAAGAAATTCCGACGTTGGTGGGATTTCTATGAGTTTTGCTTGAAATTGTACTTAAGTTTCAGTATTTCTTTTATATATATATATATATCTTTAGCTACATAGGTCAAGGGGTTTAACCCGTCTTAATCTCCTGACTATATTGTCGGTTCTTAAAAGCTGTGCTATTTCTAAATTAACATGGCTGAGAAGCCTATCTCTGTGTCTTAGAGCTACTTTTTTAGCTTCATCTTCAACCATTTCAATATATAGATCTCTGTGTAGATCGGTGTTACGTATGTACCACGGTGCGTTAACTATGCTCCGTAGTACATTGTGTTGGAAGGTTTGTATTCTTAGTAAGTTTGTCTTGCATGTGCATGCCCATAGCTGGATCCCATAGGTCCATACTGGTTTAAGAATTTGCTTATATAGCAATGATTTATTGTAGTTGGATAATGGTGAGTATCTCACAATAAGCCACTACATTTTACTGTAGCGGATGTTTAACTCATCTCTTTTTTTCTTTACATGTGCTTTCCAGCGCAGTTTGGCGTCTAGAGTCATCCCTAAATATTTAGCTGTATTTGAATATTCCACTACATTACTATTTATGTATACTGGAATGTGTGGTACATTTTTAACGTAAAATTTATATGAACTGACTTCAGGTCATTTAATCTGATCTGCCAATTTTTAGTCCATTCTGAGATATTGTTTACTGCCTTTTGAAGCTTTTTTGTAGCTATTTCGACAGTTTCTCTTACAGAAAGTATAGCAGTATCATCTGCAAAGGTAGCTAGAGTGATTTCGTCACTTTATGGTAGATCACTAGTGAATAGGAGATATAGTACTGGACCTAAAACACTGCCTTGAGGTACACCAGCCTTAATTTCTCTTAATGTTGAGTACGTTGTTTCTGATTAATTCTGAAAAATCGCTGTAGAATATACGACTCCAGTATTTTTGAATATTGCTTCGGCAGTTGCTTTTGTAAATTATGGATCAGTCCTTTGTACCATACTTTGTCGAAAGCTTGTGATATATCAAGAAATACTGTGGAGCATACTTTTTTCTCTTCAAAAGCATTTTCAATTTTATCAGTGATTCTATGCACTTGGTCAATTGTTGAGTGTTTATTCCTGAACCCAAATTGATGGCTCGGTACTAGCGATTTCTATACTATAATATTTTGCAGGCGTTTTACCAGCATCTTTTCGAATAGCTTGGACAACATTGGTAGTATCGATATTGGCCTATATGAGGTTACTTCGCTAGCTGTTTTACCTGGTTTTGGAATCATTATAACCTCCGCGACCTTCCATATCTTAATCTAAATACATCGTTTATGATCTGCGCTAGATGTTTCAGTATTTTTTTTGAGAATTGTTTTAAAATTTCCCCCGTTATTAAATCAAACCCTGGGGCCTTTTTTTATGTTTATACCTTCTTTTATTTCTTTGGCAAGTTCTTTAGACGTAACCGGTCGAATTGGTACATCTTCATGGCACGTTTCTTCCATTCCTTGATATTCTTTATCTTCATATGGTTGGAAGACGCCTTCAAGATGCTCAGCAAAAGTACTTGCTTTTTCTCATTTGCTTTGACTCATTTCTGAATTCAATTATTGATTTACTGAGTTTACTATTTAGTCTGTTTAGTTTTGTTTTTGTCAATTGGAGCCCTTGTTTGTTCCTAACGTTTTCTAGCTTTTCTCTTTTCTGCAATAATTTCACATATTACAGGAGGGTATGAATTTTGTTTTATATTGTTTTTTATTTTTGGAGTGGCAGCCCATGCAGCTTTTTGTATATATAGTATAAATAAATGCACTGCTTCCTCTATTTGCTCTTCTGTTTCAATAGCTATCATTTGGGTATTTTCTTCCAACTTCTCTCTGAAGTAGCTCCAGTCAGTTAGCTTTTTAACTAGTGTTGGACTTTGTTCTTTCGTTATTATTTTATCGCCAAGTGTGAAAAGTGTTGAAAAGTGATCTGACTTCTTCCACATTTATATTATTTGAGGAGATATTTTTTGTTATAAAGAAGTCGACAAGATCTGGGGTTTTATTCCTATCTGTTGGCCAGTAGGTAGGTTTTCCCGCCGAATGATGTTTACTGCCACATTCTTTAATTGTTTCAAGTAAAGCTCTTCCTCTAGTATTCGTTAGTCTAGATCCCCAACACTTTTTTTGGCATTAAAATCTCCTCCCGCAATAAATCGAATGTGAAATATTTCAAGAAGACTTTTAAAGTCATTTTTCTGTATTGTATAGCTAGGGGATCAGTATACTGATGCAACTGATATCTGCCCACTGTTCGTTTTTATTCTTATGGAGATCCCTTGAATCGCACATGACTGGAATTTGGTTTCTATATGGAGTTCAATCTCGTTTTTATTAAGACTGCAGCCCCTCCTTTTGCACAATTGTGAGGATGCACAACATAGTTTTGGATGCAATATTAATTGGTGTAAAGTGGATGTGTAGAAAAATTTTGTTTTTGGAGTTGTAAGCTCAGTTAAGTCAGTTTTATGGACCAAATACGGAAAGATGTGTGATTTTGATGATTTTGGACAGTTCAGATTATCAAAATGACCCGTATTTCTCATTGTATATAGTTTAATTGCAAACATTTTTTAACGTTAACTAGAACTGTTCAGCTTTTTAATAAGTGGTCGACCATCAAAATCGGCCTAGCTGGGAATTCGATTCGCAAGTCACACTAGACGTCCGAACCAACTTAAAAAATAAACTCTAAAATTTAACCAGAAAAATATCTTTTTAGAAACGCTTATATCAACATAGTTTTGGATGCAAAATTAATTGGTGTAAAGCGGATATGTAGAAAAATTTTGTTCTTGGAGTTGTAAACTCAGTTAAGTCAGTTTTATGGAACAAATACGGAAAGATGTATGATTTTGATGATTTTGGACAGTTCAGATTAATAAAATGACCCGTATTTCTCATTGTATATAGTTAGAGCGTAAGCATTTATTTTTTACGTTAACTAGAACTGTTCAGCTTTTTAAAAAGTGGTCGACCATCAAAATCGGCCTAGCCATTAGCTGGGAATTCGATTCGCGAGTCACGCTAAATGTCCGAACCAACTTAAAAAACTCTAAAATTTAACACGAAAAAAATTTTTTTAGAAACGCTTTTATCAACATAGTTTTGGATGCAAAATAATTGGTGTAAAGTGGATATGTAGAAAAATTTTGGTTTGGAGTTGTAAACCCAGTTAAGTCAGTTTTACGGAACAAATACGGAAAGATGTATGATTTTGATGATTTTGGACAGTTCAGATTAACAAAATGACCCGTATTTCTCATTGTATATAGTTTAAGTACAAAAACTTATTTTTTGCGTTAACTAGAACTGTTTAGATTTTTAAAAAGTGGTCGACCATCGAAATCGGCCTAGGCATTATTTGGGAATTCGAATCGAAAGTCACTCTTAACGTCCGAACCAACTTAAAAAAAAACTCTAAAATTTAACCAGAAAAATATTTTTTTTAGAAACGCTCATATCAACATAGTTTTGGATGCAACATTAATTGGTGTAAAGTGGATATGTAGAAACATTTTGTTTTGGAGTTGTAAACCCAGTTAAGTCAGTTTTACGGAACAAATACGGAAAGATGTATGATTTTGATGATTTTGGACAGTTCAGATTAACAAAATGACCCGTATTTGTCATTGTATATAGTCTAAGTACAAAAACTTATTTTTTGCGTTAACTAGAACTGTTCAGCTTTTTAAAAAGTGGTCGACCATCAAAATCGGCCTAGGCATTAGCTGAGAATTCGAATCGAAAGTCACTCTAGACGTCCGAGCCAACTTAAAAAAAAACTCTAAAATATTTCCAGAAAAATATTTTTTTTAGAAACGCTTGTATCAACATAGTTTTGGATGCAATATTAATTGGTGTAAAGTGGATATGTAGAAACATTTTGTTTTGGAGTTGTTAACCCAGTAAGTCAGTTTTACGGAACAAATACGGAAAGATGTGTGATTTTGATGATTTTGGACAGTTCAGAATAATAAAATGACCCGTATTTCTCATTGTATATAGTTTAAGTACAAAAACTTATTTTTTTGCGTTAACTAGAACTGTTCAGCTTTCTAATAAGTGGTCGACCATACAAATCGGCCTAGGCATTAGCTGGGAATTCGATTCGCAAGTCACGCTAGACGTCCGAGCCAACTTAAAAAAACCCTAAAATTTAACCCGAAAAATATTTTTTTTAGAAACGCTTATATCAACATAGTTTTGGATGCAATATTAATTGGTGTAAAGTGGATATGTAGAAACATTTTGTTTTGGAGTTGTAAACCCAGTTAAGTCAGTTTTATGGAACAAATACGGAAAGATGTATGATTTTGATGATTTTGGACAGTTCAGATTAACAAAATGACCCGTATTTCTCATTGTATATAGTCTAAGTGTAAAAATGTATTTTTAACGTTAACTAGAACTGTTCAGCTTTATAATAAGTGGTCGACCATCAAAATCGGTCCAGGCATTAGCTGGGAATTCGAATCGCAAGTCACGCTAGACGTCCGAACCAACTTAAAATACTCTAAAATTTAACCCGAAAAAATTTTTTTTTTAGAAACGCTTATATCAACATAGTTTTGGATGCAATATTAATTGGTGTAAAATGAATATGTTGAAAATTTTTGATTTGGAGTTGTAAACCCATTTAAGTCAGTTTTATGGAACAATTACGGAAAGATGTATGATTTTGATGATTTTGGACAGTTCAGATTAACAAAATGACCCGTATTTCTCATTGTATATAGTCTAAGTGTAAAAATGTATTTTTAACGTTAACTAGAACTGTTCAGCTTTATAATAAGTGGTCGACCATCAAAATCGGTCCAGGCATTAGCTGGGAATTCGAATCGCAAGTCACGCTAGACGTCCGAACCAACTTAAAATACTCTAAAATTTAACCCGAAAAATATTTTTTTTTAGAAACGCTTATATCAACATAGTTTTGGATGCAATATTAATTGGTGTAAAATAAATATGTTGAAAATTTTCGTTTTGGAGTTGTAAACACATTTAAGTCAATTTTATGGAACAATTACGGAAAGATGTATGATTTTGATGATTTTGGACAGTTCAGATTAACAAAATGACCCGTATTTCTCATTGTATATAGTCTAAGTGTAAAAATGTATTTTTAACGTTAACTAGAACTGTTCAGCTTCATAATAAGTGGTCGACCATCAAAATCGGTTCAGGCATTAGCTGGGAATTCGAATCGCAAGTCACGCTAGACGTCCGAACCAACTTAAAATACTCTAAAATTTAACCCGAAAAATATTTTTTTTAGAAACGCTTATATCAACATAGTTTTGGATGCAATATTAATTGGTGTAAAATGAATATGTTGAAAATTTTTGATTTGGAGTTGTAAACCCATTTAAGTCAGTTTTATGGAACAATTACGGAAAGATGTATGATTTTGATGATTTTGGACAGTTCAGATTAACAAAATGACCCGTATTTCTCATTGTATATCGTCTAAGTGTAAAAATGTATTTTTAACGTTAACTAGAACTGTTCAGCTTTATAATAAGTGGTCGACCATCAAAATCGGTCCAGGCATTAGCTGGAAATTCGAATCGCAAGTCACGCTTGACGTCCGAACCAACTTAAAATACTCTAAAATTTAACCCGAAAAATATTTTTTTTTAGAAACGCTTATATCAACATAGTTTTGGATGCAATATTAATTGGTGTAAAATGAATATGTTGAAAATTTTTGATTTGGAGTTGTAAACCCATTTAAGTCAGTTTTATGGAACAATTACGGAAAGATGTATGATTTTGATGATTTTGGACAGTTCAGATTAACAAAATGACCCGTATTTCTCATTGTATATAGTCTAAGTGTAAAAATGTATTTTTAACGTTAACTAGAACTGTTCAGCTTTATAATAAGTGGTCGACCATCAAAATCGGTTCAGGCATTAGCTGGGAATTCGAATCGCAAGTCACGTTAGACGTCCGAACCAACTTAAAAAAAAACTCTAAAATTTAACCAGAAAAATATTTTTTTTAGAAACGCTTATATCAACATAGTTTTGGATGCAATATTAATTGGTGTAAAGTGGATATGTAGAAAAAATTTGTTTTTGGAGTTGTAAACCCATTTAAGTCAGTTTTATGGAACAAATACGGAAAGATGTGTGATTTTGATGATTTTGGACAGTTCAGATTAACAAAATGACCCGTATTTGTCATGGTATATAGTTGAAGTTTAAAAGTTTATTTTTATGTTAACTACAACTGTTCAGCTTTTTAATAAGTTGTCGACCATCAAAATCGGCCTAGGCATTAGCTGGGAATTCGATTCGCAAGTCACGTTAGACGTCCGAACCAACTTAAAAAAAAACTCTAAAATTTAACCAGAAAAATATTTTTTTAGAAACGCTTATATCAACATAGTTTTGGATGCAATATTAATTGGTGTAAAGTGGATATGTAGAAAAAATTTGTTTTTGGAGTTGTAAACCCATTTAAGTCAGTTTTATGGAACAAATACGGAAAGATGTATGATTTTGATGATTTTGGACAGTTCAGATTAACAAAATGACCCGTATTTCTCATTGTATATAGTTTAAGTACAAAAAATTATTTTTTCGCGTTAACTAGAACTGTTCAGCTTTCTAATAAGTAGTCGACCATCAAAATCAGCCTAGGCATTAGCTGGGAATTCGATTCGCAAGTCACGGTAGACGTCCGAGCCAACTTAAAAAAACTCTAAGATTTAACCCGAAAAATATTTTTTTTAGAAACGCTTATATCAACATAGTTTTGGATGCAATATTAATTGGTGTAAAGTGGATATGTAGAAACATTTTGTTTTGGAGTTGTAAACCCAGTTAAGTCAGTTTTATGGAACAAATACGGAAAGATGTATGATTTTGATGAGTTTGGACAGTTCAGATTAACAAAATGACCCGTATTTCTCACTGTATATAGTAAGAGTGTAAACATTTATTTTTTACGTTAACTAGAACTGTTCGGCTTTTTAAAAAGTGGTCGACCATCAAAATCGGCCTAGCCATTAGCTGGGAATTCGATTCGCGAGTCACGCTAAATGTCCGAACCAACTTAAAAAACTCAAAAATTTAACCCGAAAAAATTTTTTTTAGAAACGCTTTTATCAACATAGTTTTGGATGCAATAATAATTGGTGTAAAGTGGATATGTAGAAAAAATTTGTTTTTGGAGTTGTAAACCCATTTAAGTCCGTTTTATGGAACAAATACGGAAAGATGTGTAATTTTGATGATTTTGGACAGTTCAGATTAACAAAATGACCCGTATTTGTCATGGTATATAGTTGAAGTTTAAAAGTTTATTTTTATGTTAACTACAACTGTTCAGCTTTTTAATAAGTTGTCGACCATCAAAATCGGCCTAGGCATTAGCTGGGAATTCGATTCGCAAGTCACGTTAGACGTCCGAACCAACTTAAAAAAAAAGTCTAAAATTTAACCAGAAAAATATTTTTTTTAGAAACGCTTATATCAACATAGTTTTGGATGCAATATTAATTGGTGTAAAGTGGATATGTAGAAAAAATTTGTTTTTGGGGTTGTAAACCCATTTAAGTCAGTTTTATGGAACAAATACGGAAAGATGTGTGATTTTGATGATTTTGGACAGTTCAGATTAACAAAATGACCCGTATTTCTCATTGTTTATAGTTTAAGTACAAAAACTTATTTTTTTGCGTTAACTAGAACTGTTCAGCTTTCTAATAAGTAGTCGACCATCAAAATCAGCCTAGGCATTAGCTGGGAATTCGATTCGCAAGTCACGTTAGACGTCCGAGCCAACTTAAAAAAACTCTAAAATTTAACCCGAAAAATATTTTTTTTTAGAAACGCTTATATCAACATAGTTTTGGATGCAATATTAATTGGTGTAAAGTGGATATGTAGAAACATTTTGTTTTGGAGTTGTAAACCCAGTTAAGTCAGTTTTATGGAACAAATACGGAAAGATGTATGATTTTGATGAGTTTGGACAGTTCAGATTAACAAAATGACCCGTATTTCTCACTGTATATAGTAAGAGTGTAAACATTTATTTTTTACGTTAACTAGAATTGTTCAGCTTTTTAAAAAGTGGTCGACCATCAAAATCGGCCTAGGCATTAGCTGGGAATTCGTTTCGCAAGTCACGTTAGACGTCCGAACCAACTTAAAAAAAAACTCTAAAATTTAACCAGAAAAATATTTTTTTTAGAAACGCTTATATCAACATAGTTTTGGATGCAATATTAATTGGTGTAAAGTGGATATGTAGAAAAAATTTGTTTTTGGAGTTGTAAACCCATTTAAGTCAGTTTTATGGAACAAATACGGAAAGATGTGTGATTTTGATGATTTTGGACAGTTCAGATTAACAAAATGACCCGTATTTGTCATGGTATATAGTTGAAGTTTAAAAGTTTATTTTTATGTTAACTACAACTGTTCAGCTTTTGAATAAGTTGTCGACCATCAAAATCGGCCTAGGCATTAGCTGGGAATTCGAATCGCAAGTCACGTTAGACGTCCGAGCCAACTTAAAAAAACTCTAAAATTTAACCCGAACATTTTTTTTTTTTAGAAACGCTTATATCAACATAGTTTTGGATGCAATATTAATTGGTGTAAAGTGGATATGTAGAAAAAATTTGTTTTTGGAGTTGTAAACCCATTTAAGTCAGTTTTATGGAACAAATACGGAAAGATGTGTGATTTTGATGATTTTGGACAGTTCAGATTAACAAAATGACCCGTATTTGTCATGGTATATAGTTGAAGTTTAAAAGTTTATTTTTATGTTAACTACAACTGTTCAGCTTTTTAATAAGTTGTCGACCATCAAAATCGGCCTAGGCATTAGCTGGGAATTCGATTCGCAAGTCACGTTAGACGTCCGAACCAACTTAAAAAAAAAGTCTAAAATTTAACCAGAAAAATATTTTTTTTAGAAACGCTTATATCAACATAGTTTTGGATGCAATATTAATTTGTGTAAAGTGGATATGTAGAAAAAATTTGTTTTTGGGGTTGTAAACCCATTTAAGTCAGTTTTATGGAACAAATACGGAAAGATGTGTGATTTTGATGATTTTGGACAGTTCAGATTAACAAAATGACCCGTATTTCTCATTGTATATAGTTTAAGTACAAAAACTTATTTTTTTGCGTTAACTAGAACTGTTCAGCTTTCTAATAAGTAGTCGACCATCAAAATCAGCCTAGGCATTAGCTGGGAATTCGATTCGCAAGTCACGTTAGACGTCCGAGCCAACTTAAAAAAACTCTAAAATTTAACCCGAAAAATATTTTTTTTTAGAAACGCTTATATCAACATAGTTTTGGATGCAATATTAATTGGTGTAAAGTGGATATGTAGAAACATTTTGTTTTGGAGTTGTAAACCCAGTTAAGTCAGTTTTATGGAACAAATACGGAAAGATGTATGATTTTGATGAGTTTGGACAGTTCAGATTAACAAAATGACCCGTATTTCTCACTGTATATAGTAAGAGTGTAAACATTTATTTTTTACGTTAACTAGAATTGTTCAGCTTTTTAAAAAGTGGTCGACCATCAAAATCGGCCTAGGCATTAGCTGGGAATTCGTTTCGCAAGTCACGTTAGACGTCCGAACCAACTTAAAAAAAAACTCTAAAATTTAACCAGAAAAATATTTTTTTTAGAAACGCTTATATCAACATAGTTTTGGATGCAATATTAATTGGTGTAAAGTGGATATGTAGAAAAAATTTGTTTTTGGAGTTGTAAACCCATTTAAGTCAGTTTTATGGAACAAATACGGAAAGATGTGTGATTTTGATGATTTTGGACAGTTCAGATTAACAAAATGACCCGTATTTCTCATTGTACATAGTTTAAGTACAAAAACTTAATTTTTGCGTTAAATAGAGCTGTTCAGCTTTCTAATAAGTAGTCGACCATCAAAATCGGCCTAGGCATTAGCTGGGAATTCGATTCGCAAGTCACGTTAGACGTCCGAGCCAACTTAAAAAAACTCTAAAATTTAACCCGAAAATTTTTTTTTTTTAGAAACTCTTATATCAACATAGTTTTGGAGGCAATATTAATTGGTGTAAAGTGGATATGTAGAAACATTTTGTTTTGGAGTTGTAAACCCAGTTAAGCCAGTTTTATGGAACAAATACGGAATGTATGATTTTGATGATTTTGGACAGTTCAGATTAACAAAATGACCCGTTTTTCTCATTGCATATAGTTTAAGTACAAAAGCTTATTTTTTTGCGTTAACTAGAACTGTTCAGCTTTTTAAAAAGTGGTCGACCATCAAAATCGGCTTAGGCATTAGCTGGGAATTCGAATCGAAAGTCACGTTAGACGTCCGAGCCAACTTAAAAAAACTCTAAAATTTAACCCGAAAATTTTTTTTTTTTAGAAACGCTTATATCAACATAGTTTTGGATGCATTATTAATTGGTGTAAAGTGGATATGTAGAAAAATTTTGGTTTTGGAGTTGTATACCCATTTAAGTCAATTTTATGGAACAAATACGGAAAGATGTGTGATTTTGATGATTTTGGACAGTTCAGATTAACAAAATGACCCGTGTTTCTCATTGGATATAGTAAGAGTGTAAACATTTATTTTTTACGTTAACAAGAATTGTTCAGATTTTTAAAAAATGGTCGACCATCAAAATAGGAGTAGGCATTAGCTGGGAATTCGATTCGCAAGTCACGTTAGACATCCGAGCCAACTTAAAAAAACTCTAAAATTTAACCCGAAAAATATTTTTTTTAGAAACGCTTATATCAACATAGTTTTGGATGCAATATTAATTGCTGTAAAGTGGATATGTAGAAACATTTTGTTTTGGAGTTGTAAACCCAGTTAAGTCAGTTTTACGGAACAAATACGGAAAGATGTATGATTTTGATGATTTTGGACAGTTCAGATTAAGAAAATGACCCGCATTTCTCCTTGTACATAGTTTAAGTACAAAAACTTATTTTTTTGCGTTAACAAGAACTGTTCAGCTTTCTAATAAGTGGTCGACCATCAAAATCGGCTTAGGCATTAGCTGGGAATTCGATTCGCAAGTCACGTTAGACGTCCGAGCCAACTTAAAAAAACTCTAAAATTTAACCCGAAAATTTTTTTTTTTAGAAACGCTTATATCAACATAGTTTTGGATGCAATATTAATTGGTGTAAAGTGGATATGTAGAAACATTTGGTTTTGGAGTTGTGAACACAGTTAAGTCAGTTTTATGGAACAAATACGGAAAGATGTATGATTTTGATGATTTTGGACAGTTCAGATTAACAAAATGACCCGTTTTTCTCATTGCATATAGCTTAAGTACAAAAGCTTTTATTTCTGCGTTAACTAGAACTGTTCAGCTTTATAAAAAGTGGTCGACCATCAAAATCAGCCTAGGCATTAGCTGGGAATTCAAATCGAAAGTCACGCTAGACGTCCGAACCAACTTAAAATACTCTAAAATTTAACCCGAAAAATATTTTTTTTTAGAAACGCTTATATCAACATAGTTTTGGATGCAATATTAATTGGTGTAAAATGAATATGTTGAAAATTTTTGATTTGGAGTTGTAAACCCATTTAAGTCAGTTTTATGGAACAATTACGGAAAGATGTATGATTTTGATGATTTTGGACAGTTCAGATTAACAAAATGACCCGTATTTCTCATTGTATATAGTCTAAGTGTAAAAATGTATTTTTAACGTTAACTAGAACTGTTCAGCTTTATAATAAGTGGTCGACCATCAAAATCGGTTCAGGCATTAGCTGGGAATTCGAATCGCAAGTCACGCTAGACGTCCGAACCAACTTAAAATACTCAAAAATTTAACCCGAAAAATATTTTTTTTAGAAACGCTTATATCAACATAGTTTTGGATGCAATATTAATCGGTGTAAAATGAATATGTTGAAAATTTTTGATTTGGAGTTGTAAACCCATTTAAGTCAGTTTTATGGAACAATTACGGAAAGATGTATGATTTTGATGATTTTGGACAGTTCAGATTAACAAAATGACCCGTATTTCTCATTGTATATAGTCTAAGTGTAAAAATGTATTTTTAACGTTAACTAGAACTGTTCAGCTTTATAATAAGTGGTCGACCATCAAAATCGGTCCAGGCATTAGCTGGGAATTCGAATCGCAAGTCACGCTAGACGTCCGAACCAACTTAAAATACTCTAAAATTTAACCCGAAAAATATTTTTTTTAGAAACGCTTATATCAACATAGTTTTGGATATAATATTAATTGGTGTAAAATGAATATGTTGAAAATTTTTGATTTGGAGTTGTAAACCCATTTAAGTCAGTTTTATGGAACAATTACGGAAAGATGTATGATTTTGATGATTTTGGACAGTTCAGATTAACAAAATGACCCGTATTTCTCATTGTATATAGTCTAAGTGTAAAAATGTATTTTTAACGTTAACTAGATCTGTTCAGCTTTATAATAAGTGGTCGACCATTAAAAGCGGTCCAGGCATTAGCTGGGAATTCGAATCGCAAGTCACGCTAGACGTCCGAACCAACTTAAAATACTCTAAAATTTAACCCGAAAAATATTTTTTTTTAGAAACGCTTATATCAACATATTTTTGGATGCAATATTAATTGGTGTAAAATGAATATGTTGAAAATTTTTGATTTGGAGTTGTAAACCCATTTAAGTCAGTTTTATGGAACAATTACGGAAAGATGTATGATTTTGATGATTTTGGACCGTTCAGATTAACAAAATGACCCGTATTTCTCATTGTATATAGTCTAAGTGTAAAAATGTATTTTTCACGTTAAATAGAACTGTTCAGCTTTATAATAAGTGGTCGACCATCAAAATCGGTCCAGGCATTAGCTGGGAATTCGAATCGCAAGTCACGCTAGACGTCCGAACCAACTTAAAATACTCTAAAATTTAACCCGAAAAATATTTTTTTTTAGAAACGCTTATATCAACATAGTTTTGGATGCAATATTAATTGGTGTAAAATGAATTTGTTGAAAATTTTTGATTTGGAGTTGTAAACCCATTTAAGTCAGTTTTATGGAACAATTACGGAAAGATGTATGATTTTGATGATTTTGGACAGTTCAGATTAACAAAATGACCCGTATTTCTCATTGTATATAGTCTAAGTGTAAAAATGTATTTTTAACGTTAACTAGAACTGTTCAGCTTTATAATAAGTCGTCGACCATCAAAATCGTTTCAGGCATTAGCTGGGAACTCGAATCGCAAGTCACGCTAGACGTCCGAACCAACTTAAAATACTCTAAAATTTAACCCGAAAAATATTTTTTTTAGAAACGCTTATATCAACATAGTTTTGGATGCAATATTAATTGGTGTAAAATGAATATGCTGAAAATTTTTGATTTGGAGTTGTAAACCCATTTAAGTCAGTTTTATGGAACAATTACGGAAAGATGTATGATTTTGATGATTTTGGACCGTTCAGATTAACAAAATGACCCGTATTTCTCATTGTATATAGTCTAAGTGTAAAAATGTATTTTTAACGTTAAATAGAACTGTTCAGCTTTATAATAAGTGGTCGACCATCAAAAGCGGTCCAGGCATTAGCTGGGAATTCGAATCGCAAGTCACGCTAGACGTCCGAACCAACTTAAAATACTCTAAAATCTAACCCGAAAAATATTTTTTTTTAGAAACGCTTATATCAACATAGTTTTGGATGCAATATTAATTGGTGTAAAATGAATTTGTTGAAAAGTTTTGATTTGGAGTTGTAAACCCATTTAAGTCAGTTTTATGGAACAATTACGGAAAGATGTATGATTTTGATGATTTTGGACAGTTCAGATTAACAAAATGACCCGTATTTCTCATTGTATATAGTCTTAGTGTAAAAATGTATTTTTAACGTTAACTAGAACTGTTCAGCTTTATAATAAGTGGTCGACCATCAAAATCGGTTCAGGCATTAGCTGGGAATTCGAATCGCAAGTCACGCTAGACGTCCGAACCATCTTAAAATACTCTAAAATTTAACCCGAAAGATATTTTTTTTTAGAAACGCTTATATCAACATAATTTTGGATGCAATATTAATTGGTGTAAAATGAATATGTTGAAAATTTTTGATTTGGAGTTGTAAACCCATTTAAGTCAGTTTTATGGAACAATTACGGAAAGATGTATGATTTTGATGATTTTTGACCGTTCAGATTAACAAAATGACCCGTATTTCTCATTGTATATAGTCTAAGTGTAAAAATGTTATTTTAAGGTTAAATAGAACTGTTCAGCTTTATAATAAGTGGTCGACCATCAAAATCGGTCCAGGCATTAGCTGGGAATTCGAATCGCAAGCCACGCTAGACGTCCGAACCAACTTAAAATACTCTAAAATTTAACCCGAAAAATATTTTTTTTTAGAAACGCTTATATCAACATAGTTTTGGATGCAATATTAATTGGTGTAAAATGAATTTGTTGAAAATTTTTGATTTGGAGTTGTAAACCCATTTAAGTCAGTTTTATGGAACAATTACGGAAAGATGTATGATTTTGATGATTTTGGACAGTTCAGATTAACAAAATGAGCCGTATTTCTCATTATATATAGTCTAAGTGTAAAAATGTATTTTTAACGTTAACAAGAACTGTTCAGCTTTATAATAAGTGGTCGACCATCAAAATCGGTCCAGGCATTAGCTGGGAATTCGAATCGCAAGTCACGCTAGACGTCCGAACCAACTTAAAATACTATAAAATTTATGATTTTGGACAGTTCAGATTAACAAAATGACCCGTATTTCTTATTGTATATAGTCTTAGTGTAAAAATGTATTTTTAACGTTAACTAGAACTGTTCAGCTTTATAATAAGTGGTCGACCATCAAAATCGGTTCAGGCATTAGCTGGGAATTCGAATCGCAAGTCACGCTAGACGTCCGAACCAACTTAAAATACTCTAAAATTTAACCCGAAAAATATTTTTTTTTAGAAACGCTTATATCAACATAGTTTTGGATGCAATATTAATTGGTGTAAAATGAATATGTTGAAAATTTTTGATTTGGAGTTGTAAACCCATTTAAGTCAGTTTTATGGAACAATTACGGAAAGATGTATGATTTTGATGATTTTGGACAGTTCAGATTAACAAAATGACCCGTATTTCTCATTGTATATAGTCTAAGTGTAAAAATGTATTTTTAACGTTAACTAGAACTGTTCAGCTTTATAATAAGTGGTCGACAAAATCGGTTCAGGCATTAGCTGGGAGTTCGAATCGCAAGTCACGCTAGACGTCCGAACCAACTTAAAATAGTCTAAAATTTAACCCGAAAAATATTTTTTTTTAGAAACGCTTATATCAACAAAGTTTTGGATGCAATATTAATTGGTGTAAAATGAATATGTTGAAAATTTTTGATTTGGAGTTGTAAACCCATTTAAGTCAGTTTTATGGAACAATTACGGAAAGATGTATGATTTTGATGATTTTGGACAGTTCAGATTAACAAAATGACCCGTATTTCTCATTGTATATAGTCTAAGTATAAAAATGTATTTTTAACGTTAACTAGAACTGTTCAGCTTTATAATAAGTGGCCGACCATCAAAATCGGTCCAGGCATTAGCTGGGAATTCGAAGCGCAAGTCACGCTAGACGTCCGAACCAACTTAAAATACTCTAAAATTTAACCCGAAAAATATTTTTTTTAGAAACGCTTATATCAACATAGTTTTGGATGCAATATTAATTGGTGTAAAATGAATATGTTGAAAATTTTTGATTTGGAGTTGTAAACCCATTTAAGTCAGTTTTATGGAACAATTACGGAAAGATGTATGATTTTGATGATTTTGGACAGTTCAGATTAACAGAATGACCCGTATTTCTCATTGTATATAGCCTAAGTGTAAAAATGTATTTTTAACGTTAACTAGAACTGTTCAGCTTTATAATAAGTAGTCGACCATCAAAATCGGTCCAGGCATTAGCTGGGAATTCGAATCGCAAGTCACGCTAGACGTCCGAACCAACTTAAAATACTCTAAAATTTAACCCGAAAAATATTTTTTTTTTGAAACGCTTATATCAAAATAGTTTTGGATGCAATATTAATTGGTGTAAAATGAATATGTTGAAAATTTTTGATTTGGAGTTGTAAGCCCATTTAAGTCAGTTTTATGGAACAATTACGGAAAGATGTATGATTTTGATGATTTTGGACAGTTCAGATTAACAAAATGACCCGTATTTCTCATTGTATATAGTAAGAGTGTAAACATTTATTTTTTACGTTAACTAGAATTGTTCAGATTTTTAAAAAATGGTCGACCAACAAAATAGGCCTAGGCATTAGCTGGGAATTCGATTTGCAAGTCACGTTAGACGTCCGAGCCAACTTAAAAAAACTCTAAAATTTAACCCGAAAAATATTTTTTTTAGAAACGCTTATATCAACATAGTTTTGGATGCAATATTATTTGCTGTAAAGTGGATATGTAGAAACATTTTGTTTTGGAGTTGTTAACCCAGTTAAGTCAGTTTTACGGAACAAATACGGAAAGATGTATGATTTTGATGATTTTGGACAGTTCAGATTAAGAAAATGACCCGCATTTCTCCTTGTACATAGTTTAAGTACAAAAACTTATTTTTTTGCGTTAACTAGAACTGTTCAGCTTTCTAATAAGTGGTCGACCATCAAAATCGGCTTAGGCATTAGCTGGGAATTCGATTCGCAAGTCACGTAAGACGTCCGAGATAACTTAAAAAAACTCTAAAATTTAACCCGAAAATTTTTTTTTTTAGAAACGCTTATATCAACATAGTTTTGGATGCAATATTAATTGGTGTTAAGTGGATATGTAGAAACATTTGGTTTTGGAGTTGTGAACCCAGTTAAGTCGGTTTTATGGAACAAATACGGAAAGATGTATGATTTTGATGATTTTGGACAGTTCAGATTAACAAAATGACCCGGTTTTCTCATTGCATATATCTTAAGTACAAAATCTTATATTTCTGCGTTAACTAGAACTGTTCAGCTTTATAAAAAGTGGTCGACCATCAAAATCAGCCTAGGCATTAGCTGGGAATTCAAATCGAAAGTCACGCTAGACGTCCGAACCAACTTAAAATACTCTAAAATTTAACCCGAAAAATATTTTTTTTTAGAAACGCTTATATCAACATAGTTTTGGATGCAATATTAATTGGTGTAAAATGAATATGTTGAAAATTTTTGATTTGGAGTTGTAAACCCATTTAAGTCAGTTTTATGGAACAATTACGGAAAGATGTATGATTTTGATGATTTTGGACAGTTCAGATTAACAAAATGACCCGTATTTCTCATTGTATATAGTCTAAGTGTAAAAATGTATTTTTAACGTTAACTAGAACTGTTCAGCTTTATAATAAGTGGTCGACCATCAAAATCGGTTCAGGCATTAGCTGGGAGTTCGAATCGCAAGTCACGCTAGACGTCCGAACCAACTTAAAATACTATAAAATTTAACCCGAAAAATAATTTTTTTTAGAAACGCTTATATCAACATAGTTTTGGATGCAATATTAATTGGTGTAAAATGAATATGTTGAAAATTTTTGATTTGGAGTTGTAAACCCATTTAAGTCAGTTTTATGGAACAATTACGGAAAGATGTATGATTTTGATGATTTTGGACAGTTCAGATTAACAAAATGACCCGTATTTCTCATTGTATATAGTCTAAGTGTAAAAATGTATTTTTAACGTTAACTAGAACTGTTCAGCTTTATAATAAGTGGCCGACCATCAAAATCGGTCCAGGCATTAGCTGGGAATTCGAATCGCAAGTCACGCTAGACGTCCGAACCAACTTAAAATACTCTAAAATTTAACCCGAAAAATATTTTTTTTAGAAACGCTTATATCAACATAGTTTTGGATGCAATATTAATTGGTGTAAAATGAATATGTTGAAAATTTTTGATTTGGAGTTGTAAACCCATTTAAGTCAGTTTTATGGAACAATTACGGAAAGATGTATGATTTTGATGATTTTGGACAGTTCAGATTAACAAAATGACCCGTATTTCTCATTGTATATAGTCTAAGTGTAAAAATGTATTTTTAACGTTAACTAGAACTGTTCAGCTTTATAATAAGTGGTCGACCATCAAAATCGGTTCAGGCATTAGCTGGGAGTTCGAATCGCAAGTCACGCTAGACGTCCGAACCAACTTAAAATAGTCTAAAATTTAACCCGAAAAATAATTTTTTTTAGAAACGCTTATATCAACATAGTTTTGGATGCAATATTAATTGGTGTAAAATGAATATGTTGAAAATTTTTGATTTGGAGTTGTAAACCCATTTAAGTCAGTTTTATGGAACAATTACGGAAAGATGTATGATTTTGATGATTTTGGACAGTTCAGATTAACAAAATGACCCGTATTTCTCATTGTATATAGTCTAAGTGTAAAAATGTATTTTTAACGTTAACTAGAACTGTTCAGCTTTATAATAAGTTTTATAAAAATCGGTCCAGGCATTAGCTGGGAATTCGAAGCGCAAGTCACGCTAGACGTCCGAACCAACTTAAAATACTCTAAAATTTAACCCGAAAAATATTTTTTTTAGAAACGCTTATATCAACATAGTTTTGGATGCAATATTAATTGGTGTAAAATGAATATGTTGAAAATTTTTGATTTGGAGTTGTAAACCCATTTAAGTCAGTTTTATGGAACAATTACGGAAAGATGTATGATTTTGATGATTTTGGACAGTTCAGATTAACAGAATGACCCGTATTTCTCATTGTATATAGCCTAAGTGTAAAAATGTATTTTTAACGTTAACTAGAACTGTTCAGCTTTATAATAAGTAGTCGACCATCAAAATCGGTCCAGGCATTAGCTGGGAATTCGAATCGCAAGTCACGCTAGACGTCCGAACCAACTTAAAATACTCTAAAATTTAACCCGAAAAATATTTTTTTTTTGAAACGCTTATATCAAAATAGTTTTGGATGCAATATTAATTGGTCTAAAATGAATATGTTGAAAATTTTTGATTTGGAGTTGTAAGCCCATTTAAGTCAGTTTTATGGAACAATTACGGAAAGATGTATGATTTTGATGATTTTGGACAGTTCAGATTAACAAAATGACCCGTATTTCTCATTGTATATAGTAAGAGTGTAAACATTTATTTTTTACGTTAACTAGAATTGTTCAGATTTTTAAAAAATGGTCGACCAACAAAATAGGCCTAGGCATTAGCTGGGAATTCGATTTGCAAGTCACGTTAGACGTCCGAGCCAACTTAAAAAAACTCTAAAATTTAACCCGAAAAATATTTTTTTTAGAAACGCTTATATCAACATAGTTTTGGATGCAATATTATTTGCTGTAAAGTGGATATGTAGAAACATTTTGTTTTGGAGTTGTTAACCCAGTTAAGTCAGTTTTACGGAACAAATACGGAAAGATGTATGATTTTGATGATTTTGGACAGTTCAGATTAAGAAAATGACCCGCATTTCTCCTTGTACATAGTTTAAGTACAAAAACTTATTTTTTTGCGTTAACTAGAACTGTTCAGCTTTCTAATAAGTGGTCGACCATCAAAATCGGCTTAGGCATTAGCTGGGAATTCGATTCGCAAGTCACGTAAGACGTCCGAGCCAACTTAAAAAAACTCTAAAATTTAACCCGAAAATTTTTTTTTTTAGAAACGCTTATATCAACATAGTTTTGGATGCAATATTAATTGGTGTTAAGTGGATATGTAGAAACATTTGGTTTTGGAGTTGTGAACCCAGTTAAGTCAGTTTTATGGAACAAATACGGAAAGATGTATGATTTTGATGATTTTGGACAGTTCAGATTAACAAAATGACCCGGTTTTCTCATTGCATATATCTTAAGTACAAAATCTTATATTTCTGCGTTAACTAGAACTGTTCAGCTTTATAAAAAGTGGTCGACCATCAAAATCAGCCTAGGCATTAGCTGGGAATTCAAATCGAAAGTCACGCTAGACGTCCGAACCAACTTAAAATACTCTAAAATTTAACCCGAAAAATATTTTTTTTTAGAAACGCTTATATCAACATAGTTTTGGATGCAATATTAATTGGTGTAAAATGAATATGTTGAAAATTTTTGATTTGGAGTTGTAAACCCATTTAAGTCAGTTTTATGGAACAATTACGGAAAGATGTATGATTTTGATGATTTTGGACAGTTCAGATTAACAAAATGACCCGTATTTCTCATTGTATATAGTCTAAGTGTAAAAATGTATTTTTAACGTTAACTAGAACTGTTCAGCTTTATAATAAGTGGTCGACCATCAAAATCGGTCCAGGCATTAGCTGGGAATTCGAATCGCAAGTCACGCTAGACGTCCGAACCAACTTAAAATACTCTAAAATTTAACCCGAAAAATAATTTTTTTTAGAAACGCTTATATCAACATAGTTTTGGATGCAATATTAATTGGTGTAAAATGAATATGTTGAAAATTTTTGATTTGGAGTTGTAAACCCATTTAAGTCAGTTTTATGGAACAATTACGGAAAGATGTATGATTTTGATGATTTTGGACAGTTCAGATTAACAAAATGACCCGTATTTCTCATTGTATATAGTCTAAGTGTAAAAATGTATTTTTAACGTTAACTAGAACTGTTCAGCTTTATAATAAGTGGCCGACCATCAAAATCGGTCCAGGCATTAGCTGGGAATTCGAATCGCAAGTCACGCTAGACGTCCGAACCAACTTAAAATACTCTAAAATTTAACCCGAAAAATATTTTTTTTAGAAACGCTTATATCAACATAGTTTTGGATGCAATATTAATTGGTGTAAAATGAATATGTTGAAAATTTTTGATTTGGAGTTGTAAACCCATTTAAGTCAGTTTTATGGAACAATTACGGAAAGATGTATGATTTTGATGATTTTGGACAGTTCAGATTAACAAAATGACCCGTATTTCTCATTGTATATAGTCTAAGTGTAAAAATGTATTTTTAACGTTAACTAGAACTGTTCAGCTTTATAATAAGTGGTCGACCATCAAAATCGGTTCAGGCATTAGCTGGGAGTTCGAATCGCAAGTCACGCTAGACGTCCGAACCAACTTAAAATAGTCTAAAATTTAACCCGAAAAATAATTTTTTTTAGAAACGCTTATATCAACATAGTTTTGGATGCAATATTAATTGGTGTAAAATGAATATGTTGAAAATTTTTGATTTGGAGTTGTAAACCCATTTAAGTCAGTTTTATGGAACAATTACGGAAAGATGTATGATTTTGATGATTTTGGACAGTTCAGATTAACAAAATGACCCGTATTTCTCATTGTATATAGTCTAAGTGTAAAAATGTATTTTTAACGTTAACTAGAACTGTTCAGCTTTATAATAAGTGGCCGACCATCAAAATCGGTCCAGGCATTAGCTGGGAATTCGAATCGCAAGTCACGCTAGACGTCCGAACCAACTTAAAATACTCTAAAATTTAACCCGAAAAATATTTTTTTTAGAAACGCTTATATCAACATAGTTTTGGATGCAATATTAATTGGTGTAAAATGAATATGTTGAAAATTTTTGATTTGGAGTTGTAAACCCATTTAAGTCAGTTTTATGGAACAATTACGGAAAGATGTATGATTTTGATGATTTTGGACAGTTCAGATTAACAAAATGACCCGTATTTCTCATTGTATATAGTCTAAGTGTAAAAATGTATTTTTAACGTTAACTAGAACTGTTCAGCTTTATAATAAGTGGTCGACCATCAAAATCGGTTCAGGCATTAGCTGGGAATTCGAATCGCAAGTCACGCTAGACGTCCGAACCAACTTAAAATACTCT